>KB672979.1:6991253-7104500 GCA_000349145.1 Anopheles dirus
CTGCTGCTGCTGGGTTTCAAGCTTTAAAAAAACGTCGGAGTGTTGCTTTTCATGGATGAAAGCGATCAAAAGAGACCGAGTCGGGGATAGAGCCGTTTGCTAACAAACGGGAGATGAAAAAAAACACCCCCCCGACATGCGACCAAATCGCACACACACGCAAAATATAAAACCGAAATATGGCACATAAAAGTGAGGCACACTTTCAGGCGGGCGCCCCGCATACACATGCAATTTCCCATCGTGCCATTAGCCCCGGCTCCCAGAGCTCGGGCTCGGCCTCGAGCAGACAAGATTGGTATTCTAAGAAAAACAGGAAACATTACCCGATCCCGCGCCATAAAATGTTCAATATTGTATACACCCTTTGGCTTACCGTGTGGGCGTGCGTTCGCTCGCTCACGCACGCGAGAGAAAGAGAAGGAGCGAGACATTAAAACGGGTGTACCGATGGCGGTCGTTTGCCGGCAATAAAAACGACCTTTTCGTGGTCACAATTAACATGAACCTTCGGCTGCGATGAGCCGCACACGCAGGAGCGCAGGAGAAGCAAGCAAGAAAAGAAGAAGAAGAAGAAGAAGAAGAAGTCAAACAACGCCAGCGGGCGGGGTGGGATGCTGCTCGCGTAAGTGAAGCGAACGAATAAGCTCACCACGAATCGAATTTCCAAATTTCGGCTCAATACACTGCCGCGCTGCCGTGCGGGGTGGTTGGGGTGGTGGGAGGGCGCTTGTCTCTGTCACGCGTGTGCGTGTGGCTGATTTTCGACGGAACGCATCCGACGTGGCGTAGCGACTAATGCAAAGCGACAGCGAACGCGCGCGCTGCGCACCGGTAGGAACGCAAATATTGATGCGATATTGATGTAATTTCCCACCGCACGGGGGATGAAAAGAAGCGAAAGCCATTCGCCTGCTATCGCTGGCGTCAGCCAATTCCCAAAAGGCACGGGTGGGAGCGGCAACAGATGGAGGTGAAGATGGCGATGAGGCCGATCCAAATCTATCCGATCCGAAAGACACGCCAGGCAACCAGCACCACGCACTCTCGTTTACGCGGTAATGGTAATAGGGAAGTGCCGGTTCGCCGCTCGAGCACGCGGAATCGATTTTCCATCGAGCGAGTGGTGGGGTAGGTTTCGTTTTTCTTTTTTTTTTTCGTTCGGGCCGATTTTTTCGCCAACATGCGCCACTGTTACGCTTTCACTTCTTGGCTCTCTCGCTCTTCTTTCCGAGCCGGTAGCGCCTTTTAATGATGGTTGAACACTTTTCGCTTAATGTTTTCTAGGCTGCTGCTGCTGCTGCCTCCTGCTAATGCTATCTAACTTGCAGGAAGGTAACAGGAGAAAGCGACGACACCAAAACCCGACAAAAAAACACAGCAAAACTCACGGGTTCCTATCGCCGAAAAAGTTCAAGGACTGCAAATGGAAGCACGTCGGCAGGTCCCGTGGGGCACCCGGAAAGCGTGAGCGAGCGGACCGCACCGCCGGCCGGAGGTGTTAGTTATAATGGTGTAATGGCGAAAGAAGGCCCTGCTGCAAGACGTTCGCAGTTTCTTAAAGGGAGTTTTGTGTTTTTGTCTTACGTTGATAACTTTTCTACCACTGGGACATTGCCTCGTAGAGTTAAATCGATAATGGTGAGTTGGATGTGAAAGCAGATGTTAAAGAGCGATTTAAAAACGCTCGACGAAACGTCGTCTTTCCTACGAGCGACTGGGCGTCTCCATCCAGCATTCCACAATCCACCGGGCGCCTCCATTGGTCGGTTGGGGAGCGGGCCCGAAAAAATGTGATCATCCCCCCCCCCCTTTTTCTGCCCTTTACGCCTACATACGCTGCTGCGTGCTATGCCAAATTCCTTGCGTTATAAACCATTCCGCATCACACACACACACGAACATTCCGGCATGCCTATAAGCTTCACCGATCGCGCGAACAAGCGCGACCAGGCGTCTCCATCGGTCGACGCAAAAAAAGAGAAACGCGCCCATTTGTATATTCGAATAGCGTCACAAAATGGTCTTTTAACACTCGTGTGCATTCACCAACGAGAGTAACATAAAAAAGCGACACACACACACACAGCGGCGAGTAAAGATCAGGCTCGAACCGACAAGCAGCAGCCTGGTGCTAACTGGAAAGCGACTATCAAAATCCGCTTACGGACGGTTTTCGCGCGTGTATGAATAATATTTGAATGTGCCGCTTGCACGAGTGTGTGTGTGTGTGTGAGTTGGTGGGCTAGCATAATCAGCCGTACATGAAATCTTACCAAACAGAGCGGTAGATTTTCGCCCACCCCGGGAGCGTTTCATCGCACCGGCGAGTAGTAGGAGCAGCAGCAGCAGCAGCAGGAAAAAAGCGACCTGACCCGAACACAATGCCCTTCGCTGGGCCACACAGCATCCCGACGGCAAGCTGGTGATGGCTCGGGAGGAGCGAACGGTCGGAAAATCCTATCCACCAGCAGCAACACTCGGGTTTTGTGTAGAATCCAGCGCAAGAGAATCCCTGCCCGGTGCCGGTTGCACTAGCGTGCTTCACCCGTGTGGATCAGGCAGGCAGGCAGGCAGGCGGCAGGCAGCATATTGTACGGCTGCCATCGCGCAGAACACAAACGAACGCAGCAACAAAAACGTGAGAAACGATCCAACATGTACCGCCGTGTTCTTGCCCTGCCTTGTGAGCCTTGCAAGCTGCTGCGTCCAGCGTGGAATCGTGGGCGGCCCGCACCAATCCACCAACCCACCGGTACCGCCAGGTTGTGCTTGCATGACTTTTCATTCACCGCGTTCGCGCGAGTGTGTGTGTGTGTAGGTGTGTTGTGTGCAGCATAGGGAATTTAGTTTTGTAATGCACACACGAATGGCACCAACTAGATGCAGAAAGAGAGCTTGTGTGTGTGAGAAAGAGAGACAGAAGTGCACACAGGGAAGAAAGGACGCAAAAATGGCCTCCCTCGTTCTCACGCTCCACACACACACACACACACAGCGTCCATTTTTGTCCGAATCGCTGGTTCGTTATCCTTTTGGCTGTGGATCGGGTCAGCAGCACCAGGCAAGCGCCACGCCACGAGCCTCGACGGACGGATGATTCGTTTCGATCGCTGTGGGAAACGGTTCCCCCGACTGGCAATGAGGGCAACAGAGGGGTGAGAGAGAGAGTGAGGCACGTTCTGGGTGGCGATGGTGCGGGAGACGCTCTTACATTATTTTGTACTCGTTTCAGTTTGCTTTACATTCTCTTTTTGTTATTTTCGCGCTCTTGCTTCACCGCTTGTATATGTGTGTACCGAACGCACGGACGGCACGCATGGCGAAACCGGGAGGGCCGGGGGCTGGAAACGAATAGGTTTTCCCATTACTGGTGGGAGTGGGGGTGGTGAAAAGCTAAATACAGGGTGGCACAAAGAAAAACGGTTCGCTCGACCATATATTTATGCACCCACGGGCGCACACCGCTATCTGTCTGGCCTCGTTCTCGCTGGCTCCGTGTATTCGTGTTTATTTGGAAGCGTGTTTTGTGTGCGTGTGTGTGTGTGTGCGAAAGGGTTTCCCACCACGGTCGGGGAGTGTGCTATGGAAAAGGTAAACATCGGCACACACACACATCGGGGGTGTAGTACTGGGAATATTTTAATGGATATTAACACTATTCCCATCCACCCGGGGTCCGTCCGTCCGTCCGTTCGTGCGACGGTAAAGGATACTGTTTCACAGGAACGGGTGTCCCCGCTACGCGCACCCTTCCACCAAAACGACACCGTATTTAGTGCTCACTTTCCATCGTCCGGGTGCCGGTTGGACAGGACAAAAACAGGGAGAACAGCAGGCTTAAAGTGGATCTCATTTTCGGGCGGGGGACGCGTGTTTGCTCGCCCGGCGTGAGCTGCTGATTGTTGGGAAAGTTTGGATAATTGGCGAAAAAGCCTGCAAAAGGGCGTGGGGACGACGTTCTTCCCGGCGCGCTCCCGTCGGCCGCCCGCGTCCCAATCGGTTTGCGGACAATAAAGCGTGCGTAAGGAGCGGCCAGCCATAAAGAGCGTAACACGGTCACGAGCCCGTCGTAGGATTCGTTGGCAAATATCAGACCCCAAACCGGTCGGCTACACCATTCCTGGCGCTTTTATGCGCACGTTCGCCCACATCCGGTATCTGGGGCGTTGCGCTCGGCTCGTTTGAGGGATGATGTGTTTGCTCCTCCACATAGGTGATTTTCTTTCCCGCCCTTTATTTGCTCACCATCGTGCGACGCACGACGGGTTTTTTTCCGGAGGAGGGGGGGGGGGGGAGGGCGAGATATAAATTTTCCATCCAAAATAGAGCAAAGGGGAGTCGCGACGATTCGCGCATCCATGTCACACCTGTGTTAGGCCTGCCTGATTCGAGCGTACCCTACAGGCCTGCCAACGATCGTCAAACAGTGAACCGTGCGCTTTATTACGTGGAATAAAATGTAGTAAAAAATGGAAAACGGTAAAGCCTGATAGCGCGAAGGGGCCTGTAAACAAAAACAAAGCCCCCGTAAACTGTGCGACCTCACGGGGAAGTAAAATGGTGCGACATGATCTTTTGTAGTACAGCCGGCAACATACTTACCGCGATCCCTTTCGGTGAGCATTTGGTGGGCGCCTGCTAGCTGCGATTTGGTCGCACTGCACCGTTTTTTTTTTTGGTCGACCACCACTTTGCTCTTTGCGTCGAGTTACGTTTATTGTTACACTGGCGTACGCCTTACTTGGTACGGCCGGATTACGTTAACACAGCGAAACTGTCTGAAACTGAAACAATTTAAACACTCACACTCGCGTTTGATGTTTTTTCCTCTCTCTCTCTCTCTTTCTCGGGTTGCTTTCCACTCAGCGCACTTATCACACCAAAGAGGGTTGGGACAGACAAATACATACGGAAAAAAGACACAGAAAAAGCACGTTAGTACAACACCGAAAAATAATGGCCTTCCCGCTTTCCCATAATGGCCCTAGTGACGGTTCGGGGTCGATGATTTTGACTCGCCGTTCCCGTCCGTCCGTTCGTTCGTTTGTGGTGGTTGCTTTATTCAAAAATAATTGTTGCTTCGCAAATGGTTCAGTCCGACGGAGAAAGCGAAGAAAAAGCAGATAACTAAAACAAGACCGAATAATGATAATCGAGTTGATAACTCACCCCCATCTAACCGAGCGTTCGCTTCAGGACGATAATGAACAAATACACACACACACACACACAGGCAGACAGAAATCGTTAAAAGACGGCAGAGATCAACAAAGCGGATTTTAATCATCGCAACAACAGAACCGAAAAGCCAACCCAGCAGGGTCGACTGATTTATGTGCCGAAGCAGAAGGAGCCAGGCGGAACAAAACGCCCGCCGTCGCCTGCTTTGTTGCTGACACCGAAAGGAAAGCACCCCTCTGTGCACTCCGGGAGGGGGGAGGATTTGAGAAAATTTGGCTTTCCACGTCGCACAAATGCTGCGTGCATCTCGATTCATCAAAACTTTTCGTTTATCGTGCCGCTGCTCGAAAGCTCGAACTAACTTTTTGCTGTATCTCCGTATCTATCTCTCTCTCTCTCTCTCTCTCTCTCTCTCTCTCTCTCTTTCGCTCTTGTGCTCTCGCTTGGTATGTGATTTAGTATTCACCTTTTAGCCCGTTTCGTGGAAGGGTGCACAACGCTGTGTTGCAAGGACAGGCAAGACAGGCCTGCTCATTCTAGCTCCGTCTAGTCCGTTATCTCCGGTATCACAGGGACACACATCAATGCTGGCGGGAGCAGCACACGCGTGTGAACAGACTTCCCAACAACTTTCGGAAACACCCAACACACACACACACAGAGACGGGCGCGGATCGTGTTGACACACATGCACACAAACACACTCACGCTCATCCCATCCGGTTAACTATTTATGACCGCAGCGATGGAGCAATAGACGCCTGTAATGTGTGCAAGGCCACATCGGATGGGTGTGTGAGTGTGGGGATGGGGTGGTCGTTTGAAATGGAGATGGGGTAAGCAGTGGAAAAAGGAAGAGAAAGCAAAAAAAAAGACGTACAACAACTTTACCTATCTATTATGCATGCAGGTGTACTGGCTTCTGATGATGAAAATTTAATTCATCCCGTCTCATTCTGGCACCGTTACGAGACGGACGTGCACACACACATGGGCAGGGAGACATATGCACCGACCTGAGTGTGTTTTACTGATCAAATGAATCAAACTCTGTCATCCTCTTAACGTTCTCAATTTCCTTCCTGCTTCTTCGTTGCCCTTCATTCGACTAGCTTCCTGTCCGAAAAAGAAGAAGCTGTAGGTTGTGAAAATATACACAAATGAGAACGTAGTAGGCGAAATTTGGCCTACTGTTATCGTAGTAGGGAGCGATTTTGGCAAGGAAGCGGACCACTCTGATGAAGTAATGTATTTTGTGGGTTTTATTTTGTTTTAAAATAAATAATAAGGCTAAGACCACCTGAGATCCGAACCCTTTCGGCCGTGTGAAAATACTCCTCACTGCCAAGTGAGCGAAACGTAGCACAAGAATAACATTCTGAAAATGTTTTCGCTCCATTCTCGACGGCAATGGCCAACGACCACCTCCATTGCGCTCGCCACCCCCACCCCTCTAGTCCCTCCCACCCTTTCCACCCCGCCGAAAAAGCACCACCCATTATTGGACTAATTCTAGGATCTTCTCGGGGCGGGAGTCGGGTGGGAAAAGGTTCCCTTGTGGAAATAGTTTGAATTTTCGGAAAACTACCCCTTTTCCTTTTCATCTGCTCCAGCGAAAACTTTACGGATGCACTTCCCGAGAACAATGGGAGTTGTTTTTTTTTTGTTGTAATTGGTCCCCCCCCACCCTCCCAACAGAGCAACAAAAAATCACCTGGAAGATGAAGTTTTCTGTTTGCGTTGCGTGTTCCTCGCTGCAAAAGTACTCTCGGCTGATTGGCAACCCCTTCGCAATCACAACGATTCTTGCATTGTTTCTTCCTGCAACGCACTATAGCTTTCTCCTGTACTATTCTCCTGTAACAGGCACACACAAACACACACTCTCTCTTTCTCTCTGTCGCTAGGTGTGACTAGGGAGGAGGGCACACACGGTGACGAGACACGGTGGCTACCCAACACGGAACACGGGACACACGCACCCGAACGAGCTGACTGCAAAGAAAGGACTGTGGTGTGGTGGCCGACCGAGATGATGAAAATTCCAAGAGTCCCCAACGTTCGCCGTTCGGGTGGAAACGGTTCGTTTCCCCGCCATTGCGTCACCAATACAGCCGCGAAACTCGAGTACCCACCCCGACGACGACGACGACGACGACGACGACGACGAGGAAACGAAGTGGCGCACACTACCAAAAGCCCAACCGAACCGAAGATCGAACAAGCGAACGGAGAGAGAGAGAGAGAAAGAGAGAGTAGAAAGGGACCTCGAAGGGGGTTTAGACAAACACACCAGCTGGACACTACTGTGACTCAGGCTCGAATGTCTTCTTCGACGTCTTTCTGTGCGGAGCACACCTATTTCTTATTAATGAGAGAACGAACCCACACACACACACACACGCGCGGAACACGGGAAGTAGGATGGACGACGATAGGGGTAGTAAACGCGCTCCATGCACGGAACACACAACTACACACCTCCACGAACGGCGCTCGCCGTGTATCGTATTCTATTCCAAACCCGTGCAACGATGAATGGCTCAAAACCGAGCTCCAAGGGAACCTCTTTTATGGCCAATGTTGTCCTATTAGCTCCAGGTCGGAAAGGGGGCGTCGAAGATGGCGTTGCTTCTCACACTCACTCCCGATTAGGTCGCGGCCATAGTTTATAGCCAGTTCCTTGTGCCGTGAAGGGAATTACATTCTCGAGCAGACACACTCCGCGTTAGGATTCGGGAAATGAACTGTTTGCGCTTTTCCGACTCGTTTGCCCACAAACACACACGCACGCACGCACACACACACTGAGACACCACCTTATGCAATTAGCCGCCGATCGTCGTCACCGAACCGCGGGGGCGGCTGCGATTTTCTCTCTCTCTCTTCGTTTGCTCGTTTCTCGTTTGGGGCCGTTTTCCACTCCACCCTGTGCGTGGCCGGTTCAGCTGAATGCGCGGCAACAGAGGCTGGATCCGACCGGAGCGATGCCTGCCCGGAGCGATCCGTTCCGTCCGACGGACACGTGTGCAATGCGTCCGAGTCCGGTGGCGTCGGCCACTTTTGCTGTCCGAATTCCTTCCCCAAGGAGACGCGACGCGTTCGGGTGGTGCTGCTTTCGTTTTCCACCGTGCGCGCGCTCTCCCTCTCTCGCTCTCTCGCTCTCTCTCTCTCTCTCTCTCTCACGGTGGGGCAGTTTTCTCTCGCGAAACCACCGACAGACAGAGACACCGAATGCGTAACTTCCACACCCGTGTTTTTACTTTGTTTCTCCTGCCGAACGCCCCCCACGGACATTATGTCCAATTTGCGGCACCCTCAGTGCGCGCGGCCCATAGTGCCGAGCATCTGATAAAACAAAGGTGTTGTTCCGCGAGCGAACGCACGGGTTGGGAAAAACCCCGTAAATTGGCGCATGCTTCCACGAACTTTTCCCCCCCTTACACACACACACACTCGCACACCAACACCCCTGTGCGCCTGTGTTCGTTCGGGAGCCGAACTCGCGCGTCTATTGCACACCTGTTCCCATCGCACGGAATGCGCCAGTGTTGGTGTGCGTTGGGGGTTGTGTTTTTTTTTGGAGAAACACAACGAAAGTGTGCGAGAAGCATATTGTTCGTGCTCGTGTCCGAACGGTCGCCGCCTACCCCGTTTCGTTTCCGGGCCCACCGCGGGCCAAAAGGGGGTTCGGAGTTCAATACCACACACCGTTCTATCGGCGAACAGCGCGCAGCGCGATCGTACTCCTGCTGGCTTCCTTTTATTATTGGCACGTTTGAAGCACATGTGTGCTGGAGGCGAACCGGCGGAAATCGGACCGGAGAGGCCGGGCGGAGAGGCACGGATGCGCTGTTTTTATTTATTTCTTTTTTCTCCCGTTGTTGTTGTTGCTGTTGGGTCTTCTCTCGGCTGCCAGTTTTGTTTATTTATGTCCGCTTTGCACACCTCCTCCCCTCTCGCGCCCGTTTTTTGCATTTCGAATATTTTTGTTTCCATCGTACGACTCCCTCCTCGCGCCCTTACCACCCATCCTCCTGCCCCCCCTCCCCCTCTCCATCATCACCTGCAGAAAATGGTCTTTGACTTTCGTGTCGTTTGTTGTTTGCAACGGCGTACTTTCATCGTCACATCGGCTCCCGGCACCGTTGTCGTTGTCGAAAATGTTGTTCCCGTCATATTTCACTCCTTAACCTGCGGGGCTTTGCGCTTCCGTGGCGTGCGCTCGGTTGTTTCCTGCTCTTTTTCGTTCTCGTTGTTGTTGCTGCTGCTGCACTGGCGGGGCAGGGGCACGGAAATTGGTACTGGTTTTGAATTTACTGCCCCCGGGGGTTGCTTCCGAATGGGGTTCGGGGTGAAAGTGATAAGCGCACGGTGTGGAGGAATCGACAGGAACGTCTTCTTCTAGGGGTTGCTTGCGCACCGAGCGTGGCACGACGGGGCCCGGGTGGACCGGGGCACGGTCCTGCGACACGGAGATAAAGTTAGTGCGTTTCGCCGCAAATCAATCAAGGACCGCGGCGGTAGCTTGCCGGTGCTTCCTTGTTTTTCACGATCATCGTTTCATCGTTCGTTCGCGGAAAGCGAGCGACGCCGTAGACCGAGGGGAATGGTATTTGCAAACTTTCTCCACTGTAAACAACAAATCCTTCGAAATGGGTGGTTTAAATTACCAAGTTTTCCGGTCAGCTTTACAGGAGGCCTTCTTGATAGATTCGAGGAACGGCCGATGCAGCAAAGAGATAGAGAAAGAGATAAGGACAGTGTGTGTGTGTGTGAGTGAGAGAAAGGCTTGTCAAAAGTATTTTGAAGGAAATGCTTTCGTGGAAACGCGCGAAGGACGAGGTGTATCTGATATTTCCACGGAGATATTAATTGATGTTTAAATAGCTCCTGTCTCACCAATTATCTATCCCGGAATTGAGATAGTTTTCGTGAGGAGCTGTTACTAAACGGGCTCAATTAAAATTATGCAGCCGTTAAAACGTCCAGGAAAGTAAAGCCTGTTAAATTGAAACTCTTTGTTGCTTTTTTAAATAATAGGCTAAAATTAAGACCCTACTATTATTGTTCTTAAGTATTACTATAACATCTGCATATAGTAAGAGATACTTTAAGGGAACTTTGAAGCATCATATTATTTTTAAAGAATCGATAAACTTTCATCTGATGGGAACAATTCTATAACCCTTATATCGTATTCCCATTTATTCAATGTATATCTTATTACCTTGGCGCTTTTAACATCATATTGTTAGATTAATTGTCAGAGATGTAAGAATTTCATGAAGAACTCGCAATTCGTCTTTTCAGGTTGTTAAAGATCAACGTATATCAGCAAGCATAGCGAGCTTAATTGTAGTCAAGAATAAGAGCTTGGAGTCTGCAAATATATAAAAATCATTAACATACAACAGCAGTTTAGTACATCTTTATTCAATACCTCGAGACAAGTCCGCTCTCCAAAGGTCAGCTGACAGCTCATTTTTCAAATTGCAAACTCATTGCAAACAGATACGCCGGTTTGGCCTAACATGTAAACTACACTTCGATACATTACTACAACAACATGGCAATTGTCGACGAGTGGTCTAAATACTAACAATTTAAGTTATTACGAATAGGCTATCATAATACAGTGCTTGAAAACACTCAACCTAACGATTGAAGCTGCAAAACGCACAAATAACATTGACTTACACGTTCTCTCTCTTTCTCTCTCTCTCTCTCTCTCACACACACACACACACACGTACAGTCTACAGCAGCAGCTCGTCCATCAATTAAATATTCATCTCCACGGCAGCTTTACGTGCTTGCAATTGCGCGCCTGCTTCCGATTTCGTATGCAAATTAAAATACTTCACCATTTGGGTAAACATTTCCCAGCAAATTAGTGTGAAGAGCAGCAGCGCTGCCGTGAGAGCGCCCTCCACGGATGCACGGTTGCAGTCGGGGGCCACTTTTGCACGGGAAAATTATGCTTCCCGTTCCCTCGGATGTGGATTAGCCACCATTTGCGCGTGGCACGATCTTCGAGTGCTTCCGGGCTAATTATGCCGGGGTGGCATGCAGCCGATACGAAGGATCGCTTAATTAGTGATTTTGGAGTGAATGGATGGAACTGCGGACGGTTCGATTTGGGGCATGAAGTTACACGTCTGAAAATCTGATTCCGCCTTGTATTGGCTGGGCTGTGAATCGTTGCATCGTGGTGGTTGAAGCGTTGATTGAATGGTATGCTAATGTTTGTTTCAATTCACAGCAAAACGTGTCTTATTAACCGTAAACACAAACAGCGCATTATCCTTCATTACGTCCCATGACTTACGCACCGCTGGGCTCGGTGCACTCGCCCGGTTTGCCAGGCCCGGCCACGGCGCAACCGGCGTGAACAGATAAAGGACAAAGGTGCGAAAATTCGTACCCTTGCTGCGGTGCTTTGTTGTGTTGGGTCTTGGGTTCGATTTCACGGTCAGCTGGGCATATAAAACTCCATCCACCCAGGCCGACTGGCACGGGCCACACCACGGGGCGGTAATTAATCAATAGCAGCAACTAGTTGAGCTCACGACCCACACCCACGGGGCGTGCGGAACGAAACATCCGGTTCACCACACAAACTGGCCTTTTCCAATGTGTCCTGGCCCCCTTTCCAATGTGTGTAATTGCACATGTAGTCCTCCCGGGCGCACTTCGCAACCGAACCGGAACCGACAACACACACACACGCACACGCCCGTTGCGGAAGGAAAGGTGTAAAAAAGGTTCGACTCAGGTTCCACAGGCGCACCACGAATTAGCGCACGGAGTGCTGAGATATTTTCTTCACGCACCGGAACCGGGTGGGCCGGTTGAGAGCGGCCTTTGAAAATTGAAAGAAAAAACACACCGGGCCGGGGTTTTATCGAGGGAACGAGCGGAGTTATAGAAGGTTCCGGTCATTCAAGCGTTCGAGAGATCAAAGCCGCAGCACGGAGCGTTCGGAACACGTGGACCGTAAAACTCGGTATGCACGGCAAGCGCGATGGCGAAGGATTCGGGCGGGACTCCCGGAGCGAGGGCTATAAAAATTGCAAATTGCAGCCATGCTGTTCGCGCGGGGTTGTTGGATTGTTTCAAGTGTGAGGTCATCCTTTGTCGAGGGTGAAGGAAAGCGTTCAACTGGTCTCAGGGTTGAAATTTGCAATGCCAACAATACTTCTGTGCAGTACTTAACGTTTAAAATGCGGTTAAATCTGTTTAAACGCAAACTCCGCATGTCTCTTTGCTTCCAATGTCTTTTGTTACATAGAAACTATGTTGGGGCATACCATTTTTTTTTCTGTGCATCTCAGTATATAATAGCTACTTTTGAAGAGTTAAACGCAATGTTGTGCAGGTAGTTAAGCTACCTGTCAAGAGATGGCGCTACTCAGTAAAAGCTGCAGTGATAGTTTTTGCCTAGGGCTGCTATGTTTTCGCTGTTTTTTATTGCTGTCTTTGTTGGGTCAGAAGAGAATTGGCTGTATTATATTCAACTAATTAATAACTTCACTTAAGAAGTGTTCAAGAAAAAGAACTATTTGATCAGGTTTCTCTCATAATAAAATCATAATTTTCCGAACCGAGCGATTCGAAGTGTGCCAGGAATGTGATTCGCACAAAGTTGCACAACAATTCCGGCATTTGCATAACGCGACTGTACTATGCCTTAACTATGGTGATTGATTTCATCGAATTAAATTAGCGCCATGCGGCTCTTAAACCGTAGCAGACGCTCGGATGGCCGCAACAGGTGCATAATACACCGGTTTTCCACCCGAACGGGTTGGGTTGTGTATCGCACCGTGAAGCGTTTGATCAATCAATTGAATAAGCGTATCGGCAAGCGTACATCTAACGCATCCCGCAGTGGTACGGAAGCCACCCTTCGGCAAGAATGTGCAGCGAATTGTGGCAGCCGTTATTACTCAATACTAGATGTCTCTGTTTGCTGCTGCTACAAGAAAAAAGGTCAGCAAAGAGATACACACTCTTGTACCCCCGTGTACCAGAACAGGGGCAACCCAGTGGAAAGGACGATGTGCTCCACAGGTTGTTGCTGGGAGCGCACTGCGTATTTGTGCACTTGAAAGGCCACCTTCGGATGATCACCACAGAAGGACCTTTCTCCCCGGACTGCTGCCACTTCCGTTACCGCGCTGGTCGGAGTGCGGGACGCAATTTTTCCGCCGTGCAATAAACGACCCACGCGCAGAGCGCCACCGCAGCGAGCGGGCGTGGGTTTTAATACGAGCGATATGCTGCCACCGGCAGACACGCCGACACAGACACGAGGGAGGACTGCAACTCGACTGCAACAACTGCGCGCCACCGGCACTGATAAGGTGGGCATGCAGCCCGAAACGGCGAGGGGCGAGAATATTGGAAACAGAATCTCGGTACGGCGAAGCCTCCCACCGGTCCGGGAACTGTTTCATCATAATAAAACGGTGTTCCCATCGCTTCCCAGTCCGCTCGCTCCTCCGTACACCCCTATTCCAGGGGTTCCCGTTCGCTCCAGTCCCAGTCTGCCGTCATAATCGTTTGATGATTTTAATCGTAGCATAATGAAAATTTATCAAAGCGTTAACACAGCGGGCTACCTGTTGCCCGGTCCGGTTCGGGTCGGGCTATGTATAAACCCTCCGCTCACGGGGTGCTGCTAGGCATAAATGAGCGTATGTGTGGCTGGAAACCCCCTCGTTCCCCCGGGACGGGTGTATTGGAATCGTCCGTAACGAGTATGCGTTTTTTATCCTGTTCAAACTAAACCGTAACCGTAACCGGATAAACCAAATTAGTACGCTTCGCTGGGCGGAAGCAAAGGGACACACAACCTCTGCCTCTGCTAGCGGGTTTATTTTTACCGTCCTGCCAGTTTAGATGCCCGTACCGGGACTTTGCTCTCGCACCGAATTAATCTAGTGCCATCGCGCGGAGACAAACATGATCGGTGCGAGGGTGACATTCTACCACGTATCGGTGGATATCGAAACAAAAAACAGCCAAGCTTCCCTTTGCCTAACGGATGCGGAAGGCAACACTGCGGAACATCGAAGCGTGCGAACGCCCATAATATCCGATGCATTAATTATTAAACGACTTCAAACAATTTTTGCGGAAGGATAGTTAGTGCCGTGAAGTGTGTATAAGTAAAGAACATCCTAGAAATCAGGGGTTTGCTGATTTAACAAGTGGCACAAGCACACAGTCATGGAGATGATTAGTTGGTTTTAAACAGAAATTTCGAATGTATATTATCTGCATAAAGTCGATTGAGATACTTAACATCCGGAAAAATAACATAAAGTGTATTCTTTGTAAGCTAGTAATTACCTCGAATGTTTTCGAACGTCTGTCCCTTCCCAAACGATTTAGGTTTATATTGGCTGGCGAATTATAACAACCATTACGTTCCGAGGAACTTTTTCCCATAAAGTTGGGCCTTCTTTTCGAATGCCATCGATTTAATCGGTGTGTTGGGCGTGTAGAACGGGTTCATCAGATATTTGATGTACGTTTCGTACATCTCGTTGAAGAAGTTCTTGATGCCCTCGTCGTTCCGGTTGTCGTGTACCATCACGAAGCGTAGATGGCTCGCTGTAACAAATCCCGATACGAACCACTGGTTAAACTTGTCGATCGATTTGAGGTACGTATTGTTCGTCTTCCATTTGTGCTCGTCGATCAGATCCAGCGCGGCGTGAGCGATGAATTGGTTCAGGTGTCGATGGTCTTCTTTCTACGAAATAACCACAAGAGATTGTGATCAGAAACGAAAGTAGCGAAAATTAGCCATTCACCAGATACGGCAGTATGTTACAAAATAAGAGTACGGAATTCCAGTTTACCTTGGTTTCCTTATTTGCTGTGACGAATTCTGTTTCAAAGATGGGATTATCATTGTGGCCGACGATGGCGAAATAGTAACTGCTACTCATTGCACCTGCGATTTCTTATAGAAATTAGGAAATTCACAGCCACGGAAGAAACTTTTTCTCGAGACTATTCGCTTTGAATGATTTGTTTGTTTACATGTTTTTTTGTTGGTAATCGGCCAGCAAACTAAACTCCAGAAGATGAAACGTATATCTTTTCGTAGGGCACGTGATGGGAAACCTTTTCGAGAGTGGAAAAAGTGTGTCTGAGGCAAGGTATACGTAATCACAAGTGTGAGAATGCAACTGCGCATTATAAACAACAGTCTTGACAGCTAGGGATGCTTCTACTGAACGAGTTGTTTGAGAATGAAAAATATGTATTTTTCAGCCATTTGCGCTACCAAAATTTTCTGATTTTTTCATATTTCATATTTCTTCCGCTTCAACGTAAAACAAATTTCCCGGTTCATTACAATTATTAGCACTCCATTGAGAATTGGTTCATCTACTCTCGCACACAGAGATTTTAACGAATTTCTTTCCGAAAAATCAAATACAGCGGATTTAGGGACGAGTATAATTAATTTACACTTTTATTTCACTTAAAATCTCTCACTCTCATGTCCATCCTATTGTTTACTCTCCAGCTTCTTTTAAATCCTAAAAAAGGTTACATACAAATGCTATTAACGGCGAATGGTGAATCTCTCTTTCCCATTTTGCTTCACAGATTGGGTTCAACATTTAAATAAACGCATCGTTTAATCTACTACGTTTTAATAAACGCACTCTGGTTGAGAAAAGAGGACCGAATTTTGTAGTGTCTAATTTTGATTCTATATATCCTTTTCGAAGATCTCGCATGGAGGGTTTTTTCACAGCAATAAAAAATGAATAAACGAGGCTTGTGGCTTCGAAAAAAAGAACACTCTAAAATTGATCGGGATAAATCGACGACACGGAACAGCCTTTGCTGAATGTTATCACAAGACAAAAACAAAAAACAGGTTAGTGGTACTTCGTTGTGGTAGTTGGATGATTTACGCCCATGCTATACATCGAGCCCAATGATAAGGCAGGGCAACAGCGCGTTCGGCGCAATCTACAAATCTTACATCTAATTTCGTACGATGGTATTTAGAAGAGAGGGCGAAAATGAAAAATATGGAACAGTAATACTAATGCATACATGTATAAAAAAAAAGTTAGAGATACTTTTTACGAGATTCCTTACGTTTCGTAATACAGTAACGGATTCGTTGTATGGGGTGTGTTTCGAATACATTTAAGCACTTGGGATAAAGTATTGAATAAAATGTTCCCGTTTGGGCACGCTTCTCACTTACGACACATGCGTCCATCGATTCTTACACCCACCAACAAGGCGGGCCATACAAAAACCTAAAAGCAGCTTGTGTGCTAGAAGATATTAACTTACTGTATACGTTCCATTCACTTCTCTCCTTGCCTTGCCAATAGTTTGTATGTGGCATTTTTAAGTTTTAAAGCACTTGTTTACTGGGTAAATGAGCTGCCACGAACGAAACCGACCGGAGCACGTTCGCACTGTGTACAGCAAAAGGAAAAAGGATCCGACATCGGTCGAGCGGAACCGATCCATCAGGCGACATGCAGCAAAATATGCCATCAGTCAAAGAATGCTAGGCCACCTATTGCTCTCTTCCGCTACAATACTGCTCCGTGCATGCGCGCCTACGATGCGATGCGATGCTTTATAAATCTCGACTTCTTTTCGTTTATATAAATGCTTCCGACGAATGCATCAACTTCTTGCCGCTCGTGAGCGGCATTCATTTTCATACACACCCATACTCATACCAGACCGCACTGTCTCGGTTCTTCGGTTCCGTCTTCTTCTTGCTGTTGTTTCCATTCGAATCCTTCTTGTTGCTGTCCTCCATGCCGCAGAGTGACGTCGAACCGGTCGATGTGGCTGCGCCGGATGGATTGCCGCTCACCTCCATCTGGTGTGGCAGCAAATTCGACGTTGTTTCCGTCTTAAGTGTGGTCGTTGTGGTAGAAATACGGTTTAACAGTACGAACGTTGGTTCGTTGCCTGGAGTGTTCGATTGACTGGCGGTGGATGTTCCGTGGTTTGGAACGCTGTTTTGATCCGTACGCGGTGGTGGTGGAGGAGGTGTTGCAATTGAGGGTGGAGGAGACGGATTCACGGCCACACCGGTCGGTGTGCTAGAGCCGGAGTTGACGATCTTATCGTCCAGGTACACCGTACGGCGCGTGCCGGCTGTTCCAAGGTTCAGCGCATCGGTTGCAGTGTCAAACCTAGAAACAAGTGTAGAAAATGCATCAAAATATAGTCTTCTTCGAGGCTGTATGACTGTAACAGTCCCACTCACATGAGTGAGAAGGAAAGTGTGCAATGTGGCTCTGTTCCCAAGCAAAAGATCGTAACGACCGATTGCACCATCGAAACAGTATGGAAGGTGGGTGTTAAATTAGAGGCTAATTTGATGGCTCATTGCTAAAAAAGGAATGTAAATTAGGTGAGCCCTCCAGGAAGCTCCATTCCCATTTCACTTACCCCTGAAAACTGTTGCGATGCGCTGGGTTCACCTCATCCCGCCGGGACGCTTGCAGGCTGCTGCGAATGCCACCACGAAGGAGCGTCGCATTGAGGGCCTCGTTGTTTGGCTTTCGCTGAAGACTCTGGCGGAGTTGGGAACCACGTTGCAGCAGGTTCGTATCGGATGCGACCGAGTTCGGCTCCTCTATGCTATTGTCCGACTCATTTCCGCCCGATTCCGAGCCCATCGAGAGGCATTGGCTTTGGGTGAGTCGTTGTTCTTCCACCCAGGAACGTCGATTCTGAGATGGAAAACCAACCAAAAGATGAGTTTAGATTGCAACTAAACCCTCAACAAACAACACTTACCCTATTTGGAACACGATTCATCAGTTCCGAGCCAGCGCGACGCATCTTCTTAACCAAATTCAATCCAAATGGTTTCCTGAAAAAAGCACGAGTTAATATTATCAATCATTTTTCTGTTCCATCCGGAAAGGGTTTATACGGCGAAATATAAACTTACTTTTTCGGCGAGCAACTGTCAAGCTTCCGATAATGCTCCATAATTTTCTCCTCCAGTTTCTCCTTCTGCCTGTTCAGATTGTTCAGCTTGTCGGTGAAATTTTTCTCCTCGTCATGGTAATGCTGCTTGTCCTCCAGCGAGTGCGCCAACAGCTCCTGGTACTGGGCGAGTATCTGCGACACGTGATCCATCAGAGTGCGTCGATCGATGTCCAGGCTGGCGTTCATATTTAACAACATCTTCAGGGCGAGGAGAGAATATAGTTATGATGATATTCATTGATTAAAATTAGCTGTTTGAAGTATGCCAAGAACATTCTATAGTCAAGAATTAAACTCCATCGTTGCCACTTACCTCGCATCTTTGGTTTATTTTGGTGTACTCAATCTCCAGATTGCTGATCTGCTCCTTTTTGTTCGTCAGCTCGCCAGACAGCTCGGTGTTGCGCAGCTTTAGCATACTGTTTTCCGTCCGGAACGCACGATACTGATCGTGACAGTTTTTGTACTCCTGCTTCAACCGTTCACTGGTCGTGAACAGACACCGGAAATCGTCCTTCAGCTTCGAATGTTCCGCCCGCAGGTTGTTCAAATTTGTCAGTCCGTCCTTCATCGAGTGCAGTTCAGCCTGCAGTTCCTCGATCTTACGCTCTAGTGTCACCGTTCGCTCGCGGTGGTCGCGGTTCTCCGTCTTCAGGTCACGGATTGTATTCTTCAGCAGCTCTTTCTCCCCGTTCAGCGCGTCGTAATCGCTGCTGAGCTGCTCGTGCAGACACTGCAGTGCGATGTAGTCGTGCTGCAGTGATTCGTACTGCTGACGCTTCGCTTCCACCTGCTTCACGAGCATGTCCTTCTCGACGGCCAGCTGCGAGTTAGCCAACTGCAATGCCACGTGCTGTGTGTTGAGCGAAGCAATCTGCGAACCGAGCGTCGCCACCTTCACCTTCTGGCGAGCGTTTTCTTCCTGCAAGGACTCCTGTGCCGTAAGCAGCGAAGCGTGCTCTTGTTTCAGTAACTCCAGCTGTTGCTCCACCTCGGACAATCCTGGTCCGGTTTCGACCGCCGTTTCGTCGCAGTTCGAAAACTCAATGTTCTTTTCAACGGTGTAGATCTCCTGCCGATGACAGAGCACACAAATGTCCGCTGATTTCGTGCCACCACCGCCTGCCGAGCCACCGTGATCCTTGCCCGCCACGTTTAGCACTATCTCGCGGACGGTCTTGTACGATTCCGGATTCTTGCAAAGCTTCTCCACAAACACTTCCACGTTCATGTCGTTGCGCTCGAGTTCGGTATCGTTCAGACCGAGTCGTTCGAGGTTTTGCTTCACCTTCTTCGTTGCCATCGTGCCATCGTACAGGTCCTTCTGGAGGGTGGCGATCGTGTCCGTGTGCATCTTCTGCTGGGACAATAGCTCCTGGTTTTCCTTCTCCAGCTCCTGTAGCTTCACCAGCACGCACGAACCTTCGTCCACCTGCTTCGCCAGGAGCTCGATTTCTTTCTCCTTCCCCTCCAGCTGCCCACCGACCTGGTCGAGATCATGCTCACACTTTTCCAGCACTTCCTTGTACTTGACAACCTCCTTGTTTAGGTTCACGTTTTCCCGCTCAACCGTTGCGCATTTGCCCCGCACGTCGTACAGCTCTTTGCGCACATCTTCCAACTCCTTTAGCCGTTCGTTCAGCTGCACGCTCTCCTTGCTCTTGGTATCGATCGACCGCTCGAGATCGATCGTACGGCGCTGGATACTTTCAAACAGGTTCTGCACACGCTGCTTGTCCTTGGTCAGCGATTCGATCTGCTTTTCCAGATCGATCTGCCGTATGCGATCGAGCTCGCGGTCGTGCGTTTGTCGGTCGATCATTTGCTGCTTCGAATCGATCGCGTCCTGCAGCTTTTTGTTTTCCTCCAGCGCGTTCTTGAACACGTTCTCCAGCTCGCTGTTCTGCTGCACGAGCCGATTGCAGTTTTCCTGCGTTTGGTCTAGCCGTAACGAAAGCTTCTTTTTGTCCTTTTCCAGTTCCAGAATTTTGTTCGAGTTTTCGTGGAACGATGATTCTTTCAGGCTATCCAGCGCGGCCAGTAACCTACGATTTTCCAGCTCCAATTTGAGGGCACGTGTCTGGCAATAACGGAAGAAAGAAGAAAAAGATGAAAAAAGACACTATGATAAGTGTTTTGATCGTGCTTACCTGCGCGTTCGTGGTCAACTGCTCCGAGAGGCTGTTATCGTTCGAGGGAAGATCATCGGTGTCCGTGTCGGACTGTGCCTGGTTCGCCATGTTCGCATCCGGTCCCGCCATCAGATTCTTCGTCGCCAGCTGCAACTGCACGTTCTCTTCCAGCAGTTCTTGAAGTTTGCTCTTATCCACATCGCGCTCCAAAGTCATGTCGTTCATCATCTGCTTGAATTTGATAATTTCCGCCTCCAACGTCATCACCTGATCGCTGCGTTTACGTGATCGTGTCAGTTGTTCCTCGAGCATTTCCCTAAAAAAGAAGATAACATATAGTAGATTCTCCACGCTACGTAGCAGAACTCGCAGGCATACTTCGTTTCGTGCAACATCCGATTATCCTCTCGCAGCTCTTCTACGCGCGTCTTGTAGAACTCTGCATCGGACAGCTTTTCGCGCAGCTTTTGTACTTCGATCTCGAGCCGATCGGCTCGCTCGGAGCGTTCGCGCAGTACGTCCACCTCGTCCCGGTAGGCGGCAGCTCGACGAGACTCCGAGTACCAATCTTGGCTCTCGGTGCGCAGTTTCTCGTACTGATTGCACTTGTGGTCCAGCTCTTCCTTCACCTCCATCAGCAGTTCCGACTTTTCCTCCAGCTCCTGGCGTAACTTTCGCAGCTTCGATTTGTAATCGGCCAACTCGACTGCGAGATGGTTGTTTTCGGACGTGGTCGAAGGCGTGTTGGCCGTGCTGGTCGAAGCGGATGACGCATTGTGAAGGCTGCTCTTCGAGCTGGAACTGTTCACGAGTGCCTGCTCGCTGTCGGTGATGAACGAGGACATCCATTTGCAGTGGTACTGGTCCCGTTCCTTCGCCAGCCGTACGATGTGCTTACACATAAGCTCCGGCGACAACTGTTCCAGCGCTTCCTGTGTGAGCACCAACGTCTGGCTGTCCGTGACCTGCTTTATAACCTCCACGATCGCGTGCTGCGTGTTCACGTCCAGCTCTTTGATGCGGGCAATGAAGATTTCTTTGTTCGGGCACTGGACGGCTGCACCGAGCAGGAGCGTGATGAGCAGCTTCATCTGTTCCAATCCGGACCGCGACTCGGGCGAATGGCCCAGCACGGAACAGTCCGGCAGCGTGAGGATAGTCTGGCCGAGCTCCTCATCGTACAGATTGCGCAGGTTCTTTACGATCGCATCGAAATTACGCGTTCGGGCGGCGGCAAGCGTGGTCAGTATTTCCGTCGCTCCGCGTATCTTTGACGGATGATGCTGTGGCTCGGGGTCGATCTGTAGGTAGACGCTGTGCAATATCGTACCGTCGAGCAGTGACACGTATCCGGCGATGATTTCATGCCGCGGTAAGCACGACTCAATCTACGAGAGTTGGACAAGTAACGAAAAACGACAAAGAAACACATTAAGAGCATGAAACAACCGACGATAACAGAAAACAAACAAAGACTCGAAATACGAATTTAGCTTGATTGTTGCGAAATACAATTCGAATTTATAATTCGACAATGGCACAGAAGAAAAAGAAACTCAACGACCCATCTCACAGCACATGGTCGACCTGAAAGTGCGACAAACCACAAAATGTATTTGAGCTTGCTCTTTATTTTATCTTGCTTTTTCCGCTACCTTTCCATTTCTGCACAAGTATGCGTTTTGTTAGGAAGAAAAAGGGTCAAAAACCATCATCGTCGATACCGAAAAGATCATCGCATCGACTACTGCTACTTTGGCTGTCTCACCACAAAACGAGGCCGTTCACCACAAAACAAGGCATGCTGTGAAGTGTGTTTTTTTTTGTTAACGGTCCGAGACATTACCCAGCTGCTGCTACTTCTGTTGCTGGAGATTCGATGGCTGGGTGTTTCATTTCGACCGTTCTGAATTTATCATTCGAACGAGAAGCAGCTCTATTTTTAATACAGTCTTCCCGTAGCATTCGTATAAAAATCCCCCCTCGCCAGGAAAAGACTTGCGAAACGGAAAACATTCATTCCGAAGGGTGGACGGTGGGCATAGGACATTGGAATATCGGCACGTCTAGCTCACGCGGCTTTAATAGCGCCAGGTGGAATAATAGGCACAATATCTCGCACACCAAAAAGTCACCGAGACAATATGCAAAATAGAAAATTTTATTTGTCTCACGTATTATGGAGCACATTCCCGGGCGGGTGAATCGCGCGTGGAAAAAATAGACAGACGTGCAAATCCAGCCACCTCTTTACACCTCCTACCAAACGGTGGTTGAATGATGGCGAGGCGGGGGTTGCGAGTGTTTTCCGTCTTTTTCTCCACCCCTGAACGCCGTAGCATTAGAATCGCCTTACTTACCCACGAAACGAGCGCTCCATTCACAAATTCTTCAATCTCACTGGACGACATCTTGCTTCGACTCGTTCTTCACACCAAAAACACCAGTAACACAAACACACGGGACACGAAAGACGAAAGAACGAGGTGAAAACACACATTCAACGCACAAAATCCGTCCCTTTTTGCGCTACATTTAGCAATTCCCTTCGTCGTCGTCGTCGTCGATCGATCTCGCGAAGGTAACTTGGCAAACCATATTTCAAGGAAGGGGCGTGAAACTGTTGCGATCGATCGAGCACGGTGCACGGGAACGGTGGGATTCACAACCTGGTGGCTGCGGAAAAGTGCAGAATGCACTGCTGTTGTGTTTCTTCACCGCACTGCACTGCACTTTTGCTTTTGCCGTGAGACCGTGTTTTTTCGACGACAAACACGACGAGATGCTCCTTTTGTCTTCTTGCTGCGTTCCTTTCGCTTTCTTGCGTGCAAAGGGTGTGTGTGTGTGTGTTTGTGTCAACTGTCAAAAATCCACCCGTATGTTGTGACAGCGTCTGTCACCTGAATTGCGTAGGAGCAAACGTTTCGGTGCGCGGAAAATCATAATAATCCCAGCAGGTGAGAATAAATAGTGGATTTAAAGGACAGTATTTTAAAACAAAGCCGGATATATCCCTCCCTAAACAGCGGTTTGTGCAGCCTATTTAACATTAATTGTTTTTTCATTCATTGCAGCTCATTCGTGCAATAATCGACGAATTCGCATGTGTTTATGTTGATTAAATAATCACAGCTCACTGAACGATGAGTGAAAAGCCCAAAGAAGCGGCACCCGGAGACGGAATTCGGTCCATGCGTTCGACGAATGTGTTCCGTGCCATCAATTTTGAACTGTACGCCAAACCCGTACGTAGAGAGTCGTCGTGTACTGGGATTCAATTTAGTCCAACTAACAAATCCACCCTTTCCTTCCACGCAGAACGTCGTTGTGATGGGGATCGGAGTCGTTTGCCTTGGGATCACGTTCGGTTACATCGCCTACATGAGATCGAAATACGAAGGTTTAGGATACTACACGGCAGTCCAGGAAGACGGCAAGGAGGTATTTGTGAAGCGAAAATCTAAGTGGGAATAAATCCGACAGGCTGGCGGTACGGTTAGGGCTTAAACACCAAATCGTTCTTTTTTGTAAAGTTTGCTTTATTTCGCCCGGAAGAATATTCGCAGCCTTTTCTCGAACGGTGTGCCTTGATGTCAACAAAGGAAAAAAGTATTATCAAAAATATTTCTTCACGTTCGATGCAGTAGGCGGCGCTGGTCTAGCTTTTATCGTCGTCATTAGGTACACCATCGGGAAAACTGTAACACGTTAATGGCCTTCATGTGTGCAAACGTGTGAACTTCCTCTCGGCCCGTTTCAGGCCACCTTCAGCGCTTCCAGCTCCTTCATCAGCGCGTTTTCGGAGTTCATTTTTACAATCTGCGTCTGGACGAGCGTTTCGCCACGCTCGTGCTTCTCCTTGAGCACCTTGATGTCCTTCAGCTTCTTATGAATCACTTTAATTTTTTTATCCTTAGTCGGATCGCCGGTGGGCGTTAGTTTCGGCATGTTGTTGCCAGCGCCGGCTGGGCCGCTCGTCTTAGCGTTGGTGTTGGCGTTGCCATTGGCCAGGTCACCGTCGGCATTGTGGTTATTGTTGCTGTTGTTTTTCGCGTTTTTCTTTGCCGCTTGCTTTTTGGGTTCAGGAGCAGCATCTGTTTTTTCTGCGCCACCTGTTGTTCCATCGCTTGCTGCGTCAGTTCCAGCAGCAGTAGCAGTAGCAGTAGCAGCAGCGGCAGCTTTATTGGTTTTCTTGTTCTTCTTGCTGTTCTTGATTTGCGTTGAAGAACGGTAGCCGGGCGGTAGACCCGGAATTGGTGGTCTTAGATCGATCGTTTCACCGCTGGCCGAGACACCGATACTGTTCCGTGCACCGGGCGGAATGTATTTCTGCTTGCTGGCCACTGGTGTCGTCGATACGATGCCCACAATCTTCTCGTCCGTTATCGACACCTCCTTAAACGTTCCCTTCGGGTACTTCTGCCACACGACCTCCAGCAGCTCGCCAGCCCAATCGTACTCACCGAACAACGCGCCCGAGTAGTGCCAAACTTTAAATCCGTTCGACATACGAAGCCGAGGTGCCGTAGTAGCTGTCAGGAACGTGTCGCCGGCCGGATTCCACTCGAGCAGCGTCGTATCGGGAGCTTTGAAGCTCGCCAGCTTCTTGCGCCGCGTTAGGTCCCACGTTTCAATGTAGCCGGGCAGATTGCCGAATCCACCGAACAGGACCAGATTGCCAAAGTCGTTGTAGTAGATCGAGTTCCGGTTACCCGGCTCGAAGTCGTACACGATGTCGCACTTCAGATTGTAGAGCGTGGCCCGGGCCGGCATGAAACCGTATACCACGCAGAACTCCGTCGACTTCGGACTCCAGGCCACATCATGGATGGGCCCTTCGGCTTTCAGCTGAATGCCACACGAGTCTCCCTTCGGGGTCATGTAGTGGAGCGCTTGCTTGCCGTAGTACGACACACCCGTCGTGTCGACGTCCGTGCTGGTCATCAGGATCAGGCCGCTGCCCTTGCGGTTCCACATCATGTCCACCTTGTCCGCCTGGAAGAAACTCTTCGATGCTACCGGTTGGTTCAGCTCCAGGTTCGGATACTTGAACAACCGGCACATCGACGGTGCACCCTTCGTGCCGGCCATGTAGACACCGATATGCGGTGGCGACGGTCCGGGAGCTACCGAAATACCCCCATTCCGGAGGCTGCCGAACCGCTTCACCACCTGCTGGAAGCCGGGTCCGGCCGGGCCGTGATCGTAGAAGAGTGCCTCTCCGCCGACCAACAGAGCGGCAATGCTCTCGTCGCAGCTCCAGTGCATCTGCCAGTCCTGGTGGCGCTTCTGGATGATGGAGAACGCCTCCACGCCCGTGTCCGCCCGATAGATGAACAGGTTAGGCTTCTCCTTTGGCGTCTCGTGCGGGTTCTCCGTGTACGGCTCCCACGTCATGAGGTAGTTGCTGAGCGGAGAGAACCGCAGATGGCACGCCTTCGGTCGCGGCAGCGATGCGATCGGCTTCCAGTCGCCCGCCACCCGAACCAGCTGCACTGTCGAGCCATTAGCCCAGGCCAGAAATCGTCCGTCGGGGCTATAAACAATAGCGCGGCAAGATTTACTCTGGTCGGGAGTAAACCTCGTGTCCGGAAGAAATGTGAGCTGTTGTTTCTGTTGTTCGAGCTTCCACACTTCGACTCCTTTCGCGGATCGCACTGTTTCGAGAAGGCGGAAGGTGAGAAACGATAGCACATTAAAACGCACGCTTTGTAGGTTATAACAAGGTCAGTTGGAACGTAGGTCTCCGGAATTCGTAATTTCTTATGTTTGAGCTAACAGGAAAGGAGTCACGATTTTAATCCACATTTAGGGCAAAAATCAGTGACGTCAACGAGAATGTGAAGCATCCGAATCCGTATACTCCTACCGTAGCCTGGTTGATCTGACACACCACCGCCGCAGGAGGTAGCATGTTTCCGTGTACTCTTTCCCGGCGAAGCGTGGTTACCCTAGAAATCAGCCCATAGTGATATGTCCCGGACTAGACGCAGCATCATTCAATAGCTGCACGGAATTAGGAGGTGATTAAACCCAGCTCGAGATTACTTACACGCTAGTGTAGGAGTATTTCCGCTCGCCATTGTTCACGTAGCCCTTTGGTGACGATTTCGATTTTTCGACTGAAGTGTCTTCTTCCTCTTGTTTTTGCTTCTTCGCGGCATGACACGAAGCGATTCAACATTCCAGCGTCCTACCTCTACCCGCATTCATTTCAATGTATGATGACTGATAAGGATAATAATTTGTGCAGATTTTGAGTGAATTATACTTAGCGAAAGAGTTCCTTTACTAATTATCTAGATTTTTTACAAAATTATGTGCAAACATGATTTGTTTTGCTAAACCGTCAAATTGATTTTGACACCTCAAGGAGTTACTTTGCGGTTATAGATACAGGTTCAGTACTCCATTCGACTACATGTTTTCATTGCGATGCTTTATTTTGAATAAAAATGAAGTAAATCGCCGGTTTTTACATGCTGGTTTGTCTAAATGTTGTATAAAGTTCTTTAACATTCTCGATAAATCCTTTCAGGATATGTATCTCATTGGAACATTGCGTCCCTACACTGCGTTCCACTTTCCGCTCTGTTCCGCGTTTGTTGACGTTCGTTTCACAAAAGGATAGCAATTTGATTCCGTGCGTCGGTTGATAAAGTGTGATTAATTCAAAGCATCTTTCGCGCATCGCTTTTTCCCTCTCTCGCTGTTCGACCTTTTTAACGACAGTCAACAACGACGGAACCAGCCGCCGGTCTGCAATCATCACAAACCACCGACGCATCGACGGGGACGGAGATGAGATGAGATGAAATTGTGTGTTCTTAAAATAACCCGATACACTCTGCAAGAAAAGAACTTCGGCAAAGAGGTCATCAACAGCAAGCAGCACAACGTGCTAACGACACGTTCTTCACATCGGTTCTTCCCTCCAACTTGACCACAGCAGCAGCAGTGCAAAGATTTCAGGTAATGGTGATAGATACACATCAATCTGGGCGTTTGCTCTGCCCATCACGTGTTGCATCTCGTCTAAACGCTCTCATATCATATTTGCAGCAGACAAGAATGGTCGATTCTACGCCTCACGTCCATTTTGACCAAACGGTGATAAACGATGGACTACACGATAACAGCATTATCTACCAAGTCGCCCCTGACGGAACGTCCCTGACCGTCCACCTGGGTTTTCTGCAGATAAACCATCGTTACCGCATCGAGCTTAGTGTGCCGGCACAGGCAGTAAAGGACGTCGGATTCGTGGCGGACGGTAATAGCGCCTTTGTCACGCAGGATGTCGCCGTGCCAAACGTGCATTGCAGGCTGGTCGACTTTCCCTCATGCACGGTTGACGTGAAGGGCGCGGAGCACTATACGGTCACGGTCGAATTTTTTGCACACAAGGAAAAGTTGCTGAAGGAACATTTGCATTTATGTGGTAGGGAGCAATCCGATCGGCGACTGGAGTTGATTCTGATCGCCCGGGTGTTGGGCAAGGGCAAAGGTACGCCAATGCTGCGGAACGGTATTCACTGCATCGGTGTCGAGAAAACCGACGAAGAATCGGAAATGTCTGACTGGCAGGGATTCGGCAGAGACGCAAAGTAGACGCAGTATTCGGTGGTGCACACGCGTGTTGTATTTTTACGGACTATTGATAGCGTAATAAATTTCTCGAGCTTCTCAAACGAATTACTCATACCGGTGTGATTTTTTTTCTTCATATTTTTGCCGAGAAGACGAGCTTGCTGAACGAATTTGCCGGCAAGAGGCGCCACGCAAGAAAAAACAACGATTTGCAGAAGAAATGGGGCTTGACCTTGTTTATTTATTATCCGCGTGATTTGTTTACAAAAAGCACTCACGAGAGCCATTCGCTCAGCAAGGGGGTATTTTATTCGGGTTGTATAGCTCATCGATTCCGCGATTATCCGGAAGATTTCTGAACTTATTTAAAAATATAACTTGGGCTCATGTATTTAGTAAAATACGCTGAAAAACATTACACTAAATTATAAACAATTATTCATGAAAAACTTCAAAGAACAGGGCGTTTGTTTAAATTCTCTGTGTAATATTTTTAAAATGTTGAAAATTTACATTAACTTAAAAGTGAAAATTTTCATCCAAATATCCTTTACAAAAATCATTTCACTCTTTGTTACACGTCCTGAATGAGAAAATAAAAATATTACAATCGCATTCATTTGTTGACCATCACCATCACTACCCACCAAAGCACCACCCAAACAACCTATGCGGTGACAGCTTGCTCGATGGGCGGCAGCCATATTTTGTTTTCCTGTCGATCGTCTTTTGCCAATAAGTTTGGCTTTTAATTTCGTGTTTTTTTACGTGAAATCCTCTAAACAGGGCGTAATGTGGTGATTAGTTACGAAGCATTGCTTTCGGTTAGCACAATCAAGCCAAAGTGCACGTGTAGTGATGCCGCGGCGAAGCGTACGAGCCCGAATGGTTTTCTTCCCATGGGAACACTAGCACGTAATGCTAGTTCGTTCATCAACGCCCATGCAAAATTGTTTGCCCAGTGTAGCATAATTACCTTCACGAAGCCCGCACGCTTTTAATCCATCGACAGAACCAGCAATAGCACTATCGATCCGTTCACGATGAACATGCGACCGCTGAAACGACCCCGGCTGGGCCCACCGGATGTGTATCCGCAGGAAGCGAAACAGCGGGAGGACGAATTAACGTCCACGCACGTTAAGCACGGTTTCGCGACGGAACACAAACTGTCCGAGGAGTTCGGCACGGCACGAAACTGCAACGTTTCCGCAAGCAAGGTCGGTGCGTACTTCAATGCGATTCTTGCCAAGAAGGAGGAGCTGATGACGCTGCCGGACTCGGGGCGAAAGAAGCAACAGATAAACCCGAAGGATAACTTCTGGCCGGTGACGGCCCGCAACAAGACCACGCTCGATACGTGGTTCAAAGATCTGGCCGGCACGAAGCCGTTGAGCAATTTGGCGAAAAAGGCACCGTCGTTTAACAAGAAGGAGGAAATCTTTGCGATGCTGTGTGAAAATCAGGTCACGATGCAACGGGCCGCTTGGTTCATCAAGCTCAGCTCGGCCTACACCGTGGCGGTTTCGGAGGCGAAGATCAAGAAGCGCCAGATGCCAGATCCGGCCACCGAGTGGACCGGTACGATGATCAAGTTTATGAAGGATCTGATTCCAAAGCTGCACGACCACTACCACCAGGGTCCGTTGCAGGAGAAATCCTCTACCGGTGCATCCGGCCAGTCCAGTGGGATGAGCGGTACGAGCAGTGGCGGCCTTGGTCTCAATTCCGGCGGCGCAGGATCAAATCCTTCCACTATTCCACCACCGCTTTCGAGCCCGGCGGGTAGTATGCATAGTCCCGCGGGGGGGAATCCCGTCGGTGGCTCGATGCACTCCCAGCAGCAACAGCAACAGCAGCAGCAACTGTCGCCCCAGGAAGAGCAACGACTGGCACAAAAGCAGTGGAACTACTGTACGCAGCTCTGCAAGTACATGTACGAGGAAGGTTTGCTCGACAAGCAAGAGTTCCTTAACTGGATCATCGATTTGCTGGAGAAAATGAAGTCTTCCCCCAACGCAGATGACGGTCTGCTGCGAATCTATCTGCCGCTGGCTATGCAGTACCTGCACGATTTCGTCCAATCCGAAAGATTCTGTCGCCGGTTGGCGTATGCCGTGTCGAAAAAACTGGCGCAGCTGATAAATCAAATGGCCGAGAGTCACAACATCAACTTGAGCTCACCCGAATCGGATGCGAATGGTAAACCAACGTCCAGCGACACGACCGACAGCAAGCAGGAAAAACAGCACGAAAAAACACCGAAAGAAGGCACTCCTGCATCGGCTACTGGCACCCAAACCACAGACGCGAAACCGGCTGCGAAAGCGAATCCGTACGAGATGATTTTCACCGAATATCTGCACTGTTCTCACCATCGGGATGTGGTGCTGCAGCTTTCGTCCATTCTGCAGGTCATCACCCTCGAATGTCCAACGGCGTTGGTTTGGTGTGGTGTCGGGGAAACCCGTTCATCGTCCGTGCTGTCCGGAAGCCCGCTCGATCATCTCCCGGTGGCACCATCGGCGCTGCCGATGCCGGACCGATACGAAGAATCGAACGAAGACATCCGTCGGCAGCTGTTCGAGGCGGAAGAAAGCATGAAAGTGCGTTCTCGACACGCCGAATCACGCTGGTGCATAGACAAGTGGCAGACGGCGGCGGGCAACGCTAGCTTGAAGATATTGGCCACGCTGCACGCGCTCGACGGCCATTGCTTCGATCGAATGGATTCGAACAACTCGCTCGACTCGCTGTACTCGAAGATATTCCCACCGTTTCAGGTACAGTCTATCAAACCGACCGACAGTGCCGGGGCTGGGAGCGGCGGAAATGGCGCTGGTTCCGGTGGTGGTGCTGCTACCTCCGCGGATGGAAAGGATGCGGCTACGAAACAGTTCGAATATGTACGTGTTACAGTGGGCGATAATGTTTGACATTTTCTAATTATCTTTTTCTCGCTTTTCACAGAACGTTGAGCAAGACTCATCGATCGTAAAGATCCTGTGCGAGTGGGCCGTTTCCTGGCAGCGTTGGGGTGAGCACCGTGCGATGGTGGTTGCCTGGCTGCTCGATAAACGGCAGAACGAAGTCCTAACAGCGCTCGAGAACGACAGCTACAGCCAGAACCTGAACAACTCGGACGATAAAGATTCGGTCCTGTCCGGCAGCGGCCTCAACGGTGGGCAACCCGTCTTCCAGCACATCCTCATGAACTTCCTCGATCACGATGCGCCGGTGCTGGAGGAGGGCGGTGGTTCGCAGAACAAATCACAATTTACGAATCTCGTCCATCTGTTCAGTGAGCTCATTCGGCACGACGTGTTTTCGCACGACGCCTACATGTGCTGTCTGATATCGCGCGGCGATCTGCTGACCGGAGCGGGCGGTATGCTGTCGCTCGACAGCCATGGGATCTGCTCGAATGCCGGGCTCGGCACGGGACCGATATCGAACAAACCGGCCACTGGCTCCTCGCCGAACAATGGTGGTGGGCTGGAAGACGATGTGCTGCAGACGGATTTTAAGGCCAAACTGGAGGATCTGGACGATTCGAATGTGGATGACGATCTGGACAAGCTGCTTCAGCACATCAAGGAGGATCAGCAGAACTCGATGGACGCACCGGACAGCCCGAAAGATCCGGAACATGCCGCCACGTCGGTGTAAGTTGCTTATCCTGTTTTTATAGAGAGAATATAATTAATCGTGCTGTTGTCTTTCCCTTTGCTCTCCACAGCACCGGACTCGGTAAAGCGGAGTCGTCTAGCCGTCATTTCCTCTACACGGAACACTTCCCGCTCTGCCAGGACGATCCAATCTCGCAGCACGACTGCAACCAGCGCTACATCCTGCTGTACGGCGTGGGTAAAGAGCGCGACGAGAAAAAGCACGCGGTAAAGAAGATGTCGAAGGAGATCTGCAAGCTGTTTTCCAAGAAGTTCAGCATCGACGTGGCCGAAGGTGGCAAGGTGAAGAAGCATTCGCGCAGCGAGTTCAACTTTGAGTCCACCTCGAACAAGTGTCAGGCGATGTCGTACTTCGATCAGCACGTCGTCACGTGGCAGTGCGCGGTGCAGGTGCAGGAGATGCTGAACGCGTTCGCGATCGGCAACAGCAACTATCTGCCGGTGCAGGAGCACGTGGCGTTTCTGTTCGATTTGATGGAGTCAGCGTTCAACATCTACGGGCTGATCGATACGTGCATTCAGATACTGCGCGAGCTGCCCGAAGTGGAGCTGCAGCTGATTGGAAAGAGCTCGGTAGCACTGGTGCGCAGCTACACGACCTCGCTGAGCCTGTACGTGGTGGGTGTGCTGCGCCGGTACCATTGCTGTCTGCTGCTCTCCCAGGAGCAGACGACGGCGATCTTCGAGGGGCTCTGTCGCATAGTGAAGCACGTGAGCAATCCGAGCGACTGCAGCTCAGCCGAGCGTTGCATTCTCGCCTATCTGTACGATCTCTACTCGGCCTGCTCGTCGCTCAAGTCACGTCCCCAGCAGGAACCGTTCCACAATGCTTACCCGAAGATTAAGCAAGCACTGTACACCCCGCTGCAGCCGAGTCCTTCCGCGCACACCTACAATCCGCAGTTCATGATCGACATCATCACGAGCCCGCGGCGCGGTGGGAAAATCGAAAGTGCCTGGGCACGCCAACTGAACGAGTCTGCCTCGAACCGGTACAGCTTCGTGTGCAATGCCGTAGTGGCGGTGACCCGCGACATCGACAACGACTGTCTGAACGATATCGCGGCGATGTGTGCGGAACTCACGGCCTGCTGCAATTCGCTCAGCACCGAATGGCTCGGCGTGTTGATTGCGCTCTGCGGCTCGAACCGTGACGCCGGCTACTACGTGGATGTGCTCACGCAGGTGGACGTGCAGAACACGAACATCCACAATGCGCTTTCCGTTTTCACGAGCATCCTGGTGGCGCGCCATTGCTTCTCGCTGGAGAACTTTGTCGCACACGTCGCGCTGCCGTCGCTGGTGCAGGCGTGCAAGGGTCGTGGGGAAACGACACCGGAAATCGAGGCAGGCGCCAGACTCACCTGCCATTTGTTGCTGCGCCTGTTCAAAACAATCGAATGCCCGCAACCGGGCCTGTACTCGGTCAGCACGTCGCCGAATCCGATCACGGTCGGGAACGCGCAACACAACATTAAGCTCAGCTGCGATCGGCATCTGCTGGCTGCGGCACACAAAAACATCGGCGTCGCACCGGTGCTGGCGGTGCTGAAGGGCATCCTAGTGGTGGGTGATGCAACGGCTCACAAGGTGTCGTCTATTTTTGGCACGGGCAAGCGGAGCGGACTCAACACACCGGTCCATCCGGGCAGCACGCCGAAAAGTTCGGGTGACTTGAGCCACATCCTGGGAACGAGCGATCTATCCATTCTGGGCAATCCGGACGAATCGATGCTGGATGTGTCGTAAGTATAGCATTTGTTGCTTTGAAAAGCTTTAGAATTGATTGGAATCTATTTTGACATTAATTTAATGCGACATCGTCCAGACACACACACACTCACACCGCGTTCGATATACAGTTGGTTCCTTAGTTAACAACTTCCGATTTGATTTAGTTGACGATGTTTTCTCTTATCTTTATTTTGGTTCCTGATTTAGGATGATCGAACTGGGGGAACTCTCTCCAACCGCCTCCGCTCGATTATACTCTAGCAGGTGTGCGAATGGTTTGCCGATTGAGTTCGTTTGTTTTTCTTTACTATTTTATATTATGTGTACATTGTTTTCTTCCCATTTTTATTTGTGTACGGTCCCTTTCTCCCCAATTCCCCTTCCCACTCATTTTGTCGCACGTCGTTGCATCGCTTTCGGTTTCATTTGATTGTTTTTGTCCCAACACCTCGCACCTACATCCCCTTCTCGTTTCCTTAGTTCAGGAAAACGCCAGAATGGTTCGGCATATCCCAAAAGCACGCGCCACCGCTTTGTCGTTTAGGAGTACCACACTGGTTGGCAACGAGTTTTCTTTTTCGATGTGCACCATCATTCATCGGTGGTTTGTGTTTTTTGTTTTGTTTTAGGCGCCGCTACTCGTTGTAAAGGGATTGCGAGTAATGCATTGCTATCATCATGACCATCATCACACCATTTCAACCTCATCCGTGCTAAGTTTTTGTGGATTGTCGACAGTTTTCATATTTAGTTACATTTTGTTGAAAGATTAGTAAATGCTTGCTGAAATGTTCGTGTCGTATTACTAAACGTTAGGAACGTTAAACATGAAAACCGGTGTGTTTGTATGAGTTGAGCACTACTTATTTGTAAAACTACAGGAATACCGAACAAACAGTCCACAGCAATGTCTATAACGTTTGTACACATTACAAACATAAGCGCATAGCATGAACGAGAGAAATGCAATTGTTTATTAACATTAAAGTCTAGAAACCCTCCGCACCTCATATTCAATACCACGTTACATTTTGTCTTATCTGACCAGCCGATGGTGGAAATGATTTAGCTATCATGCGATGGCTCGGAGTATGGATAACGTCTTGCGTGTGTTGTATCGTTAGCTTTCTTTACCCATTTTGCTTTCTTTGCTCCACTATTCACACGATCACTTTTGTGCTAGTCATGTAGCGAATCCGTTTTCGTGACGGCCTGGTATTAATCGCTCTATTAACGTCGTTTGCATCCTGCAGGCAGCAAAATTCTCACCTGAACCAGGAGAACGCGACAAGCCTGTCCGACTTTGCCCAGCATGTCCTGCGCCAGATCTGCTCGCAGGTAGGGAAAGCTCGCGTAACTCGCAAATGTGACAACTCAATGCAATTGGAATTCTGTTTCAGGAATGGGTACTGGAGCGTTGTCTTCAGAACGCGGAAGAACTTTGCCAGCAGGGCATGCTGATCGACAACCTACTGACGGCTAAGCAAGCGCAACGGTTGCTGCACATGATCTGCTATCCCGAGCACGAGTCGAATCTTATTGCCGAGCTGGACCAAAAGGCGATCATTGTGCGCATTCTGGAGAATCTCGAGCAGTGGTCGTTGCGCATCTCGTGGCTGGATTTACAGCTTATGTTCAAGCAAACGAACTGCATACCCCAGGAACTGTCCAACTGGCTCGATATGGTCGCTAGAGCCGCTATCGATGTGTTTCGCGTGAACGAATTTACGCTGAACAGTAGTAGTAGCAGCAGTAACAGCCCGGATGTGAAGCAGGAGAAGGTAAAGCCGTCCACCTGGCTGGTGGCACCTCTGATATCGAAGCTGCCGTGTGCGGTGCAGGGCCGTATCTTGAAAGTGTCCGGACAGGTGCTGGAGAGTACGAGCATGTTCAGCAAGCACAAGGAGGGCAATGGGGGCAACAGTAACAGCAACAACAACAGCCACAGCCACGGCGCTAATAGTAACAGTTCGGTTAGTTCGAATGGCAGTACGTTCGGAAGCAAACAGTCGGCCCAACTCAACCACCAACCGTTTCTGGGGCTGGTGCTGACGTGTCTTAAGCATCAGGACGAACAGAAGGAGGGCCTGCTTCAGTCGCTCTACTCTCAGTTGTCGCAGTTTCTGCAGAATCGTGATCAAAGTGTAAGTATAGAAAAGCCATTAGCTGAACGATACCTGCAAAGGTTGCAACCGCATTTCACATTTTCCAGCTCGAAAGCATCGGTGGCATCGAGGACCCGTGTGGGTTCGAAAAAATGCTGGACGCATTGCAGTTACGCTACTCTCTCGTCGGCGGGCTGTTCGATGCTATCATGAAAAATGCGACCTCCACTACGGATTGGGCGATTTTGTTTGCGCAGCTCATCAGCCAGGGTGTGATTGATTTGAGCAACAACTCGTGAGTATCAGCACCCGCTGTGAAGGTAGGATAGCATGATCTAATAACATTTTTAATCGTTTTCAACAGAGAATTGTTCACCACGACACTGGATATGCTGGCGACACTGATACATTCGACTCTGGTCAGCGATAGCCAGACGGAGCGGGACGAGAACAAGAAACTGTATACCAATCTCATGAAGAAACTGCGCAAGGAGCTAGGCGATAAGAATGGGCCATCGATCAAATACGTCCGGCAGCTGTTGCCACTGGCGAAGCAAACGTGCGAGGTGTTGACCTGCGATTCGGCTGGTTCGTCAACGGATGCTAAGGGCAACAAGATTGCGATTGACAGCATCGAAAAGAAGAATGTAGGTGTCGCATGTGCTTTTACCGGCGCGCAAGATGAGGTTTAATTTTGTATGATACTTTCTTTTGGCAGGGTCTTCGGTTGGGCGATAAGCAGCGTGTGAGCGTTTGGGATCTATTGGAAGGACACAAGAATCCGGCTCCTCTTTCTTGGGCGTGGTTTGGTGCGGTTAAAATCGAACGAAAGCCGCTCGCGTACGAAGAAACGCACCGCCTGCTAAAATACCACACGCACAGTCTGTTCAAACCGAGCAGTTACTACTACGAACCACTTCCTTTGCCACCTGAAGAGGTAGACCCGCTGCCGGATAAGCTGAAAGATGACATGAAAGCCGACACGCCTTCCTCGGACCAATCGCCGGCACCGAGCACAGGCTCGAAAAAGAGCAAAACGACACGCAAGCGAAAACCGAAAGCAACACCCGCCGCACAGGTGCAGCAGAGCCAATCGCAACAACCAATTATGCCGGTCATTGGGCCGCAAGCCGGTGCCGGACCGCAACAAATGCAGCAAATGCAACAGCAGCAACAGCAGCAGCAACAACAACAGCAGCAACAGCAACAGTTGCAGCAACAGCAGCAATCGCTACAGCAACAACAACAGCAACATCTGCAACAGCAGCAGCAACAGCTACACCTGCAGCAGCAGCAACAGCAACAACAACACCTCCAGCAACAGCAGCAGCTGCTGCAACAGCAGCAACAGCAACTGCAGCAACAGCAGAACCAAATGATGATGCAGCAACAGCAGCAGCAGCAATCCAACATTCCTCAGCAGCAGCAACAACAAGCGCTCCAGCAACAGCAGCAGCAACAACTCGGGCCGCAGCAATCGCAACAGCAACAGGTTGGCATGACGCCGCAGCAAACACTGCAGCAAATGCAGAACGCGAACATGGGCGGCATGCAGATGGGTGGGCCGATGAATGCCATGAGCCAGCAGCACATGCAGCAACAGTACGGTCAAGCAAATCCTGGTCAACTAGTCGGGCAGGCGAATCTCGGCGGCATGCAGCCCGGAATGGGTGGACTTGGGGCTGGAATGGGCGGTGGAATGCTGAACCAGCAGCAGCAACAGCAGCAGCAACAACAACAGCAACAGCAGCAACAACAGCAACCTCAGCAGCAACAACAACCACAAGCAGCTCAACAGGTGCAGCAGGCTCAGCAAGTGCAGCAAGCACAGCAACAGCAATCACAAGGAAACCCTAACATGGGTTTCGTAGGCAATGTAAACCCGATGGTACAGCTGGCTCAACAGCAACAAGGCGGGGGCAACCAGCAGTGGGGAGGCTATGGTTCAATGCAGCAACAGCATCAACAGCAGCAACAGCAGCAGCAACAACAGCAACAACAGCAGCAGCAACAGCAGCAACAGCCGCAATCCCAGGCACAGCAACAACAACAAACACCGCAGCAGGCGCAACAGGCCGGACCTCAACAGCAAGGGCCACAGCAAGGACCACAGCAAGGAGCACAACAGGGATTGCAGCAACAAATGTTCTATTCCGGCATCGGCCAGGGAACGAGTAAGTGTGACTGTCCTGGCGAATTGAATCCTGAAAGAGCTAGGACCGCCACTGAACACTCCTCTCATTTCCTTTCTTCCTCAGTGAACCGCTTCGATCGTCCCCAGTTGAATACAAACTCGAAACAAGCGCTCTCGAACATGCTGCGCTCGAAGTTACCAATCAACGCCGGTCACCCGGGCAGCTTCATGCAGCAGCAGCAGCCACAGCAGCAGCAACCGCAGCGTAATCCGCAGCAACAGTTTATCCGTAATCAGCTGCGGGCCGGCATTCCGGGCAATCCAATCGTCGGCGGACCGCAGGCCGGCATGGGTCCGATGAATCCGGCCATGGCGGGCGGCAATGCGGGGCTTGCGGCAGGCGCTGGAGGTGGCGCCGTTATGGGCGCGGCCCCAGGCATGGGTGCCGGCGGTATGATGGGCGCGCAGCAGGCTGCCCAAGGTCAGCAGGCAGCCGCTGGCATCATGGGCCAGAACACGGCTGCCATGATGGGCACGACCGGAGGTTCGATTATGGGCCAGTCGGGCGGTAGCATGATACAGGCGGGCATGATGAATCCCGGACATAATGCTGCGATGGTCGCCCAAGGTATGGGTGGCGGTGGAGGTGCTGGTGGTGGTGGGGCCGGTGGCATCGGCGCAGCTGGTGGAATGGCCGGCAACAGTGGAATGGGAGGAGGTGGTGGTGGTGGTGGTGCCGGTGGAATGGGAGGCGGAGGGGGCGGTGGAATGGTCACTTCCGGGGGAATGGTTAGTGCCGGCATGGGCACTGCGGGCCTGGGAGGTGCAGCGACGATGGGAGGTGGACAGGGAGGTATGGGTGGAAATGCGGGCGGCATGCCGAACGCGGGTGGTATGGGGAATCCGGCCATGGGCAACCCGGGCATGGGGGGAATGCAGAACATGCAGCAGTCGGGCAACATGCAGGGTGGGGCCATGTTCCAGGCACAGAACGTGTCGTATCAGAACGTCAATCAGAACTATCCCGGTTACGGTAATCAGGGCATGGGGCAGCAGGGTGGCCAGGGTGGCGGTATGATGGGCAACTTCAACCAGATGGCCCAACAGCAGCGCAACACGCAAGCAGAGTTTCTTGCGCAGCAACGTGCCGCCATGGCAGCAGGTCGTCAGTACGGGCAGCATGCACCGAACGTAACGATGGGCAGCATGGGAGTGAACCAAGGCGCTGTTCCACCATACCCACGGCAAGGCGGAAACCCGGGCGTCGGCGGCAATATGCCCCAGAACCAGCAGCAGTTCCAGCGGATGCGCCAGATCATGCAGCAACATTCAGGTAGGATAGGACAAGCTCAGCATGTTAGAACGCCTTCTAATCCTCCATATTATGTTTGCAGCAGGGATGGGTCAAGGTGGAAACGCCCAAGCTATGATGCAAAATCAAGGGCAAGGAATGAGCAATCAGCAAACGCCAAATCTGGTAGCCCAGCTGCGTCAAATGCCCAACCAGAACAACATGATGGGCCAGCAGTATCCTCATCAGCCTCCGCAGTATTAAGCAAGGAGGAGAGCAAGGCCATGCATTGGTGGAGAAGGGACGAGATCTTGCGAAGAAAGACAAAACATCTTCATACACTATTACATATATTTATTACCACTGTGACTTTCAGCTTATATTTCTTTATTATTAAGATAGGAGAGAACTGCAATAAACTGAACATGAGAACATGAAAAAAGGACATGAAATATTTTGCACGAAAGACATATTGGAGGTTCAACAGACGTACGTGAGTATCCGTCAAACTAATCAAGTTGTCAGCGAAACGATATCCATTATCTTTTCGAACACCAAAACCAATCATACTCCTTTTACGTTTAGACTGAAACACACGAATCTAATGAAAATAGAAGAAATTAAAAAAACTGAACTGAACTGAACTGAAAACTGAAGCTGGAGGAAGATACTCTCAAATCGTGTGACTTTTGAAGAATTGAATTATGCGGCACGATGAAAGGAATAACAGGGTTAAACCAATGATTAGCACACCTTATGAATAGGTAAGTAATGCCACGAAAAGGCGACATATGCACATTTCAATTTTGATTAAGAAATGAATTTCTTCAGTCCATAATTCATTTCATTTCATCCATATGCGTGTGATAATTCCCAAAAAGTTTAGCGTCGGAAAAGTAAGTTCTAAGGATATGTTGTTGATGAATCAAAAGGGAAATTTTTCGAGTCTCCTTTACTCTGATTGAATGAAGAATCATTAACGTAACATTTGAATTGGTTCTGTCCGAACAATTGACAGCGTTCTGACAGCAGTGAAGGTTTGTTTACTTCCAACATAACGTAATTGTTTGGTAAACAAAGCCGGCTGTGTAAAATAAAGTCGATTCGTTCGTTTTGCGCTCGTTCGTTGCTTGTTGCTTGCTTGTTTGTCAACGCACCCCTGCGAAATGGAGTCAAGATCAGCCAACATTGTTGCTGGAGAAGCATCCGAAACGGATGACGACGAGACTGAGGTAATTCCTAAATTCCATGCCCTTCGCGGAGAGTGAAAGTGCTCTAGGAGGTCGCTCAAAATGTAACCGCACCGCATCCTTTCCATTCCGCGCAGGTAATATCGATCGAAAAAGGAATTCCCCATTTGTCAACGTCCGGTCCGGTTCCGTCGTCGTATACGTTCGCCAGGGAAGCGGTTGAATCATCATCCCCAGCATCCCCGACGGCTCTGGTGGCTTCGGACGAGGAGATGCAGCGATTGCATGTGCGGCGTACTATGAGTAAGGGGACATTCGGTGAAGAATGTTGATCACATAGCGGATTATTTGTAGAGTCGCACGGTTGATTCAATTTCAGATGAAAGGTGCATATCGCTGTTGAACGAATTCATCCACAACACGGTGATATCCGTATCGAAGCAGCTGAACGAAACGGATAACTTGCTGATGAAGTCTCAGGTAAGCGATCGCTATCCTTTCCGTTGGGACAGGGAATTTTTAGGATTTAGAACCGATACATTTCAGATGGTACTGCAGAACACGACCACGTCAGTGAGAAAGATGAACGACAACACCCATCAAATGCAGAGCAAACTGCAGGACATACTTACGTTCAACTTTGTGCCGAATATAAATATTTGAATCGCGTTCCACGCAGCAAAACCCCTGATAAAGATAAGAGAGTAAAGAAATGAGACTCGAAAAATAGGTATTTCAGTAAGCGAAAGAAAGTAAATCGGCATCTCTAACACACTCGGTGGGGATGTTGAGGACTAGTTGAAGCTATTATGAGTGGATGTGTGAAGAAGCAAGAAAAAAAATAAGTGTGTTGCCTCGCGAATTGTACGTTTTGGGAGCGAGAAAAAACGCAACGAAAAACGGCACATTACCGATCAAATTGTACTGCGTGCAATCAGCGCAATCAGCACCTATCCCCATCCACACGCTGCGATTGGTGTCGAAGAAAAAGAAATCCAGCGCCCGCCGACAGAGAAATTGACCATGCATCACGCTTCGCTCATTGAAGCAGGTCAGAGAAGCAGCAGCAGCAGCAACAGCAGGTGGAAACAAATGATGTTTTCTTGCCAGGAATTTACTGCTTGTTTATGTTGTCTTCATTTTCACGCGCTGCTTTTTGTTCATTTGAAGCGCACGCGTGCGCGGGTTTGCGCGTTTCGCACAAGATGAGCTGCCGCCGTGCCCGTTGCGCAAAGCAACACTGCAAAAGGAATCACAAGGGTGGAACACACCCTCCCATGACACTTGTGTATGCTTTCCACAGACAAACGCACACCGCTCCATAGCGCACATCATTAAAGGGTGAAAATAGACACCGGAGCGCGACAAGATTTCCACAACACCCGCGTGGCAATGGCATTATCCGCAAACGCCACGCCTTGGCCGGACCGGGATTCCGCACCGAAAAATGCGAATCGGCGAGGAGTCAACGAACGATGGCCCACGCTGCCATCTGCCTAGCTGTGGCAGCATGGTTGGTGTGCGCGGGCACACGCGTGGATTAAATTCGGACCGAACCGACGTTTTCGGCCACGCTGTCCGTGACCGAACCGGGTTGCACCGGCGGAGAGGGCCAAGGCGGTGGCACCTCAATCACTATAATCGGCGTCGTGCGCAATGCGTTGAAAGTGGGTGGCGCGGTCTGGTGAAGTGAAACACAATTTATGACTTTCTAATGAAACTTCCTGTGCCCCGTATCGAAATCGGAGTTGTTGTATCAGTTTCTTTCAGCTGTCGCTGCTCGTATGCTTCGTACGTTTTGCGTCTGTCCATTGGTCGTTTTTTTGGCTTTCTGCGTCAGCATGGTTTGGAATTTGTAGTGATAACAGAAAGCCATGCTGATCGGTTCCGGTGAGTGGATCGCGTGAAAAACTTGCTAGTCTAGGTGCCTGGGATGTCATATCGAATATCGAACATGGACATTTCAATTTCTAGAGATCATCACAAAACTCCACAATTTCCTCCATTTTTTAGTCTTTATACGCATGCCTACATGCCATGACAGGTCGTGGATTCTTATCTCAATTCCCCTATGTGAGGAATGAATACAGATATGAAAAAAAATAATATCAGGAACTTCAGACATGGCAAAGACCTTCAAATTTTGTCTAGAGATGAAGAAGAAAAAAAACCTTTCTCAATGGCATCTTAAGTTAGCTTACATCACGTGCTTGCATAACTATTTATCTAACTCCTTCCCAGTAGAACGAACCGCAGCAAGACGGATCTGCCGTCGTCGTCTGGTGCATCCGGGGGTGCATCGGGTTGGATAATAGTTTTCGGTAGCTTGCATAAATTCATTCCCGCACCGCCTGAACGGAGTGTATGCATGAGTGGTTGGTAGAGAGCGAGGAAGGCGGACCTGCCCTTCACAGATCACGGCGACCCGAGAGGAAAGTGAAACTTTTCACACATTACTTTCTGTCCGCAGTTCTTGTAGCAGCAAACCCAACCACCGGAGGCGATTGTCGCGGGATTTGACGCCAAACACTCCGAAACCGGAACTCGGGCTGTGTGTTTTTTTTCCTTCACTGCTCCTACAATGTTTGGCGAGATGTTGGTACCTCCGGAAAGAAAGAAGAAAACAAAACTCGTCCTCGATACTCGATGGGCAGAGGAAAAAGGAAATCGAAACAAACACAACGGACGTCCTACATCTGCGGCTGGGGGTGCTGGATTCGGTTTGTTATGCGAGTAGCGGCTAGAGATTCGGAAATCACGCCCCAATGAGCGAACGAATGAAACCTCTGACCGAGGAGGACATTGAGATTACAGCCCAGACTACACCGGCAGTCCCCGCGGAAGACTTCGGGCGATATTTCTCCCGTCCAGAAACCAAACCCTGCCCGAACTTTCTGGACCGGTTTGGGTAAGCTTTATTGATTGCGCCGCTCCCAACCAACGAACACCCGCGGTTCATCCGCACCGCTAGAGGTCAGGGTGAGACACCGAGTGCGTACGGCCACGAAGTTCGGAACGATAAAGATCTCTATCGTCGTGCACGCACGCGTCGATCCACGTTCAGCTGGCCAGCTGGTGAGGAATTTCGTTCGATGAGCTGGAGCGTATTTCGTTTCTTCTGTTTGCGTTTGTAAATATGCAACACTTTCTCTGCGTCCGACACAAAACGCTACGAAGTCCGCACCCTCTCCCTCCCCCCTCCCAGTACAACGACATGTGATCGTCGAACTCTTCTTGGTCTTCGTCGCGTGTTTTCGGTGCTGGAAGTGACGCCCCACCCGGTACAGCGACGAAAAAGCTTGCAAACTGTCGAAATGAAGGAAAACGAAAACGGCCGGGGACACTTGACGCACCGTGACCACGCGTTGCGAACGTCAGAAAGCCACGACGAGCACGTGCGGGGCATGCCGATGGCCGGGCAAGTGGGCACTGATTTCACGTACACCCGATCCGGAACTGCTGTAAATCATGATCGACCCTGGACATCGCGCCGGGGACGGTCGAAGGCGGCAGGAAAACACTTTTATTTTCATGTGCTTTTCCCACCGGGACGTTTGCTGCTAGGACTTTGCCCAGTGCCCGGTCGGTGTCAGTGACCAGGATTCGATCGGCAGAAGATCTCCGGCTTCGCCTTGACACCGGCACTAGATAGATAGAGAGATAGAGAAATTGCTGTTGAAAATTAAAATTAAGAAAAGAAGATCATCATCTCGCTCCCCGGCTGCCGACTCGTGATCGAGTGCGAGAGTATCGGGGCATGTCTTCCGGAGGAGTGTGTGTGTGTGGCGGGAGCGAGAGAAAGGAAGGTAGAAAATTTAATTATTCACCCGAACCAAAGTGTGTTAATGTTATCTGTAGCACCTTGGGTGGATCCGGTTCGTGGCTGGAGCAGGTGGAAACCGCGACCACTCCGGGTGGTCAACTGGTTCGTCCGGCAAACGGTATCGGCCTTTGGGAGGACGCTGCGGACTTCGATAAGAGACGGTGAAATTAAGGCACAATTATATGGGTTCGCGGAGCAGCCTGACGTAGTTGAATAATCGGTGCCGATTATCGACCAGAAAGCGGCAGGCAGGCACGTGGCAACGCCCGGCCCGGGAGCTACGTTTCGGCCGGTTCCTCCCAGGATACGAGGTTATCCGGCACCGGCGGAATACGCGTCCCGTTGCAGCCTTGGGGATTAACCTAGTGGCCAACGCGCCTCGGAACGCTAGCGGAACGCGAACATGCGCTGATGAGTAACGCCTGGTGCAAACACACAGACACACACACCGGAGGAAATCCAGTGACCTCGTCCCCCCTCCCTGGGCCCGGACCGGTCGTCGCGATGGCGGATGTGAGTTGGAAAGTAACGGCATCGGAATCTCGGAATCGAATTATGGTAATGAGTTGTTTGCGGACACGAAAGGCCGGACAGCGAAAGAGGCAAAGAATTACGAACCGCCGGGCGGCCCGACGGACGGCCAAAGGAGACCCTGGGGGAGGCGGGCAAAACGCGGACAAACCCCTCCGCGAGACAGCATCTGTCACCGGGCGCGACGAACGAAGATTGTCAACGAATTGGTTAGCTTTAAATATGTATCCGAAACGCGACGCGACGCGGGTGTAGGGCGCAGCGCAAAAAAAAACACAAAACCGAAAGAATGTCATATCTGCATCCTTATTCGCGAAAGGAATTCCTGCATTCCAGCGCAGTGAAAACAGGGGTAGGCCAGGCTAAATACCTCCAGACATTGCTGATAATTGAGATCTGCGAAATTCGCGTAGCCTACGGTGGACGCGATTTGCCGTCCGTATCCCTGAAGATGGGTGATGATCGCTAATTCGTTCAACTTCGAAAGGGGCTCATTTCCCCCCCCCCCCCCCCCCACCCGGACCATTCTTTCCTCTGCACCCGTGGAAAGTCAGTTACGAACAGCGATTGCATTTTTCTGCACTGATTGTTTTTCGCTTCGACGACAACGGTGCCGGTGGTGTTGCTGCTACTGCTGCTGCTGCCTGTTTTCCCATGTCCATTAGCTGCGAAAGATCACCCGTCGGGCGTGTCGAATGGGATTAGCGAAAATTGGAAGTTTGCCAATTTGTGAGATCGTTACGAGTCGATAAAACAGTTAGCAGAAATATGTTCTGCTTGCCGGGCGCCACCAGCAAAGGGAAGCCCGAAGAAAGAAGAGAACGCAAGATCGTGAGATTGTCCGGATATCATTTATTTCTGTACGATTTAAGTTGTGATAAACAACCGAACAGATTTTTGCTGATTTTTTATACTTCGACTTCCGCTCCCGCTAAGTCAGTCGAGATTCGATCCAAAATCGGTGGTGTGTTGCGCTACGTGGTAATCGAGTACACTATCGCATATGTCCTAACCATTTCTCGTTAGAACGGGTGCAGGTGATACGCTAACAAGCAGAGCACACACACATACTTTCTTGTGACACTTTGTATCGTTAATTTGTTTTCTCCAACACCTGCGACAGTACGATCAGCGCAAACGACGACACTATGAAGAGAGATCCAGGAATGGAATGGCGAATGGAGTCATCATCCGAATCTTGGATGGTATGCGAGATGGGGTATTTCTTCATTTTTGGTTTATACTGGGAAGAACTTATTGGAACAACAACCTTTTTCGAGATATGTATTGCAACTGAAGAATTCTTGCGGTTTCCTGGTTGTTATATATATTAGTTCTGTGATAACCTTTCTAGAGAGTACCCGTAATAATAGTTACGGTTTTGTACCTTGTATCTTATGTATTACGATTAAAAATCGTGGAGGTACGTACAAATGGCAGGTAGTTTTTTTTGTAATGGGCTATTAGATATGTAAGGGTATCTTTTAGAATTTACACAGACAGACTACCCCGACAGGCAAACGATGTGTTTTTTTGTTTATATGAGTACCAGTACTGCAGTGAAACAACTTCACCACCTCAAAAATCAATTTTCACTTCGATAATTATGGGGCACTTGCTTATGATCACCCCGGTATCTGGCTCTACCGAGCGTGTGGACACTTCCGTCACTGCAGACGGTGATCTTATCTAAGCTCTCACCCATCAACGGGCCCTCGAGCGGAAGGCAGCGCGCTCGGTAGAGGAACAACAGAAAAATAGAAATGGTCTCGAATGCTAAAACACCGACACCTTGACCCGTGCCGTGACGCCGTGGGCTAGCGAAGGCCAGCTTTTAAAGAAATTACGACGCCGCCGCCCAGAGGTGGAAGAAACAGAAGAAGGATGAGGCAGCGCTTATTAAGAAATCTCCAGCGTGCGGGAGCGGGGTGCCCGAGCGAAGAAAGAAAAGCCCACCACCGTGGCGCGCTGGAAAAGCGGAAAACGGACAGAGCGCGCGCGCGCGCACCTAGGCATGCGTGCCTCCTGTGCCGCAGCCAGCATCACGATCGGGTTCGATGATCATTTCGATTGGGTTGAGGACGAGGTGGGATGGCGGGGAGGGGAGGACGTGGCGGAAAAAGGAGACGAGCGACGAAGAAGCGGACGGAGGATGTGCCAGTTCCTCTCCCGGGTCCTCCATCCACCCCGTGGGCTGCTGCGTATGTGTGACGTGCGCTGATAATAACGAGAGCGACTCCAAAAACGAGCTAGGAAAATGGTTAGACGGTGCGGAAGAGAAACGCAACGAAGAGGCGGGGCGGCGGCAGTCGAGAAAGAAAGGGCAAGATCGGGCCTCGTAGCCGCAGACGGAGTGCGAAGAAAGAGCGAACGGAGCGGGAAAGCGCGAAGCAAGAAGGCCCGCGGAAGAAGCGAAAGAGCACCAGCGAACGAACGGCACATTGGATACATATTTGTAACACTTTTTTTCTCCCCCTCTCTCTCTCGCTCTCTCGCTCTTTGCCAGCTCTTCGCAGCACGTCCCCTGCCCCCACCAAGGTGGTCCACGAGCCTCCTCCCCCAGCTCGCATCCCAGCGAGACGAGTAACATCGTTTCGGCATCGCTGAACAGGACGGCCCGCTCCAAAGCCCGAGGAGCGCGAAGAGACCGAGCTGCTCGTGGCCACACAACAGGCCGCCTTTCGCCGCTTCAACGTGTGCCCCGTCCCCCTTTTGCCGGCTGCTTCTTGCGCGCTGGTGATCGCGTGAAAGCGCCTTCCACCCCGTTGTATCCGCCGGGCTTCGCGGGGTTTTGTTGGAGAGTGTCCGGGAGAGTGGGTTAAGAAAGTATGGCGCTGGCGGTGGCGGCGGTGGCAATGGCGGCAGGGGAGGGCAGCCACGGTGCGATCTCTCGGCAGCGGCGATCCGGGGCCCGGGAGTCGGTTGGAAAAAAGTTTTCATTAAGAGTTTGAGAAGTAGAAACAGTTCAGTCAGTATCGAGGTGTACACGGTGGAAGAAAGTAGTGTGTCTACGCCCCTGTTTTGCCGTCCAGTCTACGGTGTGTAGTGTGGGTTTAGCCTTATAGCCGCGTGCTCGAACGTTCGGGGGTTTTGTTTTAGTTCGTACGTCCGTCCCGACGGTTCTGTTGGTGCAGCTGGCATCCGTGTAGTTAGTTTGCTCCCAAACCTCGTCCCGAACCCGAAGTGAGTAATTCGTTCCGTTAGGAAATTACGCCTTTAAACTGCTGCTGCTGCTGCTGCTGCTGGTACTGCTGCTGGTGCTGCTGTTGCTGCTGCTACTGCTGTCGTGTTTTTCGGATATAATACTGGACACCTCCAAACGCTTCTTGTACCAAGTGGCACCCAAAAACTTTGGAAAACGCAAGGTGATAACTTGAGCCGTCCGCGAGACGACACAATCGGGAGATCTCAGTAGGCACGAACTCTCTACCCGCAGCAGCAGGCCATGACTCTAGCGTCTCAACCGAACTTGCTCCCGTTCAGTTTTAACTCCAGTTTTGCAGTAGTTACCGTTTGCTTGAAATTGTGTGGAAAGTGTCATTCGTCGCCAGCAGCCGCACGGGAACAAGTTGGCTTAATTAGGCCGAGCACCGTGCATCGGTCTCCGCTAGCTGGTTTACGGTGCAAACAAGATCAGAACAGCCGAGAAGACGCGGCTGGCGCCGATATGAACTTCGAAGCGAGCACGGCGAGAGATGCAAGACCGCCGGAGAGTGAAGAAGAGGAGTGACAAGACTATTGTGGATCTACAGGCATCTCGCCCCGGCCACTCACCGCAAGTATCGCCCTCCACCTGCGCCAGATTGAAAGTGCAAACCCGATCTCGCTGCCGACGAAGCAGAGAGAAGGGAGAAATTGGAAATTTGGTCCAAGAGTTCGAATTGGCTTCGAAAGTCGCGGGCTGTAGCGCCTTCGCGCATCATCCCGCGATCGAGATCGACAGAACACCAGCGGCCGAACTGCCGAAAGCAACCAAGCCAAGGGAGGAAGAAAAAAAAACATACTCACAACCCACAGGCAGTGTGGGTCCCACTTCTTTTATGACCTGTTTTCCGGGAGGTTTCCGCTCGCGGGGCAATTCCACCGCCCGGACCGCAACGTTCGGGCATTATAATTTTGGGATCCCCGGGCTGTGTGTTGTTGGTGTGTATTTCTTGAATGTTTTGTTGTTTTTTTTCGTTCGTTCGTTCGTTCGTTCGTTTCTTCTTTCGATCGTTCGATCTGTCTGGTGGCCTCTCGTTGGGAGCATGGAGCATGTAGAATATCTCCCGGTATTGATTACTTCCTCCGTTCGGATGAATGGTTGTCTTCCGCAACAACAATCCGTGTGCGTGTGTGTGTTTCTGTGTGGGGATGGAACAGGGAGAGGTGATTCGGAGCTCAGATATGTTGGACTGTGGCTGCTACCTGTGTGTGTGTATGTGTGCGTGTGCGTTTGTTGGTGCGTGTGTCCGTATGTTTGTGTATGCGGCGGGTACGAATGCAAATTCATGCTCCCCACAGACCCACTTCCTGGCCGAGGCCGACTCCGGGATTGGCGGGGCCGGCTCGCGTATATCGAACAGATAACGGTTCCAAATTGAGGAAAGAATCAATATTAATTATTATGCTGCTTTTGACCTAGAAATTCCTATCCGGTTGAGCGCCCGTCCGCTTCCCTTGGCGTTGGCGGATATTGTAATTCAGTTGGATGGGTTTAGGGTTCCGGCGCTGGAGAAATGATAAATTTTGCCCGATTTCGACGGGCGCACATACCTTGGAAGATAGCCAAGGGGTGGAAAGGTGCTTGGTTTAGCTATCCAAAGCGATTAGAACATTAGCGCTCTATCGCTTCCATTCCATCATTATCCAATAAGATTTATCGATTTATCTCACAGCTAGCTACAAACGGATTTGTTTGCTCAATCAACCAATCGTTCCGATGAGCTAGCACACTGACGTGTCCGTCTGCGCGCTGCCCCCGTCAGAGATGAAGCAATCAAGCTGAGTTTACTCATCAACGAGGGCAGCTTATTTATTTTGAGCCACGGACATCGATTCCGTGCTCCTCCATCCGCCCAGTCTGCCCAGACCCAGCCCCTTCTGCATCGTGCCCTGTAAGACCCGAGAAACTTTCTCTTTTCTTTTATCACTTTCATTTCGAATGGACGGGGTGAATGGTTGCCCGCGAGCCTTTTGAATGAGCTCATCTCATTCCGAAAGAGAAACCACGCCTGTGCGTGTGTGTGGGAATGCGTGTGCGAGTCTACATACGCACACATACATGCACACAAATACACATACACATGCGACACTTGTCTCTGAGGTCGACCGGTCATTTGTTAAAAAGTGAAAATCCGGAGTAAAGATTGTTGAACGATAAAGACGGGTTCGTCGCTTCCCGTTTGGCCGTTGAAGTCTTGCGTATGGAAGAGTTCGTGCTAGGCAGCGCACGCATTTTTTAAGCGTTTCTGATGGCTTCTTTCACTTCTGATTGCTAGTCAAGGTTAATTGAAAAGATGAGCAGATGAACATAAGCACACATACACAGATGAATAGAGACAGCAACAACAAACGGCACTGGAAATGGGATCAAATGTCCGTTGGTCCTGGTGGCCATCCGGCACTAATCACGGGCAATCGAGGCGATTAGCATACTTTCCTTCAATCCGGGCCGGATCAATTAGTCCGCTGGTGATGGCGGGTGCACACGCAGAGCAAATTTAAATATGGAGATGAGGCACTTCCCCGATCGAAGTAGGCCATACCCATCGGTATACTGTTTCAGCGGGTACACCCAGCAGGCGTTGCGGGTTACACACCGTTGCCACTGGAGATGAGAGGCGGAGGTGGTTCGAATTTTTCTATCTCGAATTTCGTATTCCCCGCTTACGATCGTATCCGTTCGCACACGGAACGGTTCAAGCTCATCTTGCGCGAAGAAGGATTTTGTTGCCCCGAGAAACCGGTGAGCTGGGGGTCGTGAAATGGAGAATAATATAATGGGAGGGGAGGATGGAAAAAGCCGGCGAAAGTTGCCGTTGAAAATTGATGTTGTCGAAAAAGATGGTACGGACTGGAGCGACCGGACCGGTTGGATTAGGACGGACTTCTATTTCGATATTTTATGTTGCGTTTTCGATGGTTTTGACCACACGCATGGGAGCCGTGTGCGCGGTGGAGAAAGTTGATTGAACCATAATCGAGGTAACCTGTTTGAACTTTCCATTTCTTCAAATGTTCTTCGATGCTCCCTCCGGGGAGGGAGGCCATAATGTGTGCCAGAGGGATCGAGTTGAGCAGCTTCCATCAGCAGACAAGGTTGGAAGAAGAGTCAGCAAGAATTTGAATAGGGGTTTGATGGCTTTTGTTGCTTTAACAATGACATTCCATTGCCATTCCATTTTTATTTCAATACTTTTCAATCAAAGGACTGTTAAATTGAGAAAACAAAATGGTCCTATTGACAGGAGCAATCGACTCGAAAACGGGTTTGAGATTTGAGATCGGATAGAAATGTCCCAAAACTCAACTTTCCGACCGAAAACCTTTCCTGGCTTTTGAAGTGTCCCAAGCCATTCTCTCGCCGCACATGGAAAGCCTTCCGTGATGAAAAAGAAAGTTCACTTTCAGCAAGCAACCTGCTGCTGGAAGAGAAAACCGTCTCCACCAGCGAACTTTGGTCGATTGATCACGCCCGTGGTCGTTGACCCGTCCCGTGCGACCAGTTGACCACGCCACACCGCACTCACGGTCAAGGAGAAGGGACGCGCGCATGCGATTGATTCCCCTCCATGTGGTGGTGTTGGAAGGTTTATGATGGACGAATAATTAGCATACATCGCTCGCTACAGCGTGTTGTAGCACGCAGTGGTGCTCACCCAGAAACACCATTGTGGCTTTTTTTTAGCGCAGAAAGAAAGTTTCGCGGGAATCGAGTTCAGTACACGGCGGCAGTGCAGTCAGCAACGAGCAGCGAAGCGGTAATCAATCACAGTGTGGAGCTGGTGCTTGGGACGGCGGGTTGGCTTACTTTATGTGGATTAATTTCATTTAATTCTGTTTTTTTTTGTTTCTTGCAGAAAATAAAAAAATGAAAGTCACATTCCTATTGGAGCTATTACTAATTCTGATCATTATCGCATTTGCCGCCTCCAAACCGGTCAAAGATGGTAAGTTAAAATCGTGCATGTGTGTAATTGTATGTAATTGTAATACAGTGTTGAAGGACCTATGTTATATATGATTGTTTATTTTTTATCGTTTTTTCAGAAGGACGAAATGCACACAAAGGAACGCTCATCTCTCGGCAGGCGGGAGACGATCTAGTTGCCGCTGGCGCAGTTGACGGCGGCGTACCGGTTGCCCCCGTTGCCCCGGTTGCCGGCGGTGACGATGATGACGACGACGATGACGATTCCGATGAGTTCGATCTAGGTGATGACGATGACTCGGCCGAGGATGATGATGACGATGCCGACGATGACGACGATGATGAGGAGGACATCATCGGTAAGTGATCGTGGCGCGGTTTAGAGGGCGATCGAGCACACGAGCTCATGTCATGCGTTTCTTTCATCCACCTGCGCAGGATCGGTCGAGGATGAGATCGACGACGATGACGACGATGATGATGACGATGACGACGATGAGCCAGCGGCACCGGTTGCCCCGGCCGCGGTTGTTGACCAGCAGAAACAGACGGCCAACCAGGTTGCCCCGGCGGCTGCGGCGGCTGCCGAGGAGGACGATGATGACGACGATGACGATGAGGACGACGATGCGCTGTCTTTTTTTGGTGATGACCTCCTAGGCGCCTTCGACGACGACGATGACGACGATGACGACGATGACGACGACGATGATGACGATGATACCGCCGTTGCCGCCGTCCAGCCGGCCGTCCAGGCCGTCGCCGCCCAGCCGATCGCCCAGGCCGCCGCCGAGCCGGTGGCCCAGGTCGCCGCCGCTGCCCCGGCCGCCGCCAAGAAGACGAAGAAGAAGCCGACCGCCGCCCAGAACACGCAGGCCCTGCTGGACCTGGCCGACGCGGCCGCGGCCCAGAACGAGGTGGACAGCGCGGTGAAGAAGCCGGCGGAGGAGCTGGACGTGAACAGCGAGGTGAACAAGATCGCCGAATCGCTCGCCAACCAGGGTGCGGCCGAGAGCGCGACCGACGCCGCCGTCGAGGAGGACGAGGAGGAGGAGTACGACGAGGAATCGCCAGAAAAGGTACAAATTCAAAACACGAATAACAATAAAGTTGACGTTGTTGCGAACGCTCCAGCTCAACCAGTAACCGTGACGAAGCCGGAGAAGAAGCCCGCGAGCGGCGGCGGCGGAGACGACGACGACTACCTGTCCGCCCTTGTCGGTGACGATGACGACGACGACGACGACGACGACGATGACGATGACAGCGAGGAGGCGCCGGCCGCTGCCGCCGGGGCCGCCGTCACCGGCCAGAAGGAGGACCAGCAGCAGACGACGAGCGGTGGCGCCGCGGGCGCCGCGGAAGCGGACGATGACGCGGAGGACGACGACGACGACGACGACGACGACGACAGCGACGAGCTGATCGATGAGAGCGCCGTGGAGGACATTGCCGAGTCGGACGTGTGAGGTCCTGCCTACCCCATCCTTCCATCCCCTCCCCTTTACCTGCCAACCAAGCCAAGGAAGAAGGACTACACCTACACAACTACACGTACACGTACATACGCACACACGTCGACACGAAACGACACGGAGGAGCTGACTGAGGTGAGAAGGTGAGAGCGGGGTCGTTGCTGCTGTGGGGAGGGAGGAGAAGGGTTCAGAGAAGCGGAAGCCCTACCAAAACTGTAAAGAACAAACCTGACCATAACGAAAGACCTCATTAACGCCCGACAACGAAACCCGGGTCGTCCTCCCCCCGCCTGCTCCCTCGCTAACCACACCACCTATTTCCCCTCACCACCCAAACATACGTCCCCATTTCACAATGCCGAAATCGGGATCGGGATTCGATCGATCGAGCGTTGCAATCCGTACGCGCGTAACGATACCCTGTGACCATCAGAACACCACGGCCGTAACCAGGCAACTTGACGAAACTCCAACGAAGCTACTATGTCCGTACACCTCGCGAGATGAGGAAATAATAGAGAAAAGCAGTGAGAGAAAGAGAGACAGAGAGATGGGAAAAGAAAGAGCGATGCAATAGGAGATCTAAATCCAGGGTGCAGCTGCGAGTCTGGATCATGCATCGCATCCTTCGATCGAGCTGCAGTCGATCCAAGGCAGCCGCGCTGCGCACTATCCAACAACCCATCCACGGTTGCCAGCTGTGTAGTAGCAGCAGCAGCAGCAGCAGCACGCCAGGAATCGCGGACGGACACCCCAAACCCTTCCCGGACGGAAAACTGACTAGGAGTTTTAAGATAATTTATTTATTTATTTAAATTATTTATTTATTTAATTTATTCGTACGATGTGTACAACCGGACCAACTAGACTTGCTACCACTACGAAACAACTGCTACTGCTACCACTGCAAACTTTTGCGTTGCGAGTAGGTAATCAGACAGTGTTAGCGCCGCATCGACATCGCTCAAACTAGAACAGTACGAAAGGACAATAAAGAAAGAACAAATGACGAGATTGTAAAAAATCATAACTTCTCCAGTAAGTGTGTATGGTGTGTGTGTGTGTGTGTGTGTGTGTGTGTGTGTGTGTGTGTTTGTATTACTTTCTGTTTAACTGTCTGAATATATCACACGCAGGTACGTCGGATTGGTAAGAGAGCGTAATTGTCCTTACCTTCGTGTTGCTACGCGTCGTCTTCCGTGTCGGAATCGGGAGCGTAAATTTGGCTGGTGCCGGGCTGGAACGCCGGGTTGAACGTGGGCTCGAAGCACCGCCGGAAGATGTGTTGTAGTTTGGCCTGCTTGCGCTTACGCTCTTCGATCACGTTCGGTGACTCGGGCACGCTTTCCACTGTACCCGCTCCATTCGATCGTTTCACGGTCGGAGTGCTTGCGCCTTCCGGTGGACGCTTGCGGGACAACACCGAATTGCTGGCGGGTGCGGGAGAAAGGTTCGAGACTCCGTGGAATGCATCGTCCGACAGGGTTGGTATCGAGTCGAGTCGATTGACGTTGGCCGGTGGACAGACTAACCCGTCCAGGAAGGGAAGATGCTCCGTGTTTTTCTCACCAAACAACGCCTCGGAAGATGCGGCGCTCATGCAGGGCGCAACTGCACTCGTTCGCTGCCGGACCGAATTCGCATCCGCCGGACGGTGCGAACGTTCGCTGCGTGCCGCGTTACCATCGGTTTCGTTTTGTGCAGCCCTCAAGCTAACACTCGTCACATCGCGCACAGCTTTGCGGGGAGTTTTTCCACTATCGTGGTCTTTGCGCGCGTCGGCATTCGTTTGCGATATTTCGGTATTCCGCGAAATGTCTTCGGTGAGGTATGTGTTGATTGGTTCGCTGTCCAACGCCACGGATTGATTGGATGCATTTCGTTCGGTCTGCTGCCGACGGCGTGTCTGGCGGCAGTTAAACTGCATCGAGGGATTCATCGTGCCCATTATGAACTTTGCGTGCACCACCTCCCCTTTACTCATTTGCAGCATCAGCGGTGAGCCGGGCGCGGAAAAATTCATCTGCACGTTTAGTTTGTTCAACGTGGCGAACATTGTGATCGCTTTGAACTCTTTGTAGCAGCAGACAAGATGTGTCTTGCTGGAGAGCTGATACAGCTGGAAGGCTGATGAATTAATTGAGAGCGACGATCTCAACGTTGAACGATCGGTCTGAGCGTTGTCTACGTAGTTGGAAACGATCGTCTTATCGTCGTTCAAATCGAACGATATCTCATCCACCGAATGGTACAAATGCACCAAGATGTTTGAGAAAACTTTGTGGCTTCCTACGATCTCGCTGGGAAACGTGTGCGACATATTGAGCGTGTTGATGTGTTCGCTCTCCAACAGGACTATTTTGTGCGTTTTTAACACGTCCGACTTGCACCGGAACTGGAAGATAATTTTCGAGTGTGCAGTTTCGAGCCAGACCTTGCAGGTTTGTATCTGGAATCGATAGAAAATCAGTGTGACGAAAGACAGTCAACAATCGCTCGAACTCACCGTAGCGAGACTTTTAAATATCTTTAGAATAGGTTTCACCGATATCTTGAAGCAGTTTTCATCGGGAGTATCGGTGTTCCCTTGCTGGAAACTGATGAAGAAATCGCGCCGAAACTGGGCGACCGCAAACGCCGTGTTGGTCGAGTTGATCGTCTTTAGATCCAGTCCATCTGAGGTGGCCTCAAAAAACAGTTCGTTGCCAATTTTGGAGAAACAGTTCACGGCACGCGCAAGCACTGCAACGAGATGCGAGTTGTTTAGAACCAAAGGGGCTTTTGGGTAATTCGTTATCACATACTTTTCACATTTCCACCCGGTAGAATGAAATTCATCGTGGAATCTTATTTTTACGGGACACTGGAAAAGAACCGCCGAAAAACGTTTTCCGCGAGCAAAACAATAACAAACTGTGTTGACAGCCGGCATGCATCTGGTTTACGAGCCTATGCTGAAAACTGGACAGACGCCGATATCTGACAGCAAGATAGCAAAAGGAAAAGAAAGGCAATTCCATCATCGATTTCCATTCCAAAAAGAGAAAGATAAGAAGCTTCTGCCAATTGTGCCTTTTCAGATAGACATTAAATCGTAAGTAGATAGCCAATTATCGAAGAGCAATTAATACCCGTAAGCTTCCCCGCTTGATAGTGCGCTCCCGTGGTACGAAGGAAACAACTCTTCCAGTGGCTGCTACGATGGATTTCACCGGCAAAGTGGTTCTCATCACCGGGGCTTCCTCCGGCATCGGTGAGGGTACGGCCATTTATTTCGCCAAGTTTGGCGCATCACTCGCCCTTACCGGCCGCAACGAGGCCAACCTGAAGAAGGTCGGAGAGACGTGCGAGAACGAATCGAAGAACAAGCCGCTGCTCATCGTGGCCGATGTGACGAAGGAGGAAGACAACAAGCGCGTGCTGGATGAGATCGTTGCCAAGTACGGGAAGCTGGACGTGCTGGTCAACAATGCCGGCATCTTGGGCAATGGTTCGATCGAAAATACGAGCCTGCAGCAGTACGACGAGATGATGAACACGAACGTGCGCGGTGTGTACCACCTGACCATGCTGGCCGTGCCGTTGCTGATTCAGACGAAGGGCAACATCGTGAACCTGTCGAGTGTGGCCGGAAATCGATCGTTCCCGGGCATTTTGGCGTACAGTATGTCGAAGGCAGCGATCGATCAGTTTACGCGTTGTACAGCGCTGGAACTTGCGTCGAAGCAGGTGCGCGTGAACGCGGTTAATCCTGGTAAGTTTCGATAGCTACCCGTTTGCTCTCAGGAAACCGGAAGCTAATGCTTATCTTCATCCCGCCCCCACCAGGTGTAATCGTGACGGACATTCACAAGCGTGGTGGCATGGATGAGGAATCGTATGCCGCCTTTCTGAAGAAATGTGAGCAAACTCACGCCCTCGGACGTCCGGGCGTGGCGGAAGAGGTTGCTTCGACGATCGCTTTCTTGGCTTCCGACGGAGCCAGCTACATTACGGGTGTGACGCTGAACGTGGACGGAGGAAGGCACGCGATGTGTCCGCGATAAGTTTCCATTGGTTTCGGATGTTCCGATACGGGTGCATTTCATTCCGAATCGCAAGCATTTTATTCGAACGATTTATTTTCGAAATAAAACAAATTTTATCACTGTTACACGTATGAGAATGATTCTTTTTGTTACAAAAAACATATAGTTCGATGACAAAGCTCCACTAACGGGGACACATTGCATGGCGACCACCGTCGACCGGCAAGCTGGCGCCGGTAATGAACGAAGAGGAGTCACTCGCCAAAAAGACGATCGCATCGGCCACCTCCGACGCCTGTCCCGGACGGCCCATGGCGTGGGTGTTTTTCGAGTGCTCCAAAAACTTGGCGTACGTCTGCTCGTCCATGCCACCGCGCTTGTGCAGGTTGGTGACCGTCACGCCCGGATTGACGCAGTTCACGCGAACGCCTTTCGCGGCCAGTTCGAGCGCGACGCAGCGCGTAAACTGATCGACGGCCATCTTCGAGATGTTGTACGCCAGCACACCCGGGAAGGAGCGGATGCCGTTCACACTGGACACGTTCACCACGTTACCCTGCGATTTCAGCAGATGCGGCACGGCCAGCATCGTCAGATGATACACCGACCGGATGTTGGTGTTCATCACCCGGTCAAACTGCTCCAGGCTGGTCGTTTCGATCGTGCCGGTTTCGATGATGCCCGCATTGTTCACCAGCACGTCCAACTTGCCGTACTTCTCGATCGTCGCCTTCAGCACACGCTCCGTGTCGGCCTCCTTCGTAATGTCGCCGGCCACGACGAACGGGGCGCCGGCCGATCCGGTACACTGCTTGGCGACCTCGTTCAAGTTGTCCACCTTCCGCCCGGTCAGTGCCAGGCAAGCGCCGAGCTGGGAGAACTTCAAGGCAGCCGCGGCCCCGATTCCGGAGCTGGCACCGGTGATGAGAACCACTTTACCGGCCAGATTCATGATGCGCGACACCCGCTTATTTTGGTTGTTATGTAATATAAACGACACTGTTGTTCAATTGGTGCACCAACCGCGGTGCGTAGTTGCGACTTGCGTTGCCACTTAGTAACGGGATGAAACTCGCGGAGCGCGCAAACAGCTGATTGCGATAAGCTGCGCTGAAGGTGGATGCACACGGAACAGGAGGTAAATTTAAATTTAATCAGCACGTTAGCATTATTTTCGTGGCAGGCTGTGACGTAAATTTGGGTTTATTAGAAGATTGTGAATAATAACACATATAATCAAAAGCATGCAAACTAAACCTAATTTTTTATGTTTTTGAATTTCGCGCCTTGAACTATGCAAATTATGCTAAGTTACAATGTTACTACGCTGCGATAATTATGGTGCTATTGTCATCAATTGTTTGCCTTTTGCCATTTTCCCGCGCATGGTCAATTCCACTCCCGTTCTGGAGAATTTGTTCTCCAGACGAGGCATTCTCAAGAATGCGCGGTCCACCACGCAGAACACAAAGTGTCGTAAATTTAAAAGATTCGCGAAACTGAATAATTAGTACGAAAAGTGTCATTTGCCATCGTGGTCGAAAAGCCACCAGAAAAATCGTCGCTCATTACTCACGCCGGTTTCTTCTCTCGGCTTTCCGTTCTGAAGATTTGCTACTGCGGTTTTACTGCGCTTTGATGACCGTTTTGGTCATTAAATGGTCTTCTGCTGGCTATGAAAAACGGTCTTCGCATGCAGGCGTGTATGATGCATTGCTTGAAACGTCCGCCCAAGGAGAGCGTGATCTTTGACTTTTTGTAGACGAATTCAGCGCTTGTTTGCTGTCATTACAATGATCCAAAGCGAAGTCCGATTTCCCCGAGCTTACTAAACTACATCCCACCAATTTGTTCCAGTGTTGTTTCCCCAAATCATCCCCGCATCTTTGTGCGCTCATCAGGCAACAGAAATAAACTTAGAATCAACAGAACAACGTGATAAGCCGACAGTCTAATACACTTTGGCTCGGGATTGTGTGTTGATGTTTCATCTCACGTTGGTGCAGCACACGCGTCGGCCGGTACCGGTACCATCTCCTCGCTCGGTGGTCCAAAATCAGCCACAAACGAAAGCAGTCTTCGGTTTGTGCAAAAAAAAAAACTTTTCACTCCCACACAACCCACCCAGACGGGGTGAAGGTGAAGAGGGTGAAGAAAAGAAAATATAAAAAAGCTTCCACTCGCTATCCCAAAGGATTTTCGGCAACGTGGTCCATCGGTTTCTGGGCTGCATTCGGCCACTCTTGCCAGTCACTCGTATCGAGCCATGATTTGCACGAATTCTCGCAAAGTTTCTCCCGTTTTACGCGAAACCTGTGCCCGGGCCGGTTTCATTGCCGAAGTCGAAACACTGTTAGAGGAAAGTTTTTATTATGTTTCGTCGGGTGAGTTTTTTTTTCTCTTCCGTTGCCATTTGCTTCACCACCCATCGGGTGTTGAGCCATCGGATTAGAGCTTGTTAAAAAGGGTTTCGATAGAGATTGTAGGCTAATATTTAAAGCAAATAAAACAGATTGTTTGACCTTGTTGTTTTCCATTACAAATTGGGAGAAAAGGTACCGGTACAAATGGTTTGTTTTCGTTTGCTTTTAGCGGCACCAATCAACACGTGTTCTCGTGCGAACGTGCCCAATTATTGAATGGAAAGCCTCAACAAGGAGGACGGTGGGCGCAATAACATTTGAAAGTTTGGCAATTGTCCGTGTCCGAAATAACATAATTAATCGATGTGAGTGCTGCAAAATTTCGCCACTTTGTGCGAATGAAAAAAAAAAACGATTTGCTAAAAGGAGTAAAACTTGTTGCCCAACGTTTTTTTTGTATTCATTTAACCAAGAAAAAAAAGGTTCAACAAGGAACACGGGAGGAAGAAGCACTCGCAAGGGATCCGGAAGCGAGCGCAAAACTTTACTGATAAAAAATATTGATTATGACCTGTGCACTGGGCAAAGTTTCGCCATAAATATAGGACCCAATTACCGTCATCGTTGCTTTCGTCGTGAGAGCTTTCTACGGGGGGAAAATGTACTACGCGGAGACCGTCGTCGAAAAAACGCCGAGAGACGGGCTTTTTTTCGCTACCTTCGGTCTGTTTGTGCCGCTCGGGACTTTGCCGATTCGCTGAAATGTTTTAGACATTGCTGTAGTCCGCCGCGATCCTAAAAGGGAGATTAATTTGTTGCCGAAAAGCGGCAAACACAACTGGGGTGGGAAAGTATTTATGGTGTCTGCGGAAAATTGTCTTCATTCGCAAAAGTCTGGATAATCAATCATACAGATTTAACGTGCGCACCTATTTGACCGATTATTAGTGGAAGAGGACGATTCGAACTGAATTCCAACAAAACCCTGCCCCATCTGGTGAGCTGAGGCAAATTCTTAGGAATTTGAAATTGATTTCGATGTAAATTTGGAAGTTTTCAATAAGAAGGTTACTTTGATCGTTTTTGGAACAGGGCACACTGATGATTTATCTCCGTACATCTAGAGCATGTTGTGAGTCTCATTTTAAACCTCATTTTAAAAGGAACATTAAATTTCAACTCTCCCCTGGTCCGTACTACGCCCTTGTTATAACCCCCAAAAATAAAATCCCAACCCAATTTCCAAACTCGAACCAAATATGCTAAGGTTATCACAGATTTGACAGGTTCCGGAAACGACGGTCGCCGCCGTGGGATAAAAATGGGAAAAGCCCATTCTCATCCGGTTCATCCTATCCGATTGCCGATAAAGATTAAACTACCGCAAATTCCCACACGTGTGGCGGCGCTGTCCAGGCGCAGCTAATATGCTAACAGAATTAGAATTAACGCCATATTTCCAAAACCACGGATCTGTCGTTCCGGCCACCGGAGGCCACCCACCCGCACCCACGTCCCACGGACGGAAGGGAAATGAGGCGGCGCGGAGCGGGCCGATAACCTTATTTTCGCTGCCTAATCCGGAAGGGATAGAACACGGGTGATATAATTCACGCATCATCAATTTTGTCCATGTTCTGTGCAAATTATTCTGGCACCGGCGGGCCGCCGCAGCCGCCGCCGCCGTGCGTAGGCCGGGATTTAATGCAGGCCGAAAAATGAGGCGTCCAGGTCCGGCAACGCCTGATCGGTGGGAGGGATGCGGAAGTGGCAACGAGCGCGGGCTTTATCCGAAAGCGTGGGAATTCACGCAAAATGGGCCATTTGGTAGCGCCGAACGAGTCGAGTCGGCAAGGATAGCGCAACGGGGTCGGTGACGAGGCCGCCCGTGTGCCGTGTGCCGTCGCGTGCGACGTCTAGCTTATGTCGGAAATTTATTCACACACCGCGCTGTTGCCGAGACGCCAAGGCCCCATTGGAGAAGAACATGGGACGGAACCGGAGCGGTTTTTGGCCAATATTTGCAAATCATCAGCAGTGAACCCTCGACTCGGTCCGACCGCGTGGGGGGGGGGGGGAGGTTAGCTTTTCGACAAGATTTTCCGCAAAGATAAATCATTTTCTCAATATGACAGCCCGCGCCACAAGTAGCACGCAGTGCGTTGACTTAGCGTTTGGATATTCGGAGAAAATTAATACAAATTGGTACACAAACCGGGGGGCTGCTAGGGATGCGCCGTTCCGGTTTGCGGCCCAGCGCAAAATTGGATAACATCCCGGCGACGGTTTACCCTCGGAGCGGTCGCGGAGGCCGGCCCCGGTCGGTGTGTAATTTATCTATTTTGATTTCTCCTTTAACTTCAACTTCCCCGCCGGGTGGCATAGTGTAACCATGGTAACACGGTGAGCCCTTAGTGCAGTGCACTGCAGGGTTGCCATCTGAGCCGCTGTTGAAACCCCCACACACCAAGTGGCTGGAAAAACTAAAAAAAAGGATCAACCTCTTCCCTCATCGCGCAGCTGCTGCTCCGGCGAGCTTGGGCTCGTTCATCACGGAAGCTTGCGCGCCGCATTGTGGCAGAGAGCCATAAATTAGCCGATGCGTTTGGAATGAAAATTTAATCACCGTGGAGTGTGGAAACATTTTCCGATCCGTTTTCCACACCGTCGGTAGAAAAATGAGGAGGGGGCCCGTTGAGATGGGATCGATGGAGAAATGGGGGTTTTCTTCCATTCTCTTCACAGCCTCCTTCGCGCCCGTAGTCACCTGCTGCGGTGTGATTCATGCGCCCCATTTAAAGCGGCAGGAATATCATGCAAAATTAAGCAGGCGGCGAAAAAAACGACTTTGTTTTATCGGAGGTACGGGAGAGTAGGGAAATTTGCACATTTCTGCGTTGCCTCGAACGAAATCAAATTCAGGCTGAAATGTGGGACGTAGCTGCTAACCCTTTGCTTCAATGCATTATTCCCATGTTTTGTGGTAAATAAATTTGTTTGATCAGCTAGAATATATGCAATCTACACCAAATAATGGTTAATTACATTTTTTATTTTTAATTACGAACTAAATTTCAGTTTAATAATTTCAGTTGGATATGGACAGCAATGTTTGTATTAACGCCCAAAAATATGCTATTTTCCCGAAAGCACTAGCACCATGCTCGTTGCCTAAATCCAGGCGTTAGAACATTACTTTTAACTGAATAAACAAATCAAAGCGTATGATTAATAGATGTAGAGTGTAATGAAAACAATCCGTTAACTTTACACACCATTATTTAGTGAGAAAATTACTGTAGAACACAGGCCAAAGGGTTGCATCCGATTTGATGGCCGATAAATCATCTCGAATTAATGTAACTCATCGCTGGTGAAGGATGAACGCTGTCAGGCGTTGGCGTGTGGGGCTGCTAAACGACGCGTTCTTCTCGGTGTGGAAGAGCTCTGGAAAACGAAATGATACGCTTGGTGAGCATTTTTTTTTTCACTAGACACAACATCAACGCCGAAAGCAAAACGCCACCAACGGAAGGTACCAGGCCCGCGCGCTGACGGTGTGGCGTTGGCGAGAAAAATCAAGATCGATGAAGATGAAGTGGTTCCGAAGGACAAACCCATTAATCCTGCACCAGAAATGAATCCGTTGCGTGATAACACTTTTTATCGTGTCTCGCACGAGATTGCCATTCGGGGCGAAAGATGCTGTGGGAGGTAGTTTTTTTTTGCCTCCCACCCCATTGTTGCTGGATGATTCAAAAACGCTCCAACGGCAACGACCATCCACGGCAGCCTTCCAGCGCGCGCAGCGAGAGGCTTGAAACAAAGGCACTGACTTACGCAGTCAGTGGGCAGCACAAAAAACCGGACATCGCCGGGCCGCTGAATGTTGTTGAAGGGCGATGAAGTGAACAAGACAAGTGAGCGAGGAGAGGAGGAGTAAAAAGGAAGGAAAGCTCCGAAGAGTGAAAAACTGCGAAACCGTCAAACGAAAACTCATTATTCATTCTTTGCGTCGAACGGCGTTATCCATCGACATAAAGTGAACAAATGAACGGGAAAAAGGGTCAGCCCGGCTTAAAGCTCGTACGACGCGGTTGCTACATGTGGCTCGGAGGGGGAGTTTTTTTTTCTTCTCCCTGCTGGGATCTCCCACCGCGGAGGCTTTGCATTCGAATGAGATGCTAAGCTTCAATGTCCTCCGGTTTGCTTCGTTCCCAGCCGCTCACAAGGACGGCATAATGAAACGTGACGCTGACAGCGGCACAATGAAATTACAGAACAGAATACGGCACATCCCGTGCATCCGTCGGACGGAGCGAACGGTCGGTGGCAACCGAGTGCTCGAACGGAACCGAAGGCGTCTCGTTGCCTTTGCCAGCCGGGGGAGCCACGGTTCGGCACGGTTTGGGTGGGAATGAAATAAACCGAGCAACTGCAAATGGCAACCTTTCCGTTGCAGGTCGTGAACATGCTTAATAGCTCGTAGCGAACCATGTTCACAAGTCGATACGGTCCCAGGCGACGGCGTCGATATGCGCTTCTGTCCAGCGTTCTCTAACACATCATCTACTGGCTCCTGCTCTGCTGGGGCTGGGAAAAGGTTCAAGTATCGGAAGATGTACGTTTTTTTTAGCTTCGTCTATTCGCACTCGAAACAATTTGAGCTATCCATGCGTTCTAGTCTCTCGCTTTAGCTTGCGTGATCAGATTATGTGCTTAGCGTTTAGAAAACGCTGATGGTTTGTAAGCTGCGGACACATCTCATCGTTTCGGACGTTTGCCCCAAGTATTGCGGTATAGTGGCGTGAAACGAGAAACGTTCTTAAGCGACAGTTGAATGAGCACGGTGAAATGGAATCGTCAGATTTTGTTAAAAAATGCCAACCAGTTGGGTTTTCTTAGGTTTACCTTGAGTTAATAATTGGAGGTCTTGGTGAAGAGCTTCCTTTTGCTGCTTTTTGTGTCCTTTTGAAGAGGAAAAACTGCTGACGCTTAAATATATGCATGACAGCATCATCAACGCACGAGTGATAAAGCCCATTGCATACATTTAGGCGTTAAAACACATTAAAACACTTTAGACCTTCTGCATGTTACATACCATCACGAGTGTAACACCATCAGGTATGTATTCGTTTCCCTTGCGTCTTGACAATTAATTCCAGTCTTATCTCCCGCTCCATTCCAGATAATCGTGCGTTAAAAACACGACCGATCCTTCAGCAGAACAACCAACATCCCACCGGGGCGGGATTAACCCACAATCAAAGATTAATTCATACGCAGTGTATTAACGTGCGCGATACACCTGGCACCATTTGGCTCACGTACACGCAAAGCGCAAAGTGGCGAGATAAATTACCTTTACTCAATCACGTCCTCCCGTGAGTGTTGTTGGCCTGTTTGGCGCACCCGCCACCACCCGCCCGGAACTGTGTTTAATCCTTCCCACCGTGCGAGTCGCGCTCCTTGGCCAACAGAAGGCCCGCGGCGTGGGCGAAAACGTGTGATCCCATCCGTGAAATACCATAAATTATGCCTAACTGGCACTTTTCATTCCGCCTTTTTTCTCTCTCTCTCTCTCTCTCTCTCCCTCTCCCCCCAATGGCTCCCACCCACGGCGGTAAGTGTATTTAATCGAGTAAACCACCCGAGTGGGCGGGGTGGGGCAGAAAAAAAAATGTGGTTCGGTGGTTGCTTTCCCTCGCCCATCCCTCGTTGGGATACACGTGAAAAGCGGGCGTCTAACACATGAATTCAATTTTGAGGGTTTTTTCACCCCCCCCCCCCTCCACCGCGACCACACCGACCCAAACAAACAAACGCCGCACGTGGACCAGCGGGAGGAAAGCTTCAAACGGTCGGGGCTGGCTCGAACCGTGGTTCAAGAGGGTACGCGAGTACTCGGAAAATGGAACATGTTTTTCAAAAAAATGTTTCCAAGCCCCCACCGGCTACCCGGGAGGTGGTTTACGTTCTAGTTTGTGTGTGTGTGTGTGTGTGTGAGAGTATGAATTTGTTATTTTTCACATAATCAGTGAAAAAAGGACGGGAACATTTTTGAATAGTAGCTCCTCTTACAGCACGAAACTCTCGAAGTAAATCGTCCCGAAGTTTGCACTAGCAAAGGACAACAAAATAAAAAAAAAACACCCACAAATTCCGTCCTCATTTGCATGGCACGGAGGCAGGATTCAAGTGTGTTTCCGTTCCAACATTTTCATGTCAAATATAATTGCAAAGTTTTCAGTAAATACAATTTATGAATAAGTTCGCGCCCCCTCCCCTCGATTCCGAGCTGTGGCCTGGGGCAGCGAGTGAGGGCGAGTTCAACTTCACCAATATGCTCAACTTTTGTCCGCCACCGACGGAATGCTCGAGCATTAGGCGGTTTTCGGAATGTCGAAATAAATGGAAAATACGGAAGCATAATACATCACCGGGACCGTGTCTTTATTGCCCCGTTCCAGCCCGGGCCCAGGTCGGTCGGCCCGGGAAGATAAAACTCAACTTTTTCCCTCCGCCTGTTGGGCGTGTACAGGCCCCCTGTCCCGGGGGCGCCCGGAATGTTGCCTATTGAAATACTTGGCCACAATTAAACCATGAACGGGGGCTCCTTTTCCGATCCGATCGCGCGCTCAAGCACGAAGCGCACGGAAACGCATGAATGGCGAATTGTCCTTCGGGCGGCAAAAAGCACGGCCTGCTGCTGCTGCTGCTGCTCTGCTGCTGTTGCAATTTTTTCTCTCCCCTCCACCGTTCAAGCAACGCCTCCTGCGTTTGCTGCGAGTTTTTGCCTGCGTTTACATTCCAAATTTTGCCGCGCCCGGCAAGTTTGGTCCTCGAACGCGGAAACACTCGCGGCGAGACGGCCGGGTTTTTGCCTCCGCCGGCGAAAGAGTTTCCATCAATTCTCAACCCCACCAACTGGGAGGGAGAGCAGCGTTGTAATGTAAGATTTGTAGCCGATTGTAAATTTTTCCGCGTTTAAATTTCAATTCCTCAGCGTGCCGCGTTCGCTCAATTCGGCCGGTTTTCGTTCGCCGGCCCGGGGCCTCCACACGGCGTTGTGATTTCTCACTGTTGGTGTCGGTTTTGCGGTTTGACCTCCGGGCATCGGGACCTTTTCCCCGACGCCGTCGTCCACTCGGACGAGGATGTGCGGCCGTGGAGAATGAAAATTTATGTTACTCACGCCTGGCCGCACTCCCGTGCGGTGCCCGAAAACGTGGCGTGGGAAGGACGTTCCGAGCGATCCGTCGAATTGATTCGACGAGGAGAGTGAAAAGTTTCTCCAATCCATCTTCTCGTTGTGGTTTGTGCGTGTGCTTTTCTCCCGCAAGCCTCTCCTATCGGTGGGAGGGTGGTGGGTTGAGTGGGTGGTTGAGTGAAATAAAAGACCGAATGAAAAGCGAAAAAAGAACACGTCAATTAAACTTGCTTCTGTTTTTCGGGAGAGTTTGTCCATGGGAGGGAGTTTGGTTTCGAAGGCCAGAGGGGCTTGTGAAAGTGTTCCAAAGGCGTGTTACTCTAAGCGCATCCCGCCGTGCGTTCGACCTGCTGCACCGCACGGACATTAGAAGTGGCTCCGAAATTCTTCGTCGGAAAATGAGTGAGAGCGAATAAGCTCTTGGCCGAGTGAAACTGTGATGTTCACCGGACCGAACTCCAGGGCCGGCACAAAGGCAAGGATTGTGTCTGATGAGTTCATTTGCGAAATTGCAAAGTAGCGTTGGTAGCGCTGGTTTCTTTCTGGTTCCATTTGGCACAGCAGATTCAATTCGCTAACGATTTGAGCAGATTTATGGTGGCTAGTGCTTTTTGAGCAGCCTTTCTGTCGGTTGAGCAAATCCTAATTGCCTGTGCTAGAGCAATAATAAAATTAGCAGAAGAAGAACATTGGACATTGGAGCCACCACCCTTCCAGTCTGCGCGCTAATAGAATGGGCCGCGTGGAGCACTTTTTCTCGGTATTAATAATCTGCCGTAATGTTTCGAGTTTCGTTGAAATGGACACTGATTGTAGCCTCCCCTGTGTTGGGCTGACAAATTGTTTTTCGCTAAATCGAGCTCCCGCACCCGCTGAGGTACGCAGAACTGGCACGAGAGAAACGGACTCTGATGGTGTTTAGACAGAGGAGCTCTTTTTTCAAAAGAAAAAAAAAGAAGAAAGAAATGCTCTCGTTCACGCTTTCCACGGGATAGCGCAGTGTTTGCACAAGATGCTTCCGCGTAACGGCCGAGAGCGCTTCAGGGCACGATCAAATGTTATTGCCGGGCGTCACGTGACGAACGTGCAAAGAACGATAGGAATTGTAGTTCTTTTTTTTGGCTAGATATCATCACTGGTAGTTCAAATTCTTCGCCATTTCTGGCGAAACAATGGGCAGCGCTCCATTGTTGAGAGGTTTCTAGTTAGAGTGTTAATTAAAAATTTGGCACATGTATTTTCCATGTAAAGCTCATCTGAAATAAGTTCGGTTTCGAATGATTTCAGGGTAATGTCAAGCACTGTTGGTTCAGGAATCGTTTCGTGTTGCAGAATCGAACTGCACAGGTGCCTGGTGAGAACCAATCTGACAAGCTTTGGACACATATAACGGTGATAGTGATAGTTCAATGGTGTAATTCAACGAAAAACAGCAACAATAGACTACATACATTAGCAAAGGGGAAATCCGGGTCTTTGTAAATGAGGTAACAACAATTTAATTAGGCCAATGACTAGGATTGTAGATAATATTCCAGCGATGTAAGGCGAGTAGCTCGAGGTGTGTTGTGCTCCGTCGTTACTTAGTAGCAACTTATCGTCCACCGGAAGCCAACGTTAATATTTTTACCTTCAACTCCAACATAACACATTGTCCCAGATTTCGCCAAGAAACCACCGCGCTCCGTCCTGCTGCCGGCGGTAAGTGCATAGAAACCGTAGTTCCCCGAATCCCAGCGTCGTCCCGACGCATGGGGACATGAGGACAAAGTTTGTAATTTAATTCCATGCAAAAGCAATTCGATTCAGCGTAAGCGTATGCGTATGGAAAGTTGCCGCTGGCGTTAAATTAAGACTCCAGCCGAACGACGATCCGTAGGAGCGCTTGCGCACGGTAGTTGGCGACACGGGGCCGAGGATGTGCTTAGTAATTTCCGTGTACATTATAAGCCGTAAATTAGTCCGGCGGTAGATATGGCAATGGCGGTAGCGGATTGTCCTTTCTGGGTAAATCTGCACTTTCTGCGTCGAATAATTGCCAACACAGAGGCTAATGGACGTGACGGTGGTAACGGTGAAGTTGTAGCAAATGATGAAGTTGTTTCGCAAGCAATGTCCCTCAAGAATGTCTTATACTTTCGTTCTTGCCAGCTCAAAGCCTCCCTGCCGTCAGTCAGAACCCTGTGTGATGATATGCTTCGGGGACCGATTCAGTTGACATTTTAACTCCAGTTCTCGGCGTGATAGAGCCGAGAGTTCAGCTGCGAGAGACATCTGCTGCGTGGATTTGGGTGCCGGCGTAATGGAATACTTGAGCGCATTATTCAGTATTCAAATCGAGACACTGAAAAGCAGAACGTAAAACGAGCGTTCAGCTTAAAAAGCACGTTTAAATAGAAGCCAGATTTTTTGTCCGTTTTCACTCGATCAGCACACACACACACACACACACACACACCACGCGCACAATTAGCGCACAGTACTGATTTCGCTGCTTCATAATGATAATGGCCACCGCTTCTAGTAAATAGCCTCCGGCGCTCCGGGGCTGTGTGTTGATGAATATTTTAATTGGATCGCCTGCCTGCCTGCGCTCACGCCTCAGTGCGCCCGGCCCCCGAAAAGCTGCAGGACGTTTCGGGTTTTATTTGTTCGCAGGGCAAACACAAAAGGGCAGCACGTTTAGGACCGAAAAACACACTTTTGTGTGTCCGGGGTCCATTACTTTTCTGTACGGCCAGTGACGGTTTCACTCGGCGCGGAGGGCAAATTTTTGACGCGACATGGACACGGAGCTCAGTGCGTTTTGTTGCAAACGGAGTGGTGTGGAAGTTTTGCATGAAATGTCAAAGCTAGGGACTCTTTGGTGAGTGCTTTTTTTGAACAAATAAGTGTGCTTTCTATATTCTAGATAAAATCGTATCGAAAGCTGCCATTGCTAAGCCCCTAATGGACTCCAAGGTTCAAGGAGTCTTGCTCGTTGTTCCAAAAGCAGTCTGGAATGGATACCTTCAGCTCCGTCCTCTGCACCACCGGTTCCATGTCGACCAGCAGTTTGCGCCCGAGTCGGGCTTATCCTTCTCGGGCGCCGCTCGACTTTCGCAACACTTTCACGTGCGCACGGAACACGCACAAAATTGCACAAAACATGCGGATGATGACGGTGCCGGTGATGATGGTAATGAACTTTGAGCGGCAACAATGCTGCGGTCGTGCGTTACGATTACCGCGCCCGGGCGGGTGGGTCTACCGGGACGGTTTTTGCCCGGCGTAAGATGCGTGAGCTCCAATTGAATAATGTGCCGAGCACGCATGTGGCTTCGGGGGCGCGCACGGGCGCGCCGAGATCAGGAAAGCACGTAGTCTCGCCGGAGAGGCGTATCATGGTGAAGCGAGCGCTAACAAACCGCAATCATTGACACGCGGTTTACGTACGATGAATTTATAATTCGCTACATGGCCACCGCGTGGGGCGGGGAGAACACGTTGACAGGAGCAGATACAGGCTCCAGACAGGCTCGTTAGTGTGGGGAATGAAGAGTGTAAACCCACATGCACCGCATTGTTGGAAGATTCGTCGAAGTAATATCAATTCTCGACATGTTTACACTTGTTTTATGGCTAACCTGTAGTACGCGACCAAGTCACATCATTAGGCTGACTTAATCATCGCGACAGATTTATTTAAAAACCGAGCTACCGAGTTCCGCGGCCTGTTCCTCTGATTTGGATCGCATAAAGCGGATGAATTGCAAACAGATAGTTCGCGACCAAGAGATTTTATCCATTTTAATTATACACAATGGAGCCACTAATACATGCACGCTTTAAATTGTCCAGAAAGCACAAACAAACCTATCATCAAAGAGTAAATGTGTGCTTTTTTTCCCAGCGCCCACACCAGCAACAAAAGATAATTACCTTTCCGACTTTGCAGATGCGCATGTAAGTCACTATAATGTGCTTTTTTTTCGCTCGCTCGCTCCACCGCCCGACACTTTCATCACGTACGGAACTTTTAATCTCACTGTTTTATCACTCTCTAGGTGAAACATGCCATCCCGCTGTCGGCGTGTGCGAATGGAAATGGTCCGAAAAATGCTCCCTTCCCCCAGCGGACAGTGGTCGGGTCTCGGTGGCCGTCAAGGTGAAGCGAGCGTCACTTATTTTTCATCGCACTGTGCGCCGAGATTTATCTCGGACCTCTTTTTGCCGTTCGTGCACCAGGGTTCCGGCGCGTTGCGTAGGAACGACGGGGCCCAAGCTCACGGTTGTGGCAAAAAGCAAGGGCGGACATCCTGACGACCGGCTCGGCCAGCGGAAGTGTGGGATTGGGATGTGGTTTTCTGTTTCTCTGGTTTTGCGAAACCCAGCCGCAGGATTACGCGGCCCTGAAACCGGGAGTCCGGGAGGGGAATGCAATTTTCCAAAGGATCACGAACGACTACACACTCTCTCGCTCTCTCAGATGCACGCTTCTTCACTTGTTACACCAGAGATGCTGCAGCGGCAATGCAGCCCACCCGCGTTATTCCCACCGAAGGGAAGCTGTCCAGTCGCCCAGCAATCCCAGTCGACGGCGAGGCGACTATTATTTGTCACGAAAAAAACGTAAAGAAGACAGGCCATTTGCTCCCTTATCGCGGACAATTTTACGACCGATCGTTCCGAGCAGGGAGCGGGACGGGAAGATGGGACGAAAATGGCGGCCGGGACCTTGGAGTTTCCATTATTAATGTTGCAATTATATCCCCTGCCGGTGCCGTACGACCTGCCCCGGTGGAGAATGTGTAATTTGATGCAAATGTATCGTTGCAGCGGGAGAGAACAAACATCTGCACAGTCCCGTTCTTCGCTTGCAGCCCGAACTCGACCCGTGTTTGCTAATGGCACCGTGCTTATGGTGGATCGCGGAATCGCAGGACATTCTCATCAACTAGGTGCCGGCGAGAGTCGGGGGTAAGAGATACTGTTATGAATTTGGAAAAGGCTCTGCGGTCGTTTATCCGATTTGATAGGGTAACGCCTGATGGCGGAGAACAGAACGGAACCTTATCGTTTGGAGTTTAACGTGGCAAGGGAGTGTGCGACTTGGGTGGTTTTCTGGGAAAAAAGTGAATACAAACTGTAATATCAACAGAATAAAGTAATTTATCCAAGGCTTGCAATTGCAGCTTATAGTGGCACACTTTGTGGTTTGATTTACAACATTTTTCATACTCTGATCATATGCAAATCTCGTACGATGAACCAAATATGCGATTACAGCACAATACCAGGATATAGCACAAATGGCAACCAAACACCTGCATAGGGTGTTGAACCGATGAGGGAGATCAAATGCAAATTCACGGAATGTGAATGTGAAGTGAGCCAGATGGTACGTACATGATTCGTACGGTTATGATGGGATCAAAAATTAACATGTTTATTCGTTTCGATCCAGAAGTATCCCACATGGTTAAGACCATTCTCGAGCAGGAGTTCTGTTGTCGAATTCTAAGAAAATTTAAGCTCCATACTCACAAAAGTACATGGGCACATGTGTTTCTGTACATAGGATTTGCTCGAGTGGAATGGATATGAAAAAGGTTTGTTTCAATGTTTTCTGTTTGAAGTTGCAAGAAAATATGTTCCCACACATTTCCAAAAATCGATGGAGCATTTAGATGATTAGTTCAACTGCGCACTCCTACTCAATTAGGTTACGAAAGCATTTCCTTGCAAGCTAAAGTTCTTATTTAAAGCTTATCAGATATGTTCGGGCTAATCATCGTGGTATGACTTACGCTGTCCTTGACGCTAGAACAACCGGTTTCGCTTGTCAGGTTCGAACAGCTAGGAGCAAGTGGCTGCAGTAGGAAAAAAAATGCTACTAGCAGTGGAACCTTGGCAAGCATAATGTTAGGACCAAAAGTTTGCACTAACGGTTACAAAGCTCCAAATCTCGTAATTGTTTCTAAAGTGAGGTAAACTTTTTCCTCCCGCCCGGCCAGCGCCAAGCAAATTTCTGTGCCGGAAAAACACCAAACCAAAATGGCTCAATTTATTTCAATTACATTCCATTCGCCACGAAACTTTGCGACAAGTACAATAAAACGCAGGCAAACTTTCGGTTATGGTAGTTTAATACTTGTTGTACGGGATTCACCGGCGGCCGGGCCCCTCACCGGGACGGAGCGCACCGATCGACGGCACGATTTGCGTAAGTTTGTTTGTGAAAATTTGATCATCCAAACCTAATATCCGGACAAAGGGAATCACGGACGACCGGCCGGAGCAGTGACTGTGACGCGATACCCGGTAGCCGATAACCGGCACGCGACCCGTGCAGCCACAAAGGCTTCGGCCACCGGTACATCCTTCCGGAGCCGGGACGTTCCTGGAATCGATGACTTTAACGCAAGATTAACGGCCAGACGCTCCCGACCGGCGTGCACGGGTTAAAATGGTTACGCATTAGATAAACAATCAGGCCCGTCCGGTGCCCGGCACGGAAAGGGCCGCCCGCATAAATGTATGCGATAAAACTTGATCGGTACGACCCGGATGTAGTAGTGCCGTTCGTTCGTTCGTTCCTTCCGTCCGGTGATGCGTGAAAGAACTTGTGGCAGGAGCGAAAACAAAAACGAGCGAGCAACTTCAGCCTATAAGGTGAAGAAGAGTTGCTTTTTTTTCTGGCCGGTGTTGCTTTATTTGCCTTAGTCAGGTTTTTGTTTCAACTGACCCTCGAGCCTGGATTGTGCCGTGCTTCCCGCCCCGGGCTGGTAAACAACGCAAACACAATAAACGTCCGTCGTTATCTTTAATGGTTCGCTGGTTCCTGTCCCTTGCGTCCCTTTGCACGGTGCGTGGAGGTTCTATGGTGACATTTCGTTTGAATAATTGTGCATCCGCTGTCAACGAAGCTGAAAAGTTGGAGGGAGCGAAGCAGTTCTTCTCGGTTTCGCCATCAAGCGAACAGCAACAACAAAAAGCACACACAAAACCACTTCATCAGCTTGCTACTTTGTCATTTTTGTATAGTCGAGCGTGTTGTAGCGGCTTTGTATTGCCGAGCATTAGTTCTATTCTTCGTGATACAGTAAGCAGTATTCCAGAAGATTTCAGCAAGGCACGGATGGCATTTTAATGAACAGCTTAAGACTAACGGAAGAACCACACATGGGAGTATTTTGAAATCGTAGCTATCTCACTAGCGTTTTCTGCGCGTATATGCTTTTAGGAAGCAACGATTTGTGATCAAAATATTCAACGCCATCGACAAAGCAACAGTCTATGTGGTTAGATGCGGTGACTAATTAACGAGGCTGTTTCCCGCCTTTATAATATACTATAATACCTTTATTTTTATAATGATCTTAAAGAATGTATTTATTTTAATAATCCTAAAGCTTACGCTTTTTATTGGTAAAGCAAACACCTACTGCAATAGGAGTTTTGTTACCAAAGCATAGATAAATATAACAACGAAGAAGCTGAAGGAAACAGCTTGCTCACCGAGTGGTACCAGCTGTCAGGCTATCATCAATCAGCTAGTGTCGGGGGAATACTCACTTATTAGATGAGATATAATCAACATTTAATTTGTAGGCTGTAAGCTCAGAAACGATTCTTTGCCTCTTTTCGTAACAGGAATCAATGGTTGCAACGGAGAGAGGCCAGGGTCAATGATCATGAGCGATACTTTTCGTGATGATATCTCGTTTTCCAACGGCTGTGATTCTTTTTTTGGAGATAAGTTTCCGTTGTCTGAGATGAGCATGTTTCTGAAAGTCATCGGGATCATGGGCTTCGACCTTAAAAGCGACACAGACTACGGATGCCGCAGGCTCTGAAAACGATACTATCCGTAGTCCGTATAGGTTATGGGATAAACTCTTTACTACTCGGCATTAACGGGGTTATTCGTAAACAGCCACATTTCAAAACAAACACACATGTTTAGTTTGTGTCAAACTTCGTGAGTGGGTTGCAGGCATAAATAGACAGCTCAACTCCGAAGCACTCTGGATTATCAAAACATTGTTCGATGTGAAAATGGAGAGGAAATATATTGGTGTACGAGTCAGCCGGGGGTTGCTTGTGACACTGAAGACGTATATGAAACAACGGAGATTGATCGTTTCTTATTCGAACGCCGTACCAGCCAATTCCCCTGACATGGGTTCGATTGACGAACGGGGTGAGAGCTGCGGCCAGCGGCACCAACAGAAACATGGCTCTTCCCACATATTTTGCATTGCGTGGGACTAATTGGGTTATGGATAAGCCCAAGAAGGGTCTGATTGAACGACTGCGCAGCTTCAAAAGAGTGTTGTCCGAAGGCCAGGAATGTCCAGGGGCGAACGCATACACACAGCACACAGAGTAATGTTTCGCTGGTATCGTGTGACCATGGAGAGCCTTCAACTTCAACCAACTTCCCGAGCACACCATAACCCTCCCCATGCAGAGCGTTGATCCTACGTGGTGATGCTCGAAATAACTACATTAAAGACGGGTCCGTATCTGTGTGAGGCTTTACGAAGGGGAGAGCTTTTTTTTCTAACAGCTATATATGCAAAGAAATGGTGAGAGTCTGCAGTCTTCTCAAGTCGATTCCCTGCAGAGCTGTACCGAAACTTCTGCGATGTCCTCCGGGGGCAGATAACTTCAATGAACGGTTCATAATTTTCTTCCTCTTTCTTGTCGAGCAAAGCGATGTCGTTCGGCGTGTTTTAGGGAGCAAAGCAAGTTGTAAATTTTGGACTTTTATGGCCCATTCTCGATGCAGATACATCTCCGTAGTAGGCCTGTGCAGTAGCGTTCAAACGAGTTCACGTTTGGAGAATATTGTTTTAAAGCGAAACGATAATGTTAACTCGGAAACGATGTGAGGCGTCAAGTGTGTTTTGGAACTGATGAGGTAACGCAATCAGTCTTGTTTACGTGGGTTGAAGTTCGTAGAACTTCAGAAACTCTTTAAGAAGAATAAAGATGAAGCTTTAATGATAGCTTTCAACGAATTTAATCGCTGCTTCGTGTGTTTTCACATTGCATAAACATCACTCAATGTTAGTGATAGTAAATAGAGAATAGTGCTATTCGTTTTAGCTACACGAATAAACATACCCTATAGCAAACATTGTTCCATGTATCAAAGCCAGCAACTGATATTTTAGTAAACATCAGATAAACTTCAAAACGAGACAAATACATTGCAACAGGTGCACCAGTTTGGTCACCTGCGTTACGTCGACCGTCGGATGACACCGTTGGCACAACTCTATCACAACAATCCTGTCCGGTACGCTGCGCTATCGGTGACCGTGAACGGTCATGTGGGAAAAACTTTCGCTTAAATTATCTGCTTGTCCCACCGGCTCAACGAATATCTCGTTCGTTGGCAATGGTTATAGGTGAACTACTGACACTGCAGCTGGCAGCGACTGGGATTCCGGTGAGTGTTGAGTTCCATTGGAAGGCACTCACGTCATTCGTGTCATTTTGGCGCCTGCGTTGTTGGCATGTAGCTTTCCAGTCGAATGGTGGCACTCAAGTTCATTTGTACATTTTGTGTTGTTGTAAAATTTATGAAACCTAACCGATAAGTTTGAATTATTTGTTATGTAATTTTTTACTTATTTCACACTTTTCACTTCAACAAAGGAAACAATCACAACAGGTAAGATAATGTGAATTTAATTAACTACTTTATCGTCATTGTTTCATCAGGCACTGTGCTGTGAATTATAGTTATGAGAACGTAGTATTAGCCTAATGGAGACGCCTGGCTGTTGGCAATTAACAAACCATGTACAATTGACTTCACCTTCAACTCGAAGTCAGTTGATGATTAAGAACTCACAGAAATCACCGTACGGAGCTGATGTGTATAATGGGCTTCAAGATTTATTGCAAACTCCTAGTAGGAAATCTAAAGCATTCGCATTGCTCACTCGCTCGCTCTGGCAAGCTACAACAGTTACGGTAATTTCACGATTTATCATCATGTTTCGTACGCAAATCATCGAATGTGCACTCGCCGTTGAAACACATCACTCAATTGCACAAATTACAACGTAGCACGATAAATCACTTTCTGCTTGCTTACCTTTCGCCATCGACAGTATCGAGTGAGCCAAGGCAGAGCGACTCGCCCGAAACTACTGACACCGTTTGTCAGCTCCTCTCCAGGGATTCATAATCCGAGCTGTGGGTTTGATATAGTGCCTTGGGTCGTCGTTGTTTCGCCGGGACAGGGATCCTGAGAAAGGAAGAAAGAAAAAGGCAATAAATTCGATTTTGCTGCAAGTCGCAACGCTTCAAAGCAGACGATTCAGGTAATGACGATTTATCGAATTTGGAACGTTTCGTTTGATAGCTGTGTGTGTGTGTATGTGTGCGGGGACTGGCAATCAAGTAGCCAGATATTGATGCAGGCACGTTGGCAGCATCCAGATAAATGCATTTGCTGTAACGAATTTAAAAGCAGCACAAAAGAAGCACCCCACTCTCGGACGAACCATTCTTTGTCTGTGCCTCTGTTGGATCTTTCGATGGCCACATACATTGTTGCAATGTGTAGTCAAATGCATAAAAAACGAGACTGAAATCAAAGGGGTTATGTGTGGGCACTACAGGTATTTTAATGAGGATATGTCAAGGAAAGATAATTTATGCTCATGACACTCTAAAATGCCTCCTAGTGAAGATTTTGTTTAAGTTGCCGAGAGTAAACACATCAAACGGCATCCTCACCTAAAAGAAAATGGTAAAGGTACAACTGCTCCTGAACGAGAATGTCATCAAAAGCTATCGGATGAAGTTGGAACATTTTCAGGAAGGTATTCAATCATTCCTGCCAACTACTGTCAGTATTTTAATTATGCCAAGAACTTAACCTAGGAGGAAAATACCGAAGAATGTGATCAAGCCAGCAGAGTGTAGGCGATGAGATACAGTAATTCTTGTGAAACAGTTTCCATCGTTGTTGTTTTTCTTTTTTTTTTCATGTTAATTCACTCTAGGGATCCCATCCTCCTCCTCCTGTGGGACCGTGGTTTCGTGCACAAGATATAAACTTTTTTGAATCCCACTCCCTCGTCCTGAGCAATACTTGACGAAGCATAAAAGAAAGCGATAAACAACAATGGAGGATGATAATAAGTGAAACTAATATGAAAAGTTTCGCCTCGCATAGTTCACCATAATTTACGTCATCGAGAACTTGTACTCTGCGCTCGGTAGGGATCTTGACGACTAGCTGAAAGTTTATCCTTCGCAGCAAGGCGAGATATGAGACGGATGCCGTTACCGTGCGCAAAGAGCTACCGATCATCGAAACATGCGAGGATGAGTGATAAACACCGCGAAAGAGCAACACAATTCCGGAAGTGTTTTTGAGTTTTAATGTAAATTGCTTTTTCTGAGGTTGCTGCTTGATCAAGGGCATTAAGAGTTGCACCGCGGGATGGCCACAGCTTAAGTCGTGGGCGAAGTAATGATATTAAAAGACTAAATAACGCATTCCCCTTCCGACAGAATCTGGAGAAAATTGAGGTAAATGATGATTCGATTTTTTCATCCTCTCATCGTGAAAGGCTCTTCGAATGGGAGAAAAGAGAAGGAAAATATTGACCTACAAAGAGAAGAACTCGGGCAGCTGATCCAAGCTATACGCCCCATCAGGAAAAGGGCTAACAGACAGGCAGATCAATGGATATTTCCATTCATCGTCCATCCGAAACAGACATAAAAGCAGAGCAGACGGATTTATTAATTCCGATACTATTATTGCTATTGATCAGCACACTTTTCATACCATCTCTATCCCTTCCACGTGCGGTTCGCAGATCACCTGAACGTTCTGTCAAATATTGAATTATGGTCCTTTCGCAATATGGGGGGGAAAAAATCTCCGGTATGCGCTTTCCTTATTCAATACCTTTGCTATTTTCGCCGTGTGATAAAGACATCAAAAGGGTCGTCAAAATATGCCTGTTAGCGAAGGTTAAAGTGGGTAATATTTCCAAGATTGCGCCCCGGAGCTTGTCTCTCTACACGCTGGACAAATAGAAAAGGTACACCGTATTTGATCATTAGGGGCCAGGAAATCGGGCACTGATTCGGCCAGAGATTTTTCATCTTCACAGCGTCCGGGACTCTCATGGAATGGGGCTCTGGGAGCTGCGCCCGTCGGAAGACGGCACACGAATTGTGTTTATTCCTCGTCTTGAATTTCGCTAACGATTCCCTTTGGGCAGAAGAACATTGTTCCGCGCCAGAAGGACAAGGATATTTTATCGTCCGTCCGTGTTTCGCCGTGATTCGGTGGAGTTTCTCGACTGGGACGTTCATTATGTCCGGCTTGTTCGGCACAAGAAACGCGATATCATTGTTTGTAATCACGGTAAAAAGATCCTCTGAGACGTTAATGCAATTTATCGCTGTTACAATTACTAAGTAGTTGAGATACAAATTAGACTTGCGAGCGAGCGAGAGTATCATCGTTGCGTAAGTGGATCTTTAATTTGCAAGACAACAAACATTTGCTCTTCTTCGCTGACACTTTCATGCGAGGAAGTTGTTCCAGAAACATCCATGTCACACCATGACCTCGCAATCACGAGATTGGAAAAGGCCATTCAACTGCGTCTGTTTCTGCAATTTGTCACCTGAAACAAGACAAACAGCTTCCTTAACCAAGCAACGGTTCGTTTTTGATGAGAAAACGCACACATGTAAGGCTTCTGGCCTGTGTGACGTAGCTTACTCGTGAGGTCGCGAGAATCCCTCACAACCTGCCAGCCCCTAACATTACACCAAGAGCACCAAAGGTATCAGGCAGTGTGATAATCTGCTTATCACACCGTCGCTTATGTCACGCCGAACAAAGTCGGAGCGAATTTCATGCTCCGTACTCCAGTTCCGCGTTGGAATTAATCACGAGCACGGGAACGTGCACTTTAGGAAAACGCTAGAAGACGGCATGAGTTTCGGTTTCTATCACATTTAATGGAAGCGAGAGAGAAGGGGAGCGCAAGCGACGGAAGAGACAAACGGCTCGAGATCCCAACACATTTTCGTCAATACCACGGAGACGAATGTGATTCGTTCTGAGAAGAATATGGAACGTCGCTGGAAGCGACAAATCTTCTTCTTCTGCACAAGTAGAATAGCTCAGGTTGCGTCGATTCCATACCAAGGATATAAACGTATCATACAAGCGCGCGGCCATGCTGGAATCAATGAACCGAATTGATGTTTGTTTTACGATACGATTGTTGTGATGAGCATTATTTTATCCATTGAACAGGTTTGGCATACAAATAACCTAATCTATTGTTCGAAACACGATTGCTGCGTGGGCTGCATCTTACTTCTGGTTCCTTTCAGACATTCTTAAAACTTTTCATCAGTGATCCAGTGATTTAAAAAAGATCGTCCGGACATGGTTCGCTGTTCGCGATACGTACCTCATTTTCAATCTTGTTCCGTATTCTACGTGGAAGCCATCGATGCAAGTACAGTTTCTGTAGCGCAGCTGCATCATCGTTGTTCGAAACACGTCCCGGGTGGATTGCGTGGTCGACTCGCCAGTTCGCGGTTGCGTTTGGTACGTGCGTGGATGAGAGAGGAACCTGTTTCCATTTCTGTAACCGACCTAAACGATTGCAATTTGCTGCTGCTGCTGCTGCTGCTGCTAACCGAACAAGAGCAGCGAAGGTTTCCGACGTTGATGAAAGGAAGAACAATCAACGCGCCGCAGGCGGTAGGTTGTACGGGGTTTCCTAAAATCAGAGAGTTGCATCTGGGGGAAACAAGGACTGCATGAGTTTAGGACAGGAAAAGTTGGCTCCATAATGCAATAGCTTGCCGGTAGACGACTGTTCCCATCGATGTCGCGGAAGTTATTTCGATATCACGTACTCAGAAAACATAGCTGACTTTGTTTCAGGATGTACGCTCGAACGCTTCTCTCTGATTAATTTGCTCGTTGATTGAATCGCTGAAGTTTTCATTTGAATGACATCAACGGTATTTAGCAGTGGGTTTCGATAATCAAAGGATATGATTTTCTCAGTACTGAAAACACTATTGCAACGGGGCACCATTTCGCATCTCGTCACTCACACAATGGACTCGCGTCGGTGGCAAATGATCAATCTAGCCAGAAGCGTGCGTGCGTGTGCGGGAGGCAACTTTCTTTGATGTGGAATCGAACCGCCAGCTGTGAGCGGGGAATAAATAATGTCATAAATAAATTCCCCATAACGAAGGGACCTGCGGTGATGAAATCATGGAAGCAGTCACTGTGAACATCGTCATCCGTGAAAATCTGCGCCCCGACTGATGAAGTAATTATATAAGTACTCGGTACCAATTACCGACCAACGGAACAATAATCACAGCACGGAGCCATCGATCGGAATTACGCCCGAGATCATTCGACGGACATGTGGTTGCCACAACCGACATCATTGTCCCCCGCCGGAACTGGCGGGAATGTGCAGCATAAATGCGATAATGGATCAGTGCTATCATCTCGCATTAAAAGAATGCTCTTTTCCGGCAAAGTCGGGTTTCAATTTTTATTTTTTTGCATGCATAAGTGAAAACCGAACGAACTAGCCAATAAATATAAGTAAGATGTCGGCTCTCATCACGGTCGCGCCCCCCCCCCGCCGGGGTGAGTTTTTTTTTCCATCATTTGAAGTGGAAAAGTTCACCCGGCGCGCTGCCGACACGATCTTCCACGTCCACGTCAAACTTTCGCCCTCGCGGAATGGATGGATTTCAATTTATTTCATCATTTTTCACCACACGTCATCTGCCGCAGACAGTCGGTTCCTTCATAAATATGAAACGATGTCACGCTCGCGCGAAAAACTTATCACACAGAGAGCGACAGCGACGAGAGGGAGAGAGGCAAAGAGAGAAAGAGAGAGAGAGAGAGAGAGAGTGTGTGCGTGGTGGAAAAAACAATTTACCAATACAATTTGGCACGACTCATTCGCGATGGATCGCGGCTTTTTTTCCCCAGCGCGAGCTCGAGTGGAGAAACTTTCCCACCTTCGACGCGGAAAATCCCCGTCGACCTCGGGAACTCGCAAAGCTCATGGGGATGTGCGTGTGCGTGCGATGTTCACGTGTGAAAACGATAAAAAATTAAACCCGGTGCCCTGTCGCGGCGAACCCGGGTATCAAAATATTATGACAGATGTAAGTCAAACATGTCACACCGGTCCTTGATGGATAGGTGGGTGATGCGAAAAACGGATGAAAAACGGAAGTAAATGACACAAATTACCCATTGCGTCGGTGCCCGGGCGTTTACTGCACGTGTGGTAACATTGTTGATGGTTTTTTTTTCTTTCTGCTGCATAGACAGTGATGGACAGTTGCAAATTGAACGAGCACCTGACGCAGTGCGTTTATAGTTTTGTAGACAACTGACAATAACTGATTCGTGTACGTGTATCTTAGTTAAACCCTATACGATGGAATGCGTAAAAGAAAGGTGGAGTGTATTTATCCATAAGACGATTGCACCAAAATACTACCTCTGATGGAAATTGTAAATAATCGTTAGTGCCGAAGTCAATCGCTTTGATGTGAACGCTCCCGTAAGGTACAAACTCGTCCTGCGACTTTGACCTACCCGGGGGGGAACCTTAAGAAACAGCAAACCCACCGAAACTAATCCCACCGGTAAGCCGCCAGAAGCACTTTCTGCAGGGGAAGCACTTTTATTTTCCCTCCGACCGCATCGGGAAACGTCGGAGGGCGTCGTCTGCTCAACTAATAGTCTCGACCCGCCGCGCAATTCCCTTCTTCGCGCGTGAAAACCTCACCCTCACACATACTAATTCGAAAGCAGATTACCAACCGTTTACTCGCCCCACCGACCGTCCGACTTGCCGGGAACGACTCTCCCGGGGCGCGTTAGGTACCGCTGGCCGTCTTCGCCGATGCTGCGGGCGGCGTGTTTGCTGACAGATTTCGATTACCGCCGATGCATTCCACTGCACCCGGCACCCGTGTACGTAAGACGAAAACCCGCAAGGGGCTCGTTCCCATCGAACGTGCCGCACACCAACGGCTGTGTGAGTGTGTGTTTAGATTGAAAATGGCGCACTTTTCGTTCCATTTCCGGTTACTTGGGCTAGCGCGAATGTGTGGATGGCTCCAGCGACATCCGCGTCTTGAGACGCATTCGCACAGGAAAACGCCCTTCAGCTCGATCTTTTCAGGCTGGCTAGTGGGGAAGGACCCGGAGTGTTTCATCCACGATCCTCAGCGCCTCACGCCCGATCGGCGGCGATGTGGCTCCATGGGATGGTTTGATTGCTTTCGCAGAACCCGGCAGGATCGTTTCGGCTTGCGGTTCAATAATGCCTAAGGATGATGGATTTTCCAGCGAAAAGTGCATTCACATCGCGGCGGTCGGGAGCAAACGTCTCGAAGGGTGCGGCGTGAAAATTTAACCGACGAAAATTTTCTCGAAGTGAGCATCATGTTGGTGATGCGACGGTAGTAGGAATCCACTCTAGAATGGAAACTGGGTTGAAAATTTCACGATAACATGCCAAAAGGGGGGAAAAAAACTCTCGCATTTGTATGAATTAATTTATGCTGGATAAATACACTGTTCAAATTTTGACTCCGACTATAACTTACTTTCCCGAACCAGCGTGCTAGCTTTTCTCAGAACTCATGCTGCCTCCAGAAGCACCGAGTTTCGGTCAATGTTTCGTTACGAACAGAAAAAGAAAAGCAAAACCATTCACAGTGAATCCTTTCGAGGGGCTGGTATAGTGGAAAGAATTTCATACGAACCGCTCGCCTCACTTCTTTGGGAGCAGCTAGCTGCTCGGACGATACAGATTCAAGGTTTTCGATTCCGGTCCGGTTTGCATTCACCAAATAAATGGGGTTTCGGCGGGGTAAAATTAAATTTCCCACTGCTTCCGGTTCAATACGGACGACGCAAATGCACTCCGAGCGAGCCGAAGCTAACGGCAGTCGGCTCTATGTGGTGTCCGTGTGCTGGAAAGGAAAGGCCTGCCGGAACCGAACCAACGCATTCATGATTATCTCTGCCTTGGAACGGTGCCTTGGATACCAGGAGAATACTGCAAGGACAGCAGCAAAAAAGGAGGCTAATATAATGAAGACGAATGTGAGTTTTGTGGTCTTAATTTACATGTGCTTCTTCGAACGTACGGTCCAACAGAGTGTAAGTAAAACATCCTGGCTGCTACGACTGTGACCGTGGTGGAGCAGACGAGAATCCGGCTCGGATCCGGCATCGAAACCACTTATATTTTCGTGCAAACCTTATAAAAAAACATGGTAATCGGTGTGACCAGTACCAGAGAATCCCAGCCAGACGTGAATATTTGCATCACCGATCACGTTAGGACTGCTGGGACATTAGGAAACTAGCTATATGACTTGCTACAAACATTAACAAATGTGTTGATAAGACGCGTCTACAAGGGTGCAATGTGTTCTCTTTCGTGTTGTAACTATTTCCCGCTGTGAATGTTCAAAACTCTTTTCCATAACTCAACTACTAATGTGTACCAAATCCGCAGTGTAATGGGGAAGCTTTGCTGCGCTAATAAAACTTCGACATCAAAGCGGCATGCGAAAGGAAGTGCGCATTAAGTAAATGAAACACAATCACGAACATGATCAACATGTGATTGCTTTCTCCTCTCGCGTTTGTCGCCCGTTTTCATTCATATTTATTTCATAATGAGTTCCTATCGTACGCCGAACATCGTGTGCGCTCTCTGCACCGTGCCATCTAATGCCATCATCAAAGGGAAAAGCATCGGAAACGGTTGTGTAGTTGGGCGTAATCATCTCCTGTCCGCCTGGCAACCTCGCACACACACACACACACACGCACACACGCATCTCATACACGAAGATGACCCGTACGTACATCATCATCACATGGCACAGAAATAAACATGCACGAAGCAGAATGAGAGATGCACTGGTTAATGTGCAACGTGAGTGCATCGTCGACCGGGATGTTCAACGCGAACCACGTGCTGCGCAGATTGCCGTTACGTGGGCGAGTGCAACGCAACCGAAACCTGACCGGAAACCGAAAGATTGCTGGAATAATGCATTTTAAGCAGCTTTCCTCCGTAGCGTTATAACTTTGATTCGACCGAAATTGGGTGCAATAAAAAAAAAAGTTCAGATACGGAAGATAGCAGTGGTGGAAGTATATCCTGCTCTCAACATTGGTCTGACGTTTTCAAGATGCTTATATTCAGTTGCGGTACGTGCTTTGCGCGATGCAGTTTTTTTATCCGATCCTTTAATGGCAGCATTTTCGTCCTGTGCACTACGATAAACAAACATTATCATACCAAGCGATGGGTTTGAACTTCGTCGCTCCTCCGGAACGGAAGCAGACGTAGTTCATTAAGTGCACAGTTTAACGCAACCGGCCAGCAATGGCCGAAGACTGGCAGCGTCATCGGCAGTTTCTTTGCAAATTAAATTACAAACTTTGTCTGTCGCAAGGTTCTCGCCCCTGGGCGGGTTTGTCCCAAAATTCGACGCTCCACCTCGCTGCACAATGGCCCGACCCGACCGAAGGGATGCAGTTTCAGCCGAGCGCGCAAAATGGCCAATACACGAGCGCGCGAATAATGCCCCGTCCCAGGTTTTGCTGCCGTGCTGCCTTTTGAGCGAGCGAAAGTTCGGCAAAACCGGCGATGGCGAACAAATAGAAAACCAATTATGCAACAGGGGCGAATTGTGCAAATGTTCCTTCTTCCGGGGCCGTTTGGGCAGCAGCCGTGTCCGGGTGTCCTTTGCTTCGTTCATTCGGTGGAGCGTGGAATGTTAAGGACGGCGCCATGTGTTCATTGTGCAGATATCGTCGGCAAGAGTAAAAGTGACGGTGTCGGCTAAGGCGGCATGTCAAGGACAAATTTTCAACAATTCATATTCACACCGTGAACGACGGTGGTGGAATGTTTTGCTGAATGTCTATGAAAACGTGCTTTGCAGAGTAAAACGAGAAATTCATGCTATCTTCCCCTGGGAGGGTTCTTTCGAGCTGACGCGTATACGTAAACAATCATAAATTAGTATTAAACCTAGCCGTCACAGCTTAATAGCGAAACTGAACAAATTGATGCGCATTTTTCACGCCAACCATCAAAGCGTAGGGATAATGAGCAGTAATGTGTCCATCAAAGTTAATCATTTCGTACCCCTGCTGTAAAAATGCACGACATTCACGAAACCGAATGTGCCAAAACCCGCGACGCAAGTGAAAGTGTAATTTTACGCATAAATAACCATTTTCCGTGCCGGCTAGCATTAGTGGCTTCACGCAAACATCTGTCCCATCAGCATTATCGAGCAGCGCGTTAATGTTCCGATACAGTCCGCTAGCATCGGCTCTCGATAATTAATGCGCCGGGCCCGTCAAACCGGGGGGCCGTTCGGCACACAATTTTCGGGATCATTACCTCCGGCCGAACCCCTTGTGGAGTCATTACGTGGGATTACTTCATTTGGCCCGGGAGGGACATTCTTGGACGGATGGTTTTGCGGAGGCACTTTCGCAAGCATCGGACCTTGAAGGTATGCCGCACGATTCACGGCCAAAGGGCAAAGGACGCTGAATGTCAGTGTGAAGATTTGATAACTGCCGTGTGCGGTGGACCTTTTCGTGACACTTTGAAACAGGCGACATATTTTGAAGCGACTAACGCTTACCGACCGGCCCCGTTTGCCCATTCTCTTCATCTTTTGCGTGGGATTTTTGCGTAGGCTGTCTTCTGAGACACCCGAAACTTTCGACTCACAGGCGGCTGCAGTTCGACTGCCGCTTGATTTCATTCGTAAACGAACCACCGAAACGACACACCGTGTTTAGCGTGTGTCACGTCTTTCGGGTCAGAAGGTGCGTGCATGATTTATGTCGATTGCTGCGCCGAGCGACAATCAATCATGCCGTCGAGTGGGTACGGATCCGGTTTTCTTTATTGCCGCGTGATGTCAGCAGCTCACCCGGTGCAGAGGATTGGTTTGATCGCCCACGGGCGTAAAATTTTCGTAATCTATTTCGTATGATGAGTCAGGGTATGCACACGGCGCACGGGTTGAATGGGGCACGACAGTTTCCGTATCCTCGCCGCGTGTAAAAGCAAGTTCACGCTCACTCACACCGAACCAACGACGTCGCTCAATCACAACCCGTTTTATTCCCTTTCGTTGCAAATATAATCAATCATCGATAAAATATATGTATACCCATCGTCTTAGCTGCTGGGTTGTTGAAAGCATCGTCGCCGAAAGTGAGCGATGTTTCGAACGATATATTCAAAGCTTCCAGAAAGGCTCTATGAAGAATTACGTGACAGCAAGAAGGTCCTGCAAGACAGGCAAGGAGCGAAGAAATGCGATGGGGAATCATTTCTTTGATGTGTGAAATATTTTCGATTCGAATTTTATTTACGCCTGGATGGGCTGGAATACCGATGTTGACTCGTTTGCGAGGGTTATTCGTATAATTTTATTACTTAACGCCAACCACACACCAAAAACCGTGCCCCTTGCGAGACTCTACCCAAGCCTGTCAAAACCGTTCACTTTGTGGCCGCAAATATTTACGCTGCACACACACACACACTCATGAAAACGCGAGCGAATTACTGAAGCATGGCGGACCAAAATCACAGAAACAAAATAATCCAAACGACGGCGGAACAGCGATAGCTTCCGGCCATGAATGGAGTTCCGGGAGCTCGCACGAAATGAGGCACACTGATGGCGCGGTGTAAAATCAACACTTGCCGCCCGGAGGAGACCCGATATGATATCTGGCTGGCGGCTTGCGGAGTTGCACGACGACGGCGCAGCGCTTTCGGGCAGCTTTTAACGAACCGTACAAACAGGTCGTAATTTCGTCAAACAATGCAAACCGGATGATGGTGTTGGCCGGTATGCGACAATATTGCTTCCGGTTCGGTTTGGATCACGAAAGTTGTATCATGGCAGAAGACATAATCGCAAAACGCAGAAATATCCTTTTATTGCTTCACTTAACTGTTGCCTAAGAATAGTGGCAGTGATTTGAAAACTCTGGTAGTCCTGAAATGAAACTCAAGTATAAACTATAATAGAAAAAAACAACGCTAGATTAGCAAAAAACGTCTCTCCTGCAGGTAAATGCCTAGCACGTTCCAGTGCTTACGTGGACAGACCAATGCAAACGCTAGCTCCAGCTTCCACCGAACCTGGAGTGCACCCGGACGGTGAACGTAAACACGCCAGCCGAGTTTAATGCAGATGACTTACTTTGAAAGCCACACCGTTGGCAAATGGCATGAAGGCAAACTATGTACAAGCGTGTTGATTAGAGCCTTCGTTTGCACAGAACGTCACTGTACATGCCGGCGGAATGATGGCCAGTGTAGCAACGAAACGTGAGAAGAGGCCATAACGTTGGCTTTTGCTTCTGGACGATGGATGCTGTGTATGTGTTTTTTTTTGTTGGTCCGCTTTATGGATACTTGCTTCCGGCTTAGCATAATCGCGTGCTATTATAAATAACTCGAATAAGCTGTTAATCAGCGATAAATTGTGTTTACAACTCCAAGCTAATTATACGCTCTCAGCATACAGGCATGATGCCGGTTTAGTGAGCTTCGTTTAACTGATGAGACCTTGGTGAAAAGAAAATCAATTAATTTGAAGATATTGCACGTGGCATCAGCCATTTCAGAGCTGCCTCTTTTCCCAATAGCTTACTGCCAATGGGCATGGTTGCTGGAACTCAACTTGGCTATCAGCTGGTGCCTGATGGTGCTTAACGTTATTTATGTTATAGCCCATCCTGTGGCAAGCGTGAGGTTTTTCATGAGTCTATGAGAACTGCGGACATATAGGACAAAATTTATTGGTGATCCATGCTGGTACTGTTTATTGTCCACATTCAACGGTTTTTTAACCCTTTCCGTTTCTTGTCACGGCTCATATTACGGTTTGATCATGCATATATAGCGCGCTTAACGTGCATGCAAGTAACATTTGTACAATTAATCTTTCGTGCATGCAAAACTGCAAAGCGACATCAAACTATTTTTCAACGTCGGAAGTGAAACTAACAGCACATGTGTGCATTTATGGCGATGAGTTATACCGTGAATGGATGTGTAGGGTATATTTTGTCACTAGTGCTATGGTGTTGATTCTCCCGATTGAAATCGTTTCGCTCCAGCGAGCGTTGTAAGCTTCGCTCCGTATTTGAATGTAGTTTTGTAACCGTCTCACGATGCCGCATGGGAGCGAGCGTTCCAAGAAATACACTTAACCTAACCTGAAGGGACGATGTTGCATGTTCATTTTGTAAGCTACCGTAGCAAATCTCAAGGGTTTTCTTTAAGTTCCGTTGAAGCATACTATAGTCGCAGTGGCATAGCGATAAATTAATAAGTTTGAAAGTTCGCATGCCAATCGGAACTACAGTACTAGGAAAACAGTGGAGGTTTGTGATAGCATTGAACATTGTGATCGGATGAAAATCAATCGCAATTTGCCGTATATGGACGGAATTCATTCATACATAAGCTCTGGGAAATAGAAAGGTTGATCCTGTCTCGATGGAAATGTATTGCTGGTGCTTGAAAAATCAATATTCACGTGAGCTGTATGTGCTAGAAGATTTGATAAATTGTATTATTCGCATGATGTAATACTAGTGATACATCTAACACACATACTGGCTCACGGACTGTGACAGAATTGTGTAGTGACATGAATATTTATTACATTGCTCATCACAATAATCGTACCATGAAACAAACGTCAATTCTTTTCTTTCATTTTATCAACATAGAATCAACGCAACCTGAGCTATTCTACTTGTGCAGAAGAAGAAGATTTGTCGCTTCCAGCGACGTTCCATATTCTTCTCAGAAAGAACCACATTCGTCTCCGTGGTATTGACGAAAATGTGTTGGGATCTCGAGCCGTTTGTCTCTTCCGTCGCTTGCGCTCCCCTTCTCTCTCGCTTCCATTAAATGTGATAGAAACCGAAACTCATGCCGTCTTCTAGCGTTTTCCTAAAGTGCACGTTCCCGTGCTCGTGATTAATTCCAACGCGGAACTGGAGTACGGAGCATGAAATTCGCTCCGACTTTGTTCGGCGTGACATAAGCGACGGTGTGATAAGAAGATTATCACACTGCCTGATACCTTTGGTGCTCTTGGTATAATGTTAGGGGCTGGCAGGTTGTGAGGCATTCTCGCGACCTCACGAGTAAGCTACGTCACACAGGCCAGAAGCCTTACATGTGTGCGTTTTCTCATCAAAAACGAACCGTTGCTTGGTTAAGGAAGCTGTTTGTCTTGTTTCAGGTGACAAATAGCAGAAACAGACGCAGTTGAATGGCCTTTTCCAATCTCGTGATTGCGAGGTCATGGTGTGACATGGATGTTTCTGGAACAACTTCCTCGCATGAATGTGTCAGCGAAGAAGAGCAAATGTTTTTTGTCTTGCAAATTAAAGATCCACTTACGCAACGATGATACTCTCGCTCGCTCGCAAGTCTAATTTGTATCTCAACTACTTAGTAATTGTAACAGCGATAAATTGCATTAACGTCTCAGAGGATCTTTTTACCGTGATTACAAACAATGATATCGCGTTTCTTGTGCCGAACAAGCCGGACATAATGAACGTTCCATTCGACAAATTCCACCGAATCACGACGAAACGGACGGACGAACGGACGGATCGAGCGTTCTGGTTCACCGTTCACATTCCTTTGCAGAGAACAATGCTCTGCCCAAAGGGAATCGTTAGTGAAATTCAAGATGCAGAATAAACACATCACGGATGGCGTATTTCGGCGGGCTCAGATTATGGATGTTGTGAAGATGAAATAATTCTTTGTTCAAATCTTGGACTTCCTAATGATCAAATACAGCATACCTTTTCTATTTGTCTAGTGTGTAATGACAAGCTACGGGGCATTCTATAACCTTCGCTTACAAGCGAGGCTTAAACGTCCTTTGAATTTCGCTATCTTATAGCAAAAAAAGGAAACAAATTTGAACAAGGAAAGCACACACCTGGGTTCTTTTTCCTTTTCGAACAGACCATAACTCAATATTTGACAGAACGTTCTGATCATAACTAATATTTAGAAGGAAGAGAGTTGGAAGGAAGAAAAGGGATAAGGAAAGATACTCAATAAGAGTGTTCTTTTAATGGACCCATCAGAAGCAGTAACAGTGATGGAATTAATAAATATCCTTTCATTCTGCTTTATGGATCCGTTCGAGAAGTTTGGCGAGTAAAATGACCATTGATCTGCCGGCGAAGAACCATGTCTGTTTGCCCTTTTTTCCCGTGTGGAGCATCGGATGGATCAGCTGCTCAAGTTCTTCAATATGTAGGTCAATATTTCTTTTCTCTTCTCACCCTTCAAGAGTTCCGTGCGATGGTAGAGCGAATAAAAAACGAATCAATATTTACCTCTATCTTTTGAAGTGTTCCGCTCGTAAATGGAACGTGTATCATTTTGCCTTTGGTATCATAATCCGAACTTCAACAAAACCAGTAATAACCACGCTGAGCACTTTGTCAAACTAGGTTTTCAAGAGGCACTTTCTGAAAAGCAATTTAAATTAAAACTTTCAGACGCTTCCGAAGTTATGTTGCTCTTTCGTATTGTTTATCACTCCTCGTTTAATATTATGATATAAGGCTATTGCGAGGGATGCAATCTATAGGATAAACTTTCGAGCTAGTTATGAAGAGCTTCTTCATGTATGGTGCTTCTTGCGATACATGCGCTAAACTTTTAATACCGGTTCGGGCTTTCAGCGTGCATGTACATGCATCATTGCAGTAGCATTGCAAACAGCTTATGAGCAACCTCGTGGAACAAAATTTCTGGAGTTGGTACTATAATAGGACAATAAGTGTTGAAAGTAAATGACAGGCGATCCGGATATGGGTTAGGTGTTCCGAATAATCTACATTGTTTTCATTGAGCATCACATACTTACACGTCAAATGCTGACGTTTTGAAATAACAGTTTTGACAGGTGGGGCAAAGTGTTCCGAACCGAGCGGAACACCTCGAACTACCTTGTTGTTGGTAATTATGCGAAGACGTTGGTGTGACGAGTTTTCCAAGAAAGCCTTTCCTTTCGAGCACGAACTTGCTATGATAAGTAGATCCCTCGCCAAACACGCAACATGTTGAGACTGTGGGTAGCTTCAAACGCGTTCCCGGCTCGAAATCTCCGAACTGACCGTAAGCTGTACGCATGCGAGACCCATGTCACAAGAATTGATTGATCCGGAAAAACAACAGACATTTTCTAGTCTACTGTAGATGCCAGCGCTCCAGCTAACTGGTCGACGGTGACGGGATCTGACAAGTGGTCCATAATGCGAGAGTACAGGTCTTGCACGGACCAGCCATAAACGTACTTTACCACATGCCGAAATAAGGGTACAATTTGCGACCAGAACCGTGTGCACTCATCCCCGGGGCCCATGCAAACAATCCTTTGGAATAAACATTTGAGAGACGTTTCATTTGCCTTTGTGCTGAACGAGGTCCCTGTTAGATCGTTACGGAGATGGGTTCACGGTCGTAAAATGCATTTGAATGCTGGCACTGGCACATAAAGCGGCAAAGTCACGATTCAAATACGTTACATCATGCTTGCGTGCGAAAATTTCATATAACACAGAGTAGGCTTCTCTGATGCGCACGGTGAAGCAGATCAAGACCGCGAAGCGGTCGTAGTCTCCGATAAGTATGCAAGAAGCAGATAAATTATTGCACACGGTCACGGAATCGAACATCTCCACCCAAGTGGCACGTGACTTAGGTGTAAAAAATCAACAATCAGTCAATCGCGGAAGTCAATAAATGTCTCATCATTTTCTCATTTCGTTCCATGCCCCATCGCTGCGCCCGTGTCTCACCGCTTCTAGAAGAAGGGCCAAGCAAAATCAACAGCACTCCGTTTTCTATGCCTGCGTAAGATAAATCGGCTTCATCCATCATTCGGGTGGCTCGGGAGATTAGACGCAGACTTTCCGGGCTTGTTCCTACAGCCATAATGCAATCTGATTGTGGTGCTTACTTGGGCATGTGAGAAGAGCGGATGTGATGCCTCCCGTGGGATGTTTATTTACTAACACGGGATTTAAGAGCAGTATCTTGACATTTGGGTACCTATTCTTAGGTCTACCAACGCGCGTGTGTGTTTTCCATTACGTTTCTACGATGGATATGATATGGATCACTATACTGCATACAGGATCAACAGGAGCTTTGGGATGATAAACAGTCTAATTTAAACAGATATCTATCTTAGTGTGTTACACTCTCACCCGATGAATCACATTGCTTGGCTGGTTGTTTGATAGCCGTTTTATTAGGCTAAAACAGGTTTTCCGCAATCTCTCAACAGCACGCCTACATCAAGTACATCAAGCAGTACACTTTCATTTCCCATTCATCACATTATCTTCGAGTTCCGCAAACGTAGCGTCCACTTCCACGGAAACATTATTATTTTTTCATCGCCGTTTAACCTTCTCGGGTTCCGGTTCAGGCGGCTGAAAATCACGAAAGGCTCTCTCGCAGGGCCTTGTGTTTACCAAAAAATGTCGGCCACGGAAGTGAAAGTTTAATGCAACGTTAAAAGAGGCCGGTAATAAACTTCCATAACCTGTAGTGCCTGGTGTGCCAGCGCAAACCGTGAGGTCCCCAGTCCGGAGCGGCTCACGGATGCAGAGAGCAAGTGTTTGTGCGCGAATAAAGAAAGCGAATCATGTACTTAAAGTAAAGATTCCGAAACGAACACAGCTTGTTTAAATTATGTTCCCTCGTCTCATCGCTCGCTTCGGTTCCAGTTCGCCGTGGCACGTTCGATGAAGATAACGAGCACATTTCAGAAGGAACGGGCAAGATGTCTTACTTTTGCACCTTTCCAAATGAACTTCTCTTACCGGTGGTGCAAAAGAAAAGGCTACTTTTCAGTTAAAGCTCACTTGAACAAAAAAAACGATGGTTTTGGTTGCGATCCCTCTTTGTGTTACGTGCTACGTGAATCCATTTCAAGAGAAACTCCGCGCAAACAGAAGAACAAACTCAAGCATCATCTTTTTAATGTTATTTGGGCACGCCGGAGCGAGAAGGCGGGATGGTTTCGCCCTCCCGAGCAAGTGTGCTTAGTACCAAGTGTGCTCTTCTTTTGGGCAACAAAAATTAGTTTAAATCGTATAATGACGCACACGAACGCAGCACACCTGGTGGCAACAAGGATTCCTCGTGATATTTTTTAGTATTTTTTTTCGTTAGATTAAACGAACACAGCACAGGCTTATTCGTATCGAGTTATCTCGCTGCTTTCAAAGAAGTTGTTTTTTCACCATCTTCCTACATGCGAGCAGAAGTTTGTAGACTACTACACCCAACATTCAACACAAACACATCTGTGCTGATTTATTATTTCACCAAAAGCGCAGTGTAGGACGCGTAGGAACATTTTGCATTCTTTGCTATTGCTTTCTTTTGCGGAAAAACTGTTGTTTTTTGTAGAAAAAAAAAATCTTAACGTCTTATAGTCTTATTAAAAAACAACTTTTCGACAGGTTGTATGTTTGTCGAATGTTGTTTCGCGCCCAGACTAAAGCAAACCCCGAAAAGATCATCACATTGTCCGCCCCCCGGTGCTCTGCCGAAGACTTTTATCGATCGCCTGCGGGCGCAACTTTCCACTTTCCAACAACCAGCCGCCCACACCCACCGCGCGAACGGTTACGCGCTGCGTGAAGCGTGAAAGTTTGTGCACGCCCTTTTCGCCCGACCAAAGTTCATCTCGTTAAAACGGGTTAAAGCGACAATCGGAGCAAAGTTTTGCACCGGAAAATTCCCGGGCAGTTCGCGACTGGTCAACGGCGGGCGGCGGGCGGCGGACAAGTGGTTGGCAAACCCCGTGGGGTGTAAATATCGCCCCGAACGCTTACACAGGAATTACCCATCACACGGCGCTCACGGGCACGTGCTCCTTCTCTGGGCCGTCGGAAGGGAAGCACAAATTTGCGGAACGACGGTGGCGCGTACGGCAACGCTTACTCACTTAATTATGCGAACGTTTTCTTAATTAATGATTCCAATTTCCACGCCCGGTTTTTGTGTCCCACTGGTTCCCTTTCAACCCCTTTTCAAACACATCGGGTGGTTGGAATCGGAACAGAATAATTATCGGATTGTTCCTTTCCTGGACGAGCTACGGTGGAGATATTTTCAGCGCAATTCGGGTGCTGGTGAGTAATTCGTACTTTGGAGTAGAGCTAAGTGATTTTTTTAGTCATCAAAAGGCAGGTGTTAATTTGTCCATCTGGACGCCCATTGTTCCGAGAACTTCTATTGGCGTCTTCTTTGTGTGAAGAGTCCACTGTCCACAATTCAAGTTCTTCGGAACTGCGATGGAGTGCGGAACTGTATTCGGTCCCGTCCGTTCCTGGTACTGGCCGAAAGTGCCCGGCCTGGAGGCCTTGCTGTCTTTGAAATTTGCAAAGAATTTCCACCACAGCACGGGCACGGGATAACTTTTCGTCCGCTTCGGCTGCTACTTGAAGTTTTGCAGATATCGTTATCGCCCGACTGAAAGCACTCCGGCGGAGCAGTTCAAGCATGCAGAAATGGATTTTCTATCGACCGCTTTTGGGGGCACTGATTCCGGGCTTTCCTCTTTTCCAGGCATTTGCTCCAACGAGTGCGCGTTGTGCAGAAAGGCACGCCGCAAGATTGAAACGCTTTAAGTGGATTTCAGTCCGAGCGAATCGATGCTTGATTTGCTTTCACTGCTCTTCCGTAGGCTGCCGGTGCTGCATCCCGTATCGGCGACGGAACCGGGTGAGGTTGGTTCCGATAGACCCTGCGGACGATACGGTGGTGCTCGTGCGGAGTCGCTAGATCGATATGAAAAAGGGATGCGATTTCGTTCGGTATGCTGTGGGAGCTTTTAAAGTAGCTTATCGTTCAACGTAGCGGATGAAGTTCTTTTGTTACTATATTGTGTATGAAAGGATAGATTTTTGGGTGGGTTCGATAATGTGCTTGATTCGTTCTTCTCTTTATAACATGAAATGAAGTATTGGGAAAATAAAATAAATAAATAACTGAAATAAAAATAATAATTACATACATTTTGGAAGTTTGTTCGAAGCAGAAATCATTGCACAATGCAGAAAGAGCGCTCATAAACACTCACATTTATCCACTAATGGGGAATCCTCACGCATGCACACCTCATCGCTTCATTTGACATTTAACACCTGCATAATCCGCGCATATCATGAGGTATTTAGCATGCAAAGCTACCGAAAGTGATTTCACCGGTTTCAGGGCATCAATTAATTAATTCTATTCACACATAAATCACCTCTATCGTGTCGCCACACCTTCAACCTGTACGCGCGACGTTGATGGGGTTCGGATCATCACCCCTTACCACCCCCACCTCCCACTCATTCCTCAGCAGCATTGTATCGCACTCCGCCCGTGGCGGCAATTAGATTTTCAATTTTCAAAACCCCCATTGAAGCGTCTGCCGTTGAAGGGCGCGTTTACATGAGCCCGACGGGAACGATTCTGCTCTTGCTACACGACCGATGTTTTACGGCAATAATTTGAAAATTATTTTCTAATTGCTCTGTATTGACAGGAGCCTTTAGAAGGGGAGCACAATTTTCAGAAGGCAAAGTGTTTGCTAATTTACTTTCGATGAATGAACAATTTATGGCTGAAAGGTCGTAAAGAAATCAATCTAAAGCGAAAGCAAATATGCGAATATTAGCATATCTTTTAGAAGCTCTATAATGAGAAAAAACATAAAACATTCTTCGAATACTCAACTCGTAATGGAAAATCGTTTAGCTCGGTAGAAAAAGAAGAATTGAAGTTTATCAAATGAAACGAATATAAAAACACTAGCATAAAAAGCGTCTGTTTGCAATCACTCTGCTGGTGGTATAAAGAACTCCCACTCAAACAGTCAACCTTAGTCCGGCACGGTTTATTTGAAACTTGATTCAGATAGGAAACTTCTGAGGAAAAGAAAACTATATCTGGCGCAATCGAGTGCAGCACAGGTTCAACGTAACGGTTTATTCCATTTTATCCTTTTCAACGTCCGTTTTTGCTGCACAATCTGCGCTCATGCAAAGAAGGCGATTCCACTTTCTATTTTTTCAAATGCAGATGAAACCATGCTAAGCACCGTGCTTTCGACTCGAGCGTCGTTCGCGGGCTAAGAAGATCGGAAATGTCCGCTGGATTTAGCGTATCGTGTAGATTGCGTGTAGAAAATAAGATTAGTGGTTGCATTTTCCTTTCTTTTCCATCGGAAAAATTCATTATACAGATCGTGATGAAGTTTCGCCATGAAAAAGCTGGTCAGAATAGAATCTCTTTAGGTGTGATGTAGTGCGTACAAAAACTCTCGCGTAATCTGTACCAACGAGTTGAGAAATATGCGCATAGCCCAGCGTCAAAGTTGGCATCTTTTTCAGAGCGTTAACACCTCCTTCGTGGCAAAACTTACAACCACATGAGTAACGATTATTGCTTGGACTGTTTGGCAATTTTTCACCCGCTTTTTATTGCGCTTCCCGAACGCAACTTTCAAACTGCAAACGCCCAAACTGCACGTCCCCCACGCTCGCTACTTGTTGCACATTCCCGTGGAAACCGCGCCTGTGCAACTGCGACGCGAGAATAGATAATTGTTTTCCCCCGAGACGGGCGGAACTTTCAGCGCCATCTGGTCCAATTTTCAACACCCGTCGGCAAACGGTAAAGAACGAAGCATTGGTGAGGCAAAAACTATGCCCGACGTTCGAATAGTTTCGCTCCACTCTTTCCAAAAGCGGGACGTTGTGGGGGCTCAGCGTGGTGGCGTTATTATTTCCTTGTAAAAATGGGAAGGAAGCGTGTAAAATTTTTACGATCGTTGTTTTATACTTGTTCGTGCGGGGGGTTTTAAATTTACATTTCTTCACCTTGCTTCCAGGCTTGCGGAACCTGCCGCCGGCCCTGCCAGCAACGACGAGCGCACAAACAGAATGCGGAAAAGTTAGCGGCGCAAAGAGAAAGCTCGAACAAACAGGGTCATCGTGACGACACTGCGGGCGTTTCGTGATTTTTGTCGGGATAAAGAATGTTGTCAAGCGAGCAGCAAGCAGCAACAGCAAAAAAACCGCATTCCTCGTGTCAGGCTGAAAGAGACCGCACGCCGTAAGAGATAGAGACGAAATTCGTTCGACAAAGACGATCGCATTATTCGGTGAGCCGTAAAATTGGGGGGCCCAAACGCGGTCCGGAAAGAAAATTTCAAGTCGTTAACTGGCAAGTGATGGAAATGGAAATAAAATACAAAGAAATTATCCTCGATGGACTGTGAAAGCAAATCAAATTCCACTTGCTGGTGGTTTAGGCTAAGGACATTTACTGATTTTTGCACCTCCATCGATTGGTGGTTCTTTCATTGTTCGAACCAAAGCTGGCTTGGAAGCGAAGTTTAGTCTTATATCATTTGCAAGATAGGTAACAGAGAAAAATAACATTTTATGACCTGTCGATGATGTGCTCAACGTAGCGTTTCTCTGTAGTGCACACTTTTTTCCCGGCAAGAATAAAATGGAAGCCGCTTTCATAAAACGGCTGCAAACTTCGTCACCCGTCACTGCCGGAACTGGCGGTATGCAATATTAACGTGATAAAGTCATTCGACCGTAAAATGCTGGTTTATCGCACGGCATCGGAATGTGTTTGCTTGTACATACGCTCGTCAACTCTGTTTTTATCTGACAAAGACATCCGCCCAGCGCACACGGGTCTCGAGTACGTGCCATCGGGAGAATGTACGGGGGTTTTTTTTTTCGCGCGCTCGCGCCCGCTCGGAATTGTTTCCCGGAACTGTTTAACTCATTTTGAAGCATTTTATTTGCGGTTACGCATAACTTTCTCGTGACGCCGACAGAAGGATGAAACCCGCATGGAATGAAGTTTTTTGCTGTTGTTGTTGTTGATGTATTAGTGTCACCAGCGTAAGGACATCATCCGTCAAGATCGGGTGCGGGATCTTTATCGTTCCGGTAGGGCACGAGATGGGAAAAGTTTTAAAATACGCCATCACCAACCGCATGCGATTAATTTGTCCGTTAAGGATCGGCGTTTGGTGGGATTTAAATTGGACGGAAATACCTGTGTATTAATGCGGCACGTTATTCATACACGATAATATGAAATGTATAGTCCGCGCACAAAATACCGTATCAACATTTTTATCCATCCAAATCCTCCACACGAAACCGCAGAAACGTTCACTGTTCCGCTCGAGTAAACCCGCTCGCGCGGGATTAACATATTAGTGCGTGAAAAAAATGGCGTTCGTCACACGGACACACGCCACCGTTAGCGCATCATTTCGATACCGACGGATGCGGTCGCGGTTTGTCAGCAAGTCAACCCACGCCGGGCCCGCTGTCGGTTCGCTTTGATTACGTGATTAACACTCCGCAAATCCAATCGTGGAACGGAAGGAATTTTAATGTCATCTTTGCGGTTTCACCGTTTGGAGTTGGCTCACGTTTGTGCGCTATGACACGCATGTGGGTTGAAGGTTGGTCCGACCGAAGAACGACCGAGCGACAAAAAGCAGAGAGACCACCACAAAATAAGATGCCCACTGCGAACGACGTGGCTCGAGCAGACGGGTAAAGCGAAACCTACGAAGACTTGTGGCATGCTGATGGGCTGAAAGGGGTTGCAGCCCACGTGTGAACGTGCAAGGCGACCATTGCAGGGGCGCAGTAGCTGCCCAGAGCATGCAGAAGAAAAACGAAAGTAAGCAACACGAGAGTAAACGAGCATGGAGCATACTTTGAAAGTCTTAGAGTAGCAAACGATCCTTTCATGTTTCATCCTCATTTGACGCGCAGTGGAGCGATATACGTATGTATATTAAATTTCTTATAAAACAACGCTGCTTTGATGATCGTATCTATTGGAATGTTCTGAGAGAGAGAGAGAGAGAGAGAGAGAGAGAGAAAGAGAGAGAGAGATGTGCCGAGCTAGGATAAATATTCGAGGCCAGAAATTTTCTATTCATTTGAATGCACTTCATCTGAAAGCTGGTATCCTCATGCAGCTAACAAAATGGCGGATCATAATTTCCTGTCTAAATGAAGAGGAAGGTGGCGAGAAAGAGATGATGAGATTGAAATGGATGAACAATAAATTCCTTCTCAATTGAGTGAGCAAATTCGAGCATTTTCTTTTAAACAAAAGCGAGAAAAAAGTGAGAAAATTAAAACGGAAACCGAAAGCAGTAGATTGATCCGGATATACTTTTCCCGAGAACAAATGGAATGTATTACCAAGACTTTGGAACACAATCTACGATGCTTCTAATTACATTTACGAAACCTTTCTTCCCGCTTCATTGATGTACCTTGTCACGATCGTTCGTTGTCGTGCGTCATGAAGGAAACGTCAACACATTTCGCTGCCGCCAAAGCACAACACAGCCCAGCGCCCTAACAACTTTGTCTATTTGGCTTCCTAACTATCCAATTCTAGCACCCACCATCTCCTCCTTCTGCACCGGTGGCGGTGTACTATTCAATGCGAGAAGTACTTCATTAAGTGTGCAATTTAACGCTTCAGATGACTCAAACAAAATCGCACTCACACACAGAGCAGAACAGCGCCAACAATCGTCAGTTTTCTTGAGAAATCCAATAACAAACTTTCTCTGCTCTGTTCCTGCTATCGCCGGAGCCGGGAGTAAATGTTTTGCGAAACTGCTCGGTGTGACCGGCATCGAATGTGAACTCGAAACTTTCCGCTGCCGTTGGACGTTGGAGCAAGCAGCATCTTATCTGGCCTTTGTTTCACGAACATACACCTACAATCGAACGCTTGTTTGGGGTTTATTTAACGTAAAATGGACATAACGCAGCCTGTTGGCTAACGACATGTCGCTCTATTTGCGGTGCGATAAATTGCCAATTAAATAATTTAACTATCCAAATGACACACGCACTCTCACGAAAAGTTAGATTGCTTAGAAAAGTTTACTTCGCGTTGTATCGCAAAGCTTCCAAGAAATGCCATATGTCAGCCACCAGAAACGGTTGACAAATATAAATCAATTAAAAGTGCCATTCCGCTCGAACAACCAAATCAATCCATTCCGCCCGCCCGGCCGCATCAGAATGACAAGAAAACGGAAGCGCTCGCAATAGGCAAAGTGATCTCGAAAGAAAATCCACTTCATAATCCCCGGCAGCTTCCCTCGTAATTTGTAAATCTCGATCCGCTCCTGCGGGCCCGCAGACCCACACAACAGAAACAACACCAGCAGCAGCAAAAAACATCCCCACGGCCGGAGCATTATCGAGTGGAGTTTGGCAAACATAATGATCAATTTTCCCTCAAATCGGTTGGCAAATGATTTGAATTTCAAATCATCATTCAAATTGCGGCTTCCGTCACAACCCGGTGCGCGAACGGGGCATACCACCGTCATCTCCTTCTTCTTGCTGATTATTTCCCTGCTGGGGATTTCATTCACAATCAGCATGGGATCGTCCAGTCCAGATTCCCCAGCCGCGAGCACGAGCAGTACGGGACGGGAATGTCAAACGGATATGATTTGTTGGAAAGATTACCGCGGGATGGCATCATTTGAATTTGTTTAATGAAGGTTAAGCCGGTCCAGCCGGGCAGCAACAAAACACACAAAACCGAAGTCATTCGATGAAAGCTTTTCTTCCCGTTGATTTCCCCTTGTTCGGGGGTGTTTTGGGTTTGGGTTTTCTTAAGGTTTATGAAAAACTTGACAAGCGTTTTTTTTTGTTTGCACGTTCGATAGAATCAAGCGTATGATAATAATTTTGTCAGTCAATTTATGTCCGTACACTCAAAGAATTGACGTTTAAACCGGTATGTTTGTCGTTTATTTTCGAACTAAAAACAACGAAAGAATTGTTTTCCCAGCGGAAGATCACAATGGGTCAAACGAAAGCATAAATTGATACCCATCTGCTGTGGAGGAGCATGTTTTTCCCAGAATCTATTCTTTCACCTAGGTGGTCCGGCACGTAAAACACAAACTTCTCGCCGAACTGCGTGCGCGTGGCGTGCGAGCATACGAGTAGGTGGCGGGAGCAAAACCCGCAAGATTAATCGCAGGAGATATCGCTACCCACTTACATCCACCTAGCAGAAAATTTATTTTCTTTTATTAGTGGCACGAACAACACCCACAGTGGCAGCGCGCACAAACGGAATGAAGTGTGACTCCGCACAAAGCGGCGAAGAGGAAAACAAAATCAACACTCACGCGCGTCCGACATCAACACGATCAACGCGGGGGAGCGCTCTCCTGCGGGCGCCTAAATCTCGGACGTTCCAAAATCCGGCTCCTCCCGTAAGACAAGCGACACGGAGCGAAAAACGACTCGACTGGCTCTAGCCGTGCCGTGTGTGTGTTGGTGGCGTTTGTTACTAGCATTCTTTTTCCCAGCCCTCGGAACCCGCATATGACACCGGGAGAATGCTTGGGTGCGAACGCCCGGAGCATCTCCACTTCTTATCACCAACCCTCAGCGCTTATCATTGTGCCGCTCTCTCGCACACGCGCTCTCGGGGCAGCATGCTGTGAAGCTCGGTTGCGTTTTTCCATTCTGCACGCCGTCTTTTGCATTATGTATGACTCATTTTTCGACTTTAACCGTTGCCTTTGCAACGCAGGCATCCACCGGCGTCCACAGGACACGTGTTCGCGTCGCTGTATCGCACTTGAGAAAAGTGCACTGCAATCGTTATGAAACGTGAAGAATAATGCGAACGAACCCCGCACAAACCCCGGGTGACGTTCGCAGCGCGACCGAGCGAACCGAAAGCGTGACAAACGGATCGCAATTTAGGTGGTGAAGCGGAAGGGCAAGATTATATCCTTAACTCTTTTCGCCGTATATTGGATTTCTTAAGTAGGGAGGGCCGGGAAAAGGAAAAAGAACTCCAGTAGCTTCATGTGTCAAAAGTGACAACATGACGATGAAACACTTCACTTCATCGGCTTCATAAATGGGTAAGGCACTGTCAAAGCCTGATAGCAGTGGATTTGAAGAGTATTCATCAGAGGATGTACATCATCAGCAACAATTCCTGAGCAGTTGTGTTTGAGAAGAAAATACTATAGATATCTGACATGAAACATCCTCTCGAAGTGTTCGTTTTTAAAACAGAATAGGATACTGTTTTACTGAAAAATAAATCAACAGAGTCATACAGTCTCCTGGAAGCTACTCTGTAAAAACTCATATCCTTCTTCATTCACGGAAGTAAAGACATCACCTGGCTAGGGACAATATTTATTTGTCTCTTTGTTGTACCACTGCTTGAAAGACTCCCATACACTAAATGTTCGTTATGTGTTTATCATCGCATCCAGGGACACGTTACTCAGTGGTCCAGTTACGACCTCAAACGAACCGAACCCAGCGACATCGTCCCCATCAGCGCAGCTCAGCTAATGAACCACAAATACTTTTCCCACCAACGGACACAGACCCACAAACACCCGTGCATACATACCAACCTGACAACGCCAAAGCCATGGTAAATCTGCCCGGAGTTTTCACCAAAAAGGATACGGTTAAAAGTTATCCACCGTCGCCCACTGCCGGCGTCCAGTACCAAAAGGACTCCATTAGTTGTCGCCGTAATTGAGTCAATGGAGCTGCATCGAGAAACTGCACCCCCTCGCCATGTCCACTGCGAGGGTGATAACGTATCGCCGCAACAACACCACCAACACCAACACCAACACCACCACCACCACCGTCACCGCTCGTAAATTGGCAGGTTTCAGTTAGCTGCTGACCACGCTGTTTGCATACAATCTAAAACCACTCGCGTCGGACGCGTTGGTGTCCCCGGGGAGGGGCGGAGGGCGTGGGAGGGGAAGTGAAATGAACTGCAAACGCAGTTGCAGTGCTTGCCATCTATTACTTGTCCCCATGTTGGCTCGCCATACACTCCCAGCTAACGCCTGATGTCGCCTGCCTGGGCCAGCAGGACAGATATATACACACCACTGCTAATGGTGCGCAACACACTCGGGCATGACCGAGCATCATTTGGGGAAATATTTGGCCACGCGAGCTAGACACTCTTTTCCCACCGGTGCTTTTCACACCCGCCCACTTTCGCCCTTGCCTGGGCGGGGGAGGGGGGGGAGGGGGTTGATTTGGAAAATTGTTGGGGCGTTCGAGAGCCATTAAACGCTAGTTCCGGACGTTCATGGTCGTGTTCGGGGTGGTGTCGGCAACGCCACCAGATGGCACTAATGGGCACTTGAGCGGGAGGGGGAAAAAATACCGGGACCGGGGCGCTGGTGGTGGTGCGCAGCAGACGGAGCAGTCTCCGTAGTTGCCGTGGTCGTACGTAGCTTCAGTTTCGAATTTCAGTTCTTGGTTTATTTATGCCGTTTCGGCCTTCCCGAAATGGACACCATTCATTCGACGGTGCGGTGACATTAGGGCCACGTTCTTTCTCACACCCATCGTCGTACGCATACGCTGCACGGTAAAAATGAGCAAAAAAAAAAACAATCCCAGCAAAGTCAACCGAACGGGGACGTCCTGTGGTAACTGGATTTCGGGGTGATTGTTGTCCGAGCAAAAAAAGGAGCGTTCAAACAACAGCACAAACGAACGACAACGCACGCATAATCCCACGCAACAAAGTCGAACCGGTCCGCTTGAGCGGCAAGGTCGATTTGCGCATAAATAACCGCTTCTCGGCGGCGGCGGCGGCGCTCGATGCTTTCCTGGGAGGACTTTGGCAGCCTCCGGGCCCAATGATTTGTGGTGAAACTGGTAACAGCAAAAAGGGCCCCGAGGGTTGGTTTTTGAATACATTTAAATCAAAGTCACCAACACCACCAACGACCACGGTGTACGTACCTCCCATCCCGCCTAGGCAGCTGGTGTCCTTTTTGCGGCGTCCCTTTAAACGGCGGGCGGGCTGACCTCCCACGAGCGAGGATGTCCCGTAGCCGAGTGTACGAGATTTTTTCGTCCCATTTTTCGGTCGATGGTGTTGAGAACGGGATACCAACTCATTTACAAGCCGCGGGTTCCGACCGGGATCGTCGTTTTTGTGAAGCGTAGGCTCATTTGGAGTTTCTCCGTATCAGGGACGTTCGGGGGTGTGAATAATTTATAGTCGTCCAAGAAGGCGGCACACGCTCTGACGTGGTTCCCACACTCGTTTCGATGAGGGAGTAGCCGGTTTGTTTGAACAGACTTTCGAAATCAGAGATCCCATCACAGGATATCTGTGTGAAACACCAGAAAAAGGGTTTGGGAACATTTTTTTCCAAATTTTTAAAATAATGGAAATTATTGAAATGAAAAAAAAACACACAAGTGCCATCATTCGCAACATCATACGATACGCAGAAATGTACCAAGAATAATACAAATCCTCCCCTAAGGCAGAGAATGATACAAGAAAGCTGCCGACCAATCGATCATGTTCATATTCTCGTGAGAATTCATAGTTACCCGTAAATGATGGACCAACATCCACAGATGATATCACATCTCTTTGAAGATTTTCGACTGCGCATCATACTGGAATGTATGGGAAGCAAACGGACTCTCGCGGTCTCGGTGTATTGATTGATGTGGTCATGGATAAAATATTTCAAAAATTGGATTTAAACCCTCTTTTTAGGACGTGTATGAACAATCTGGAATACAATAGTGTATGTTTCAATGAATCATTTAATCTCAATCGGAAGCAATCGAAGCTATTACAAAATGGCTAGAAAAGCAATCTCAAATCCAAATCTCTGATAATACCCTCTAATAACCCAAGTAACCGGAACAGTTTGTTGTCTCCCATCGGAGATTAAATTCCCGCCCATTACCATTCAAAAGCTTCATCGCGCTTTGACGGGAAACAGGGGAAACAAACAATTTTCCAGGTTCACTCAAACACAGGCGCAAACAACCACTGTGTACACGTATCAGTAAGCTGACACGCGGGAGCTTATGTGTGCTCGAGTGGGCTGGATCGACCCACTCCGCACACACGGGACCCATCGAGTGCCTAAAGCGGCAAGTCTGTTGAATTAGCAATGAGCGCCCAGTGGACTCTTCCCCTTTTTCTGCGGCAGATGATAATCTCATCGCAATCGGGTTTGGACACGAAAAAACGGCCTGAACGATACAGATAGCAACTGGGGCAACTTTTCCAGACACCCCACGCCCGTCGATGACGTCGGTGCTGACGAGCCGGATATTCCAAACACGTTAGCGTTGATTAAATGTCAAAAGTGTTTCGATCGGGAGTAGAAATACTTTCTGCTTCTTTGATATTTGTGTCACATTTCTGACGCAAGTTTCATCCGGAAATATCGCAACATTATATTTACTACCCCCATTCTCTTCCTGAAATTAATCAAGGCTGCAAAATGTTTCCCTCACCGGCTCAAATCGAGCGACGGTTGCTGTCAACTTCGAACGTCCATTCTTAACTGTGCGTCCGCAATTTCTCAATAAAAATAACCGAAATTCTTCGAAAATGTGCGTCTAGCCTCTGCCGCTCGTGGAACGCTTACCCAAGGCCACGTGCTCGGAAAATCTGCACCGGATGCTTCCCCGGCCGGTTGTGAGCGAAACTTCCGCCAAATGTAAGGGCCAAAAATGATTCCGCCCCTGAACGGATCGCACACAGAAGGTTTTGCTGAAATGTTAAACCCGACTCTAACCTATTATGTGTTCGTAAATTGCAAAAGCTTGATCCAGGAGCGCTGAAGTATCTTGCAGCGAGCCAGACCAGCAGTTCCGGGAACACTTTCCGAACAACAGGCACGCTTGCATCGTTTTGCCCGTAAGTGCTGTGCCGTTGGCCAAGCCCACCATCGAAATCTGATCTAGATTCCGCAGCAAAGGCCCACAGGGAGCGCGGTGCGCCACGGAGATGGGTTAAAAAGTTTTTCAAGTAGTTTGTTTTGCTCCGCACAAAATCCGGGGGGCGCTAGGTAATCGCGCGTACCGGCGCGTATCATCTTCCAGCGGATCTTGAACTTTCACCTGCCGATGGGCACACATAAGCACACATGTGGCCGGGGTATCGCTGTGCAAATATTGACGAACATTTGGGCCACCCGAAACGAACGCAACGCACAAGTTGTGCGTCCGCACGACAGCGCGCGTCTTCACGAAGCGGGTGGTACATTGTTTTTCTTGCGCTTGTATCGTCTTGTATCGTGTGCATGGGTACATGATCGCAAACATGCGAACTTAACCGCGCGCGGAAGGTTTCGTGTGCGTAAAATGAGCCTGTCGGCTGTATTCTGCAAAAAGGATCCTAAAAATAAGAGCTTACTAGCAAATGCAGCATTTTATTTATTTCACAACATTACCAAATGTTTTCCTCATTCATCTTATATTATACTTATATTATTATACCTTCAAGCTAATAGAAATGGGGCATCGAGTTTGTCCACAGATGGCCACGCAACTAAACTAATGACATATTCCGCAGGCGAAAATTCCACTTATCTCGCATGCGTTGATTTGACTTATTCGAGCAGCTCTGTTCATAACAATAATCCATTTTCTACGGAGCCATTCCAAACGGTAACCACATGCAAATGAAATTTACAACCGACTCGTAACGTAAGAAGTTCTTAAAAAGAAGAATTGTTTTTCAGCTTCTGTTTTCAACGTACAATCCGCAACTTTGCACGCTCCAAACACATCTGCCACCTGTTTGGCCTCTCACGTCCCTTAGCCGTAGCACTGACTCCATATTTCGCTAACTTTACACAATGTACTGAACCCCGGCAGGCTTATCACTGCACACACCGGAGAAGGCAGGAAATCTGACAAAAATTCAAGCAATCGTCCGCTTTGTTAAGCATTCCGCGAAAAAACATCATCACTGTGTGACAAGACAGTGGAACGACACATCTCTCTTTCTCTTCGAACCCGATGCTGATGTTGCCTGGGAAAATAGGAGATAATTTCTTATTGTGTACTTTCCCACCAACACAAACACATGTGGGCCGGAGTTTTCATCGCATCGCCACCATGCTAGACCGAGTGAACGAGTTATCGTTTATTTTACGCAAGTGGCCGGAATGTTGTCGGAAAAACGGATTTTGCTACCGGAGCATCCCGGACGGGAGGAGGTTGAAAAGAATGGTTTATAAATAAATGCTACAAGACATCTGCCACTGTGGCGTCAGTTAAATACACTCCGATAAGCTCCACAGTACGTACATACACACACGCGCACAGGAGGCGAAAAAGCATATCCGTTCCCGCCGCGCCGGTAGTGGCTTTTCAGCTGTCGCTTTGGCTCCGCAATCAAGCCGTCACAGTTGGAGCCCCCTTTGTCAGGCTGTGCGGCTGGGAAATGCAACGTCCCGTCCAGATTCTTCGCAAAAAGCGACCGCCCGGGAAGAATGGTACGGAAACTCATTACTCATAACAGAACCTATGAGATGGGACAGAGCGAGAGAGAGCCAGAGCGGCCGGCTGCAGTGTGACGAAAAACCAGTGCAGCAGCAGCCGAGTGCAGCTAATCATCCGATGATAAATGTGATAAGCTGCGGGATACCACCGTGTAGTTTATGTGTTCCTCTTCCCAATACCCGGCTTTCAACGCCAGGCGAACCATTCACACAACGTGCGAGAGCAAGGGAAATGCAGTGTTTTCCACTGGGAAAACTGGGAGCTCCGTTGGGAGCGTTTGGGAAAAACTATTCCAGGAGGCGTAGTCGAGACCGTACGGCTGCTTTTGATCTGCATGGATAAACGTTATCGTCAAATTGCTTCATTTGCATTAATTATGCTTCAAGCTAAACTCATTTTAAACCCCGCTCCACTCCGCCCGACGGCGAACGAGACAAACAGCGACGAAAGGATTGCTTGCTTTCTGCAGCGATCCTGCCAGGCGAAGCAATCAATCAAACCAACCGTCGAGAGGCTCGGTGCTGCACGATGATCCAATAACAATCCACTGGAGCTGCTCCGACTCGGCGGAAAGCACTTTCCCAGTAGCTTCCTAATGAACCCGGGCAGAGATTGGCAGATGCGTCTTAATCCCAGCGGTGGTGTTCCCACATGAAACGTCAATAATCAGTGTCGGCAGACGCCGATGTTGAATTTGCTCAGCCGGGTGATAGTAAAGCCCGATAGAGCGAAATCGAGCACCGTGAGCGGATTCCCGGGATGAAAACAATAGGGAAGCCTAACGCTACACGTGTAGCGCACTGCGATTGTATGTGTGTATGTCAAAGAGAAAGGGAGAACGACACATTATTAATCAATCATGTGAGAAGGTAAGGCAGTGCTCGGCGAAAGCACGAATCGTCGTGATAATCAATCAACATAGATGAAGCGATGGTGGAAAATGTTTCCAAAAATAGATCAAGACTAGTTCCGCGAATCAGCAAAGTTATCTTAGCTACGTTTTTGACATTGAGACGGTAACTGAAATTATGTGTTCATTTTTGTCCACGGTTCATCATAGAAAACACCAGGCGTCTCCATTAACAGATGAATTCTCCAAACTGAGTATGATGTGAACTAAATTCATGAGAAAAACTTGGCAAAAATTAGACAACAATAACATATATCATATACTGTATTAGCCACAAATACGTTGATATTATTATATTACAATACAATCGTTATCATCGAGTTTAAAAGTCAAATGCATGTTACCACCTTTGGGCTGCAATTTACTGATTTATTTTTGCCATTGATCCATTATATTGTGTGACAACAGATCAACCGTCCGTCAATCGAGCACGGCAAACAGTTCGCTGATGTGTTGAATCCGTTTTCATTTTCCTCCACGGATCAATCCGGCGTTGGGTGTGTTCTCAACAGCTGCGATTTGTCTTGCTACTTTTTTTTTTGCTTTTTTCGCTGCAGCCCTTCGCAACATCCTGTACACGATGCGGCACGATTCGGTGGGAAAGAAATTGAACCATAAAGTGCCATAAAAATCGGTCACACAAAAAAGGGGAGATGATATCACAACATTGAAAATCGGGCCGCACAAAGTGAACAAAAGCAGGCTTCGGCGTAAGGGTGGTGAACAAAAACAAAGCCGGTGGTTTGCCTCGTGCGCGCACACATCGCTGGCGAATGATGGAAAACTCAACAGATGATTGTGCCTGCCAGGTTAGGGAGCAACGTTGCCGGTGCCAGTGACGAATCGCTTCGGGGTTGAGCTTTTATATCCGAAATTGAACAAACATGAGCAGTGGTTTGCACCACTTCATCGCGGTGGGGATACACGACGGAGCGCGTCGGCACGTGGAGCATCCTGAAATCAATAGCAGAAACGGGCGTTACTGGCAAAGGCCCTGTTGGCTTTGCGCGCTGTACGATGACAAGAGAGAAAATGGAAATGGTGCTCAGTGCCGAACATGTAAGATTCTTGCTGATTCGCTTACTCGCCTCCTTCTGAGCGAGGGTGATTGTTAAAAATCATCTCACATTAGTCTTCTGTGCTGATGTATTGAAAAAGGAGAAACATATTTCTTTAAGGCAATGGGAAATTAAACTCGAGATGGAGCAGGAAAAACGTATCATCCCATATGCTTTAAACAATTTCATTTTCCGTACACTCAGGCAAAAATAAAGCAGCTTTCCTCCAAGGTCATTTCGGAGGACCAAATACTTCAGACGAAAGGTGTGTGCTCAACATATCTATCCTATTTGCATGTTTATCCGCCTCTGATTTTTTGTTGGTCCATGTGTTCTTTCATCATCGTTTACGGTGAAGAAATTCTGCGTCGCAGCAAAAACCATCAGGAAAAAGACATTGCATGAGTATGCATAGCCCTTAGCACTTTTTGTTTGACTTTGGCCTACTGTTACTCGAACGGCGTAAAAACTACGCTGACGACAGCGGAAAGCAAAGAAGTAATTCCAGGATGTAAAGAAGCATGAACAAATTCGAACAACAGCCGACAACGGTGGAGAAAGTTTTGGTGCTTTGCATAAAAGTACAAAAAATCAATAAGAGGGTGAGGAAAACATTTCTTCTACGAAATAAGCTATGTCTTCCTATGCTTGAAGGTAAGATGTGTTGGAGATGAAACAAACACAACTTTAAAACAGGGCACAATTTACTTCCGCCGAATTGACGAAAAAGACGTGCATAGCTTTAAATATGCGACATATAATAATAAAAAAATCAGCACTATCAATTCAACGGAAATGTTCTCCTTTTATGAATCAAAAATGATAATAAACAATTTCTATGCCACACAGGCGCAAATGACCGACCCGTTCTTACCTTGTCCAACAGAACGAAATCGAAAAGCACATTTATGAAATCCAATCAAAATTGCAACCCATGATTCACCCCCCAAATAAACCGTAGCCCATAATCTTTGGCGGGACAACCTAGCACAACGACTTCAACCTCGTCTCTTAGTCGGGCAACGTGAAAAAAAAAAACAAAATAAAACTCTAAAGGCAAGGGCCCACGAAAAACTGATTACCCTACGTCTCGTGGTTTTCCCATGGCGTGGCGTATATTGTTCGCTCGTACCGTTCCACCGAAACGCATGAACGGTGCGTGCTAGCCTTTGATATCGCGTAGATTTATGCTAATTTCGGGACTTCGCATCGTTACACTCCTTTCCCGCGCGGAGCCACATCTCGCGGCGGAGACGTATTAATAGCTGTCCGGAAAAATAGAATCCACAAGATGATAAGACTTAATAGAGCCGTGGAAAAAAAACGTGAAAATAGATACAAAGAGAGAAACAGAAGATAAATTGACTTTTCCTGTTCCTGGTCGAGGAAGAGGAGCTTTTTTTTGTCAACATTTGTTTGTGTGTAAAAGATGTTTTTTATTGCAACTTTATAAGCCAGCCTGGCGTTTTAGTCTCATCACCCGACGGATGATTGACGGGAGGAAATGCCTGCCGGAAGTACGCCTCAACTGGAAAATATGAAAATAAAGCAAGGATCCAAGCATCTCCACGGTTGACATCGTTCAAGTGCCGAGTCTAGTTTGTGTTTACATCCTACCAGCTATGAGTTACGAAATGTGACGAAAATGAATAGCAATATTATACACCCAACTAAAAAAATCATCCTGCCACTTGCCAGAAGGAAACGGATCATCATGAAGCGCTTGTCTCGCCGGCATACATTTCGCCCACCTTCACTAAAGACGTTCCAACCCCGGATTTAAGCACATTCTCGCTGCAGCACGAAAGCCCACAGCCCGCGCGCTAAATCACTTCAAGCATTATTCTACAGTCTATTTAAGTTTGATGGATAGCCCACTGCTTAGGATGTGGATTTAACCTAACCTCAGTGAAAACTCGGTGCACGATCGGACGCTCCGCACGCTCCGGACGCTGCAGCAATTGTAGCATTAACATGCGAGCGGCATACCTTTGCCCTGCCCGGGCGCCCGGCCGGCAGCTGCCCCATGGAAGGGCTCGTGTACAATGGTTGGCGTGTAGGTCATAAATAGTTTCACTTTATTACAGCCACGGGACCGTGTGGGTTTGGGCGAGTAGGAGGCATGTGTGTGAGTGTGTGTAATGTGTAGCTTTCGCATCCGGAACTAGTTCGTTACCGGGTGGATGGAAGAGTTGAGCTCGAGTTGAGCAACCACTTTACGGCATGCCTGCGTCTCCCGGCTGAAAAAGCGCCTGCCGCTGTGTGCGTATGTGTAGGTGTGTGAAGGAATTCTGGAAAACACTTGCCGTAATGTACGAAATACATCTTCCACCCACGAGGAGACATTATGGTGCTGCTCCTATTACCTATTCCATTATTGTTGTGGCATTATGCACACTAGCAGCGCCGGTCGTATACAATATGTCCGCCGTTTCCTACGCCTAGCACCCGAGGGGACATATCCCGTTGACATCCTTATTTATAGTTTACCGATGCTTTTATTACTGCCGTTCGATGGTCGTTCTCGTTCGAGTGGGTTCTTTTCTTGCGCGCTGCAATAGAGAACGATACAAAACATACTCAAACTTCGCACACTTTGCATGCAAAACACTGTTTAATGGGATTTTCTTTTTTATGTGCCTCAGTCGATCCCACGTTGGCTTGCTTGTGGTGCATGTTAGGTCGGATTTTCGAACTGCAAACACCAAAGCAGTCATGGATTCGTTCCCATGCTCTGGATGAACCGTTTTCCACCACAAAGGCCTTTGACGATGCTTCGCAGCCGAATGCCGTGGACGACACTCCGTCCCGTCCAGCGATCCAGACCGATCCAGGAAGCGAAACAACAACACACCGCCGGTACGTCAATTTTGACAATTGCTGCGCGTCAAATCACCTCGTAGCTTAGTGCCGTTTTTGATGCGAATGGACCACGGACCAGGCCGGCGCTACAGGGCCGTTCTCGTTCGATTCCCATCCCACCGGGATGAGTTTGGCTCGCACGCCTGCGATGCGAATCAGGAGCGCATGAATGTTTCATGAAATAATCTTTTTTACTGCTACCATC
>KB672979.1:7104510-7145532 GCA_000349145.1 Anopheles dirus
GCTCGCACGCCTGCGATGCGAATCAGGAGCGCATGAATGTTTCATGAAATAATCTTTTTTACTGCTACCATCTTTCGCCCCCCCCCCCCCCCCCCACCCCTTGAACTCCCGGCTGGGGATTGCATGGAGTAGATTGATTTTGGAAGCAGCCACAAGCAGCCTAGCTGAGTGGTTGTGCTGTGGGTTTTTTTGCACGTTATGTGTGCACATCCCGCGTGCAGATCCCGTCCTGATGCAATCGTTCGCAAATGGGACTTGGGGAGTAACGGATCAGAGTTACGGTTTTGTTTGGAGGGGTGGGGGCGGACCCGATCGAATAAACGAAGGCATAAATTCATGCAAAGGAACGGGACGCACCGACGCAAGACACGGAGAAGGCAATGGCACGTTGCATATTTATGGCACCGGATGCGGTGGCTTATTGAAAATTATTTGAGATAGTGGCGAAGATTTCCGAATCCGCCCTCCTAATGCATGTTTTATGAGACCGCTTATTGCTTGTATTTGTCTCTCGGAACACCCGTTTCGGAGCCAGCACACGAAAGGAATATCTATCAAGTGGGGGGGCTTTTTTATACTCTTTTAACCTGAAGTCAAACATTGCAGTGGTTTTTTAAATCTCCCCATAAGCCCCGGAACATTCGCGTCCCGACACATTCGACGCGAAATGCAAAGCAGCGCAACCAAACAATGAAACAACACACCGTAGCGCACGTTGACGGAACAATGGCAACGGTTGCTGCCTATTGCTAAAAACCATAACACCGGAGGGATCCAAAATGGACCGCTTAGCATTAATACCACTCCCGCACCCGTGAGGGACGCCGAGAGACGCTCCGTTACGCACACTTAGGCCGTCATGAATGCGCTTCGCATGAGGATCGCGTTCGGTTCGAGTGCCGCCCTAAGCCCTCCCACTGTCCCCCAGGTTGTCGTCGGGCGGGGAAGGCTTTTCCACCCGGTTCAACCGGTGCGCAGGTCGACGCAAGCAGCAAAGAACCGATGACACAGAATTCAAAGCACCGTGGATGCGGGACGGGTGTAAGCAGATTATGGGATATGCAGCGACCGAAAGTAAGCGTCCGCCGGCATTTGCCGGAAGCCACGCGTGAGGTGAAAATACCTCAAGTGTTGTCAGGCGCTCAGCTGGAGCTTTCTCTCGCCGACATGAAAGCCATCCCCAGCGCAATCACGACGATGGGCTTCTTTGCGACCTCTTCCGCTTCCGCTAATGACAAATTGTCACCGGACGATTGTCAGGGACGAGTTGCGTCGTGCGTCATGGGAAGGGTGTTTTTTGACTGGAGAAGTGCTGGAGGCGTGTTTGAAGCATTATATTTACCGATTTTTTATCCTTGCATTACACCGATGATGGTTTTTGCATGCTGCTCTTTCTTCAGTCAAGCGGATCGCAAAAGTAACACAATCAATATTAAAACCATTTGCATTGTTACGATTTCTATAGATATGAATATCGCAGTACAAAAATTCGGAATAATTATCAGTCTAGCAAATAAAACTATAATATTGTATGTGATCAAGTTAATAATCATGAAGATTGCATAACTTTAGGCGCAATTGTGCTTAATGAACAAAATGCAATCAGCGCTACAGCCTAAACTAATTATTTATTATCAAATATTACAACCAAGCTTTTACTTGTACATGCTTTTATTACATTTATTGTTTACGTATCAATCCACTCATTTGTTTTAAAAGCTGTTGAAATTACAAAAAGAAAAAACCTCTTCAACCGTACCAGTGTCTGTCAGGTGTCACTCTGTGTCCCTGGACATCGCTTAAAATGGGAGTAAATAACAAAACGATTCACTGAATACACACACACCCCCACGACACCACCCAGTAAGCACAAGTGGAACAAACTACCGAGAACATCGTTTATTCAATGTATTTTGTGTGTGTGTGACGTTTCATTCTCTTCCACAGAAATTAAACATCCTTTCTGCCGGTGAGCGGAATGTGAAGTTTTATCAGAAATGGAAAATAAATCTATCGTTACCGACGAAGCCAACGACGATCCCCCCACGTTTCTTCCAAATACCCCCTCCCGGGTGGGATGGACAAAGCACTCTGCCAATAAATTCCACTGCAAAGGAAATGGAAAACCGAGCGCAGTATGAACGCAAAAAAAAAATTAAACAAACGCTGCAACAAAAAAATGCCGGAAAGTATGCAGTCACCTTTCAGCCGAAAATGAACACCGCTTCGGTTGGGGCACATGGTTGAGTGGTTTTATCTGACAGAATGCATTTGCAACAGATTGTCTTTTTGTCAGGGACTGAGGCGGGAAAGCTCTCGGATCGGACTCGGGGAAAGAGAAATTACAAAAAAGTACTCCCCACGCTCCTGTGCAGCGTGTTGCTGGAGCCTGTTGCTAAAAGGAAGTGGATCATCTGTTCGTAATGGTGGCGGACTATCGTACTGCACAATTTCGGTCACTGCCTACTCGGCTGCCTTGGTTTTCATCGTCGGAGCATGAATTGGAACGATTGTTGACACGCAGTGAGCAGTTCCTGATCTATCCTTAATACATATTTTTAAGAGATTCTGCTTCAGTGTTATTAGTACCTGTGTATCATCATGTTGCTTTCGTTTAAATATTGTTTAGAAATTTGATATTAATATCAAACGGCAATAATAGCAACTTTACATTTGATTTGTTATTCACAGCTAAAATGCTTATATACCAAATCTAAAACACTGCTCTGCTCCACTACTCTCTTTAAAAGGATTACAACTTAATGTCCGAATCGCATGTTTAACGAGGTTGCGTCCTTTTCTGCCCTTACCAATGCGCCCGCAATAATGAGATGGGATCGGCACAACGGTCTTTTAATACGATTATTTTTCCGACGAATATTTGTTGAGCCCAGCTTACCCTAAAAACATAGGGTCACCGTTTTCGCTACGAAACACAACCCAATTAGAGCTTACGCATGTAGTCGTGCGGGGCTGTAGCACTAAAACAACGCACATTGTTATTCTTTTTCTAATCCGGCTTTCTATTCATTAATATATTGCTGCAACAAGCTGAGAGGTAAAAAAGTTTGTTTGTTTTCGAAATGTTGGACATTTTTTCCTGTGTATAGATAGCACAACTCATCCGCTTGAACTCTCGGCGCTTCCCATGCAATACCCGCAGGCCATTAGTGGTCCGGTTGTTTGCTGCCGGATCATCAATCATACGAGCCGAAGCAGGATTTGTATATTTTTCCAAGAAAAAAGAACCCTCCTACCTCCAAACAAACAAAAAAAACTACGAACACACGAAAACGACAAAAAGCTAACTCATGTATCGAGCACGGCAACTTTCGCGCGAATCGACCGAAAGCCAAACTTTGAACCGGGACCAACGTCGCTGCGGAGCTTCGCGTTGGATCTCATGGCGTACAAGTTGCGCATTGTGCTTGGTTTCACGCGTTCTTGCCCTCTGGAAGCGCCGTAGCATTCCGAGAACATACAGCCGCTCACTCCTCGCAGTCATCGACCGCACTGATTAGTATCGTTTGCAACCCTCGAAACCCCTCTAATTGATCGTATCGATATGCAATAAGTCTACACCAACCGAGCGAACAGACAACCGGTACCGCTCGCTTCTGATGGAGGGGCAAGGCACGAGACAGCGAGACGTGCCTTGCTTGCGGCCATTTGCTACCAGTGTCTCTTCCCGTTAAGCACCGCGTCTAATTTTGGTTTTAATCGTTTCTCCCATTCGTGGAGCATCCATCCCAGACGGTCAGCTGCACATTGGCTGATATCAGCTTGATAGCATCTCGAACAATCTGAAGTATCTTCACTGCTTCACAGAAGGAACGCACCGAGCTCGGTGTTATTGGGCAGGGCCGGTTTGGAATGGGTACGTTTACCAATAAATATGTTCAGTATTTATCTTACAGTTCTCGTAATCGATGCAAGCCGAGGATAGCAAACTGTTCCCATAAGATGTTTGCTATTACTAGACCTGAATAGAGCCATTCATTTTAATGATTTCGTAGGACGATCATCTCCTAATGATAATGGATAACATCTGATAGAAACAAATGAAATTCAATAGAAATACATAAAAAAAACTCTTTGAGTAGTACTCGATGCTAGGTCTTCTGTGTAATAGCTGTGGGTGGAAGCCATCGCTACCTTAAGCTACTAGGTGGAAAGTCTTTTTCAGCTTCAACACCCATGTATTTACACGTAAATTAATTTGACGTTCGAACGCTCTATCCAGCTTGCTGTCTATTGCCGAAATATAGTCCACCTGCACGTGCCAATAGATGAATGTTTGAGGTGAAATTAATAGCTAAACGCAACAAAGCATCGACGAAAGATACAATAGGACGAACGACAAAGACGAGGTGCTCATCAGTGTGCATGCTTCTGATGTTGTAAGTTTATTAGCGTAATTATGATGCCGTCCGTTACGCCCAGCCTACCCACGAGCTAATTGCATTGGGGCCGGAAGGGGTGAAGAAGAAGAAGAAAAAACGGCAACTGCAGTCGGGAAGACTGTGCCGACCGGCATCTGCTGGCGTGAATGTGCGCTATTAATTATGTTCCGTCCATTTGTTGCTGTCAGCTCGCAGGACACGCTCCGTGGGCCGAATGTCCGTGCGCCCGCACAACCGCCGGGCGGTTGTGACATCGACACGGAATGATGTCCATTCGTCGCGCTCATGTTTGCGCTGGCAATGTGAATGTGCCAGATTCCGGGAACTGACGGGCCAGAAGGAAACCCCGGTGGTCACGTGTGCGGGGGGCAGCGAACCGCACCGTGCCGAGGGTCCTTCCCCTGTCACAAACATACGCTCACGCACACGAGTACCAACTCATGTGCCACCCGAGAGCAAGATAAACAGGACATTAACCGGACGGCTTCCTTTGTCGCACCCGGCGCGTAAGTGAATGTTTGCGCTGTTCGGGCACAACGGGCGAGGCGGCTTCTATTAAGAGCGCAAACAAAAGACTCTGTACATAGAAAAAATCAATCAACTGTGGGTATGAATATTTAACGCGATGCTAATTCATCAAAAGTGCGATAACATTGTGGTGCGAAATTAAATATTCACTAGCTAGGGAGATATAAAAAAGCATTCCGGGCATTTGCGTGCGTTTTTAATGCACGGCTTCCGTGCTATCTTGCACTCAATGCGCTCATTAGGCTTCACCCAGGCATATCCTTGGATCAGGGCTATATTTTCTGCTCCATAGCATCATCTACAACCGGGCATTCAGGGTAACGCCAGACATACACAATCCAATAATGTATTCCCGCCATCCGACTCTTAGTGCATCGAGCGCCGTAAAGTCCACCAAGCCATTCGTTTTCAAATCGATTTAAAGTCCATTTTCCACCCTTAAACTACGCTTAGCCAACGCCAGAGCGCTGCATAATGCACCCTGCTTTACTGCTAATGGCCGAAGGAAAGCATCCTACTCGCAGTTTATTTTCGCCTTTCGTCCTTTCGTGCAGCTCGTGCACCAGACTCATCCTTTGGCGCTATCCTCCCAGCAACACGGTAAGAAACGGAGTGGAAAACCGAAACCTGCCGCCGAACAGGACAGACAGCCGGAGCACCGCGTCAGACGCCGGCCAACAGCCGGCAACAGGCGGCGGCTGCGACGGAACGTCCGGGAAGTCTTTGCGTAATCTTATTATCGCGCCCGTTCGCACACTCCCTAACAGCTTCAGGCTGATATCAGCTTTAATTAGAGCATAAGTACGTAATAACTGTCGGCCAGGTACGCCGTAGACGCAACACGGTGGCGCACAGAAACTGTAAGAAGAACTTACCCGCTACCTGCGCCTCAAATCGCGAGGCCTCTGCTCGACCGCGAGAATGAGCTTTTGCATACATTAAAATTAATAACGTTTGCCACGTAAGCGACGGGCCGTTTGCTGGCCCGCTTCCAGCCACCGGCAGGAGCGTGCGCCCGCACCCGGCACGCGTGTATGGCGAGAGCCACTCACAACCCTCGAAACAACCCCTCGAATGCAGCAGCGAGCGGATGAAGAAAATGTAAATAGTATAAATCATCATTACGCGAGCAGCGCGGCCTGCTACTGCTGGCTGTTGCGATGTTTCTTTCGTTCGGGCTTTTATTTCTTCTTTTGCTAAGCCTTTCTATCCCCTACGATGCTGTACATGAATACGGTGTGGATGGATGGCGTGGTATAATAAGCGAACACGAACGACCGTCTGTGTGAGGTTAAGCGGACGGACGGAATAGAGGTTAAAGAGATCACCATACGTATGTCTGTATTAACATGCCATCGTCGAGGCAGGCTACCACACACAGGCAGACAAAGTTACTTTCTTCCGGCCGGGGGAGATGCAAAAACGAGCCAATTATGCTTCCGGCTCCTTAGACGTAAGGAGAGCTTTCGGCAGGAAATGGTGCTCTGTTGCGTTGTTGCCTAGGTTATTGGCATGTATCATTCGCAGGCGTGTCAATAACGGGTAGCACTTGAAGGATCGCACCATATTCTCGAGCCGGCTTGAGATGATTTTCCATTTAAAAAGGGTATTGATATTGATTTTGTGTACAATGTAATGAAGTACATAGTTCGCTATATTCTAGCTGTGTCCAAATAATCAACAGGCTTCTTTATTCTTCATCTTCATTTGCAAGACATCCTCGAGTAGGTCTAAGCCTGCCATTTTTGGAATATATTGATTCGATTGTATTGGATAGTCAGTCCTACGCTCTTTTCAATGTACTTCATTGTCTTAACCATGTATTCAGTTCAATTCATCTAAATCTGCCATTTCATGGCTTACCAGACTTTGGTATAGAGATCCCCTACTAGTCCCCTAGTCAGTCCCTACTAGAGGGAGACAGTCCAGCATCGATCCTGTGGTATCGCGTGCCAATTAGGTGATATTGAAATTGGAAACAAATATTTAGCTGCGATTGTAATGGTGTAGAAATGAAACGATTCATTTGGTTGAACATTGATTACATTATTGACGAGAAATGGCACTCATCCCATACCATGGAACTCACAGTAATTCTAGCTATTTGAACAACGCTCCGAAATAATGCCACATTGTTTCACCGACAGCAAACTAGCGACAAATAGGGAGCGTGAGAGAGACAGAGAGACAACACAAAAAAGCAGTAGATTCGTAATTCGATGTACACTTCATTTGCGACGCATTGAACCATTACGCCGAACATTGGCACGTGTGCGCGAATGATTACAAATTAATTAAAATGTCACTCATGCAAAGAATGGCCGCCACCTCTCGGGAGGATGTAGCGCACGAGAAGCGATAGAGGAAATTCTAAAAGCACCGGCTGCCGAAGTGCTGGTCCTGGAACGTCCCAAACGCTCTCTCCCACCCAGTGAACCAGCCTAGCCAGCCTGGTCCCACGCACAAAGCCAACCTAAATCAACGCCCGGTTTGGCCGGCTTGGTGGTTCGAGGCGCGGATATTTAAGTTATTGACAGCGCGAAGGTACTCGCGGGACCGGCCGGGGCGACGGTGACCACGTGGCCAACCGAACGATTCGGGCGGCTGCAAGAGCACAGCATCTGGCGGTTACGGCGCCGGCACACAAGCCCGATAGGTTGCACCCGGTGCCACACGCCAACAGATAGGACGCCGAAACCGGCCTAACCAAACACGATCGGGCACGGTGAGGCGTGTGGGCGCTTGCTGGTCAAATAAACCAAGCACGTACCGTCGCCTAAACTCGACCGGCGGCTGTGGTTTTATCAATCCCCGATGACCCTGTGCTGACAGGGGCTGACCGCTTCGCTAGGCTCTGCCGGCGCCCCACCTGCAAAGCAGGGTTCGTCTCCGCGACGAACTTGCAGGACAGCTCTGCGGTCGTTCGAGTAGGTTGCGCGTTCGCGATGAGACTCGCAGGGTCGTCGGCGCACTCAGCTGCAGGCACGGGAAATCACAACCCGCTCCGGTCATCGGCTAATGGATGACGGGCTATGGGCAAGAATTTATTCGCGGGTCATGGATGCGGCGCGAACGTGGACCAGCTGGTCCGGTCCTGCTCCCATATGGAACGAAGGATTACACTTGGCCCACTTGGAGGATACGCTCGGGCTGCCACATATGCGCGCTTCGATACGACGGCTCGAGTGGACGAGTCCAACAAAAAAGGCCTCCGTCCGAAAATATGGCCCGCCAACATATGCGCTGCGAATTGAGCCAGATTGCTTGAAAACGAACACAAGGCACCATCTCATATATCAGTGGGAAGGTCGCTCGTAAAAGGCAAAATCACGAGTAGATCCGAACGCACACGTACACACCCGGCACTCGCCGGCACTAGGTCCGAAGCCTTTTCGCAGCAATGCTATAAACGGTGCTACCAGCCATTCGGCGAAAAACTCATCCACTACGCGCACGGATTGTTATCGCGAATATTTTGTTTGTTTGCGTGTCCGCACCGCTTCCCCGAGCTCTCCTAACGCCTCTGGACGCCGTCCCGCGGTGAAGTTTTCGAGCACTGTTCCTCCCTCCACGGGGCGGTATTCCGAAACGAGTTTCCCCGAATCGAACCTAGCACAACAAATGGAGAAAGATAAATTTGCCCGCGCCGATGGGCCGACCTTTCTGTGCCGTTCCGAGTGTGCGTTCGTGGAAAATGCAAACTTTCAATTCGATGTTTGCTGATCTGTTAACAAGGATGTTTATTTATTATTTTAATTTCGGCACATTTCGGCCCACCGGGGGCCCCCGGCGTGTGGGATTAGGCATCGTAAACAAACGAATTCGGCTCGATTGCGATTGTCCGGTTTAAAAATGTTAAATTAATTTCAAGCTACATCCTCATGCTCGACAAACTATTCGCTCGTTATCGACGCGTGGTAGGGAAAAATTATCACTTCATTACACCGACACGAGCACTTGAAACCGCATCGTTCTCCGTTTTACAGCTTATTTCCCACGGCGCGAAACGACCAGGGCGGCCAGGTCGCATCGCGATCATTATCGCCCTTCGTAATGAGCTGCACACCGGAACAATGGAGCTTCGTTTGGAAGCGGGGAGGCCTTCCGCACCAAGACACTGGCGACCGCTGTTCCTCCAGGGAGCGACAGAAGAAACACACTGATTATCCTTGTGGCAAATAACTCTCAAACCCTCCGTTGGTACCGCGCATAAACGGTGGGCTTACGAGCATTACAAACAAGTCCCCATGGTTTTGCGCACTGTCGTCAAGTTCCCAGTGCCGCGCATCCCATTGCTATTAAAATCTCGTTTTCATGCTCCATTGCCACATTGACTCCCGTGCCAGGATCTCGGCAGGGATAAATCTCACAATGGTTGAACGTTTCTGCGGAAGGTTGCGAGAAACTGCCGCACCATGCACGGACGGCTCGGAGCAGTGGATTACAGATTGTAAATTCATTACGTCATCGCTCATTCGGGCAAGATAAATAGCCGGACGGAATAGCGCGAAAAGAACTAACCGCAGCTCGGCACGGCAAAGTTTGATGAAATTTTAATACAGCCAGTTCGTCCAAAAAAAAACGGATACGCTTCCCGTGAATCGTTTTATTGAAAGAGGCTTTTCCGGGGAAACAATACCGCGAGCGTGACAGCGACGTTTCACGGCAACGGTGCACGTTTCCGTGCCGAAAGAGGAGAAAAAGCTGTGACCCGAACGCGTACCGCGTACCGTATCCACCGAAATTTCTACTACAAACATTGCAGACAAAGTAGCAACAACAAATTATGCGGCGGAAAGATAAAAGCTCACTTGTCTCCTCGACAAAGCACGCGCACGAGTAATGCAGAAAAAGCTATCGAGCGTAGCAGAGAAGCCCTTCAAAAACGAGATTGCCGTACGCAGCACACACACACACACACACACACACACACAGGAGCGGAACATGCCCCCATATGTCATGCCTCGTTTGCTGTGCGGCAGTGGGTTGCGTTCGCATGCGGTACGTCGTAATTGACCTGCCTATTGCGATGAAGATTGCAAAGCATCACAAACAGACTTCAAGAGCGATCCAAAATTGAGATTAATCTTATTTATTGCTTTCCCACGCGCGCACTCAAGCTCAGACACACACGCATAAAGAAGAGGAGCCCCCGGAACGTATCGACCTGCAGGAGGAAGTGTTTTGTTTGGAAGGTTAAACAACGGCGGCAAAACAATGGCACATCGTCACCAGAGTGCGCGTGAGTGCTAAACTGTGAGCCCTTAATAAGCTTCCCTTTTCTTGATGCACGATAAGCGGCGCGCGCTCGTTCAGGGTCGGCGTCCCATCGGATTTCATTAATAATTCCGTGTGTAAGTGAGCGAGCTGCTCGAGCACGCGGGACGATTTGGCAGCACTAGTGGCGGCTGCAGCTGGTCGTGGAAGGGTGTGAGTGAGTCGCATGGGAAATTTTTCCTACCGAAGCTAAGGTCGATCGCAACACAGCCAGTGCGTGGGGAAAAGCGAACGGCGCGAAGCCTACGGATGGCATTTCATTTTCCAACGCCGAAATAGAGCTGGGACTTGCTGGGATGTGTGTGTAGCGCGACTTGTTCACGACGAGAAAGGCCCCGCAGTTTGGATCGCTGTCGGGCGGAAACCAGCGAAACGGTTGGTGCCCGTGAAGGTTTTCGGTAAGTTAGACATGTTTTACTATGCTTATTAGGTGTTGCTGGTTTTGGACAAAAAAGCTTCATACACTGAGTGTTTGCGGTTTAATTTGGGTGCATTTATGGCAGCGCGCCGTCACCCATGAATCTTTTACTTCGTCATGTCGCCCCCGTCAGGGGTTAATTAACTACGAGGAGCAAATTATTTTTCAACACCAACACCTCGCTCCAAAGCACGAACGCTTTTCACGAACGCGGGCAAAGCAACCGATGCGAAATGCCGACCCACGCGTATGGCTGCAACGCGCGATGCTTATTACCGTGCAGCCATGGAAACCATCAAGAAAGCGGTGGCTACAGAACCGGCCGTACATCAAAATGGCGGCGGCGCCGGTGGCGCTAAAATGGTACCACGCAACGCAGCCGGAATATTAATGGGTGTTTCCGCAAATAATAGTTAACGATGGCGAGCCGAAAATACGAAGCCACTGTCACAGCTTTGAATGTTTACGCCTGGAGTGGAAAAGGAAAACCAACCCCCCCCCCCCCATTCGTCTACAATAACGGCAGCAGCTGGGGGACGGGGGAGAGTAAAAACACCATTTCGCCCCGAAAACGCCGGTGGAAATAACAAAATTCGCATTTCAACAATTCGCGAATCGCGGCCGCCTCTCTCATTACCGTGGCCGTGCGCCGTGATTTAAATAACAACTGAAAAGTTCGCCCGCGCTCGCCGCGTAATGGACTGGCGTATGGGCTGCGCTGCGATTCAATTTCGACCGGCTCGGCCCGGCCTGTCACTCGGCGAAAATGACCTGTCGTTTTCCACACATTTTCACTTGACTGACAATCTCGCTCCGCCTTTCCACTTAGAGAGTGGGGGGTGGGGGGGAGAGAGAGCATCCTTCGAGGCAAGAGCGACCAAAGGGACAGTGGCTCAATCATCTCACCCGTCATTGACAGCGTGAGTGTAGGAATCGTTTGCCAAATGATTTTCCCACACTTTCCTCTATCTGCCGCCCCGTTCCGCCTCGTACACCGAAGCACCCGGGAACGTCCTGAGGGTGGCGCGCCATTGACATTCAAGACAAGGCAGCTCGGCTGGGCCGGTGGCGTCCCATTTTCTTCGTGCCCTCCACGCGCCCAACGCGGAAGCGCACGGAAGCGGCGTTCGTACTTTCCACTTTCCGGAAATCTCATTTCTCGGTATGCAAATTTGCGCTCTCGGCGCGCACCCCTTCCGCCGTGTATAGCACTCTCCCCCCAACTCCCCCTCTCGCCGTCGAGTGCGTTCGAGTGCGAGGAAATCAGTCGTATCTCGCCCACGGTGCGTGTTTTTTGCGTCTGTCTACTTTTCCATCTGCATCTGTCACGGTCACGGCCAGCAGGGAATGGGCGGGAAATGGCGGCCACACCCTCGAGTTCATCCTTTCGCGCTGTTCACTGCTCTAGAGAGGGAGGGGGGGCGGGGCGAAGACACGGCGAAAGACGAAGAAACGGCGAACAAAAAGAGACGCGGGCGCTTACTGAAGATGCTCGATGCTAATTGGAGCAGAAATGGATTTTACTCCACTTTCATGCCATACTTTTTTCGTTGCTTGATTGTAGTGTGAAGAACATAAAACTGCGCTTTCGGAATGGAACGAGGATTATTTTAATCGCTTCTTCACTCTGGCCGGTAATAACTCTTTAAATCCTCGCCCCTACGAAAGCTTCTTAGTGCGAGGCGCGGCGCGTTCACTTCAAGCTTCGGTTTGGTACTTTATCGCGGCGCCACGGGCTGAAGCATCCTAGCGAGCGGGGGGGTGGCTGTGAAATTATTTATAACTCATCCCCACGGAACGGTTCCGGAGCGAGCGGAGGGCATGAAATACACATTTTTCCAGCTGTCAATCGTTCCGCGGGAGGCTTGTCCCGGTAGCAAACTGACAGCTTCGACAGTTGGAGCCATTTAACGCGCATTAACGCGAGTGGTTTCAATCAACCGGGCCGCGCGGAACGCGCTAATCTCCACCAGCGCCAGCATTTCTATGCCAACATTTCTCCATGAGGATTATCGAAGATCATTTCGTATCGATGCAAAATAAATTCTTTTTTATATTTCATTTTTGCCCTTGCGTCAATATAATCAAGCGGGTGCGATGATTAATCTAACTGCGAGAGCCTCTCACACGAGGTGAACAGAGCGCTTACAGGCAGAGCAGCGATAATTGATATTGAAAGGCATATCCCGTATTAAGTGGATTTTTATGCAACCGCTCCCGGTCTAATTAAAAAGGCTAATTAGTTCAACCGCTTTTTACGCGTTTGTCATGAATAAACCATTAATAAATTAATGTTAACCGCTGGCTGCTGGGTTTTTTGCTGCATCGCACTCCACCGCCCCGAGTGCGGCAGTGTTCCGCCGGGGGGCCGAAATGTCGAACCCAGCACGCACAAAAACCCGAACCGGTCACCGATTCCTCCGATTAATGCGCTCCACCCTGCGGGTAGACACACGCTTGTCAAGCGCACCGGGCGGCTGTCATTCGACACTGTCCAATCCGTGCCACCAGCCGCCAGCGTGGGCCAACCGCTTCCTAAGTGGGCCGAATGAAATGATGAAATATTTACATTGCACCCCCGGCAGGCATCGATTTCCTGCCATATTTACTCGCAAACTCAATTCAAACCGGTACCGACGCCGTCCGAGAAAGGGATGGCCCGTTTTCTCAGCACGGTGGATGCTTTTCGCAATTGTTTTTCTTGTTGTTTTTTTGTTGTTTGGCCCACCCAGCCGTACCTTCGGACTCGACTGATTCGCCGAACGTGCCGTTTCGGATGGTATCGAACTATAAATCTCTTCCGGAGCTGGCATCGTCGGGCGTCGTAAGCGTCGCAGACGACGAAAATACACGTCTGCCAAAGCATTGAGCGATGTTGCACGCTGGAGAGGCTGAGAGATGTGTTTTGCTGCTACTTTGCCGTCCATAATTGAACACGAAAGGAAGCAATTTGAATTACTTTTGAAGCACTGGTCAATCGTGCTTCGGTGCCACATTTTTCTTGGCTATATGGTTTATGTAAAAGCAAAACTGTTGTACGGAACAATTAGGTTTCTATGAACTTGATAATGTTAAGAATAAAACATATGGGATCAAAACGCATTGACGAACCTAAGATAAGATTAAAATCTCCTTGGATGAATACCAGGAACGCGTATCGGTTGTAAATTGGTTCCAGTCCGTCTTTTCACCACGATTTTTCCATCATTTTTGCCACCAGTCACGCTTAGTCGAGCGTAGAATCGGGTGTTAGATCGCAGGTTATAATGAAAGGAACATTTTTCCCAGATTCCTTTTACGCAGCTTCGATAGAATCGCCGGTACATTTGATTTTTATGTTGTGCTTCATGATTGCGACATAGAACGGTGACGATTGTTTAACACGAGAGGCGCTTTGTAGAGGAAATCTTTAGGAATTTGTGGTTCTTTGAACAATTCTCTATAGCATACCGATTTTTTCTGTTGTTCCTGCCCTGTTTAGCAGAAAGTAGTAATTTATTATTGATCCTAAGTACATTAGAACTGTGAAATGATATGGTTATTGGTATTGTGTGTTTGATAATTTCCTCCTCAACATCCCACGTATTAATTTCACGATTTAGTATTGCATAGCATGGTGAAATAGGTACAGCCACCGCCTGCATAAGATGAACTAACACAATACCAGTTCCTCGAATGGCCTATCACAATGGTAAGTCTTCTGCATGTCTGGTCGTAGATATACCGGATAGAATAAGAAACAGCGATTGAGAGCAACACAAGTACAATGACCTTTTGTTCAAGCAAGGTGGAAATACTGTGAAACATCGCTACGAACGTGGGCTAGTTGAAAGGCTTTTCAAATATTCGGAGAAACCACGACCTACAGCTCAATTGTGTGGTTTAAAATAATGTCATGAAATGAAAATTAGTACCACTCCTACCATTAAACAAGCTGTTTTTTTTATTTACGTTGTTTAACGTTTGCTGAGCAAAATTGTTATGTTCCTTGGGCAAACCATTCAGTACGCTCCTCAAACAACTAATAGGATTATCAACAAAACGAATCTCCAATCCTCGATAATTGATATTTTTGTGCGCCAATATTGATTCCGGAACCGGGCGGACGCTCTCCCCGGGCTAAACCCAAACGTCATTAAATTGTTTGGGGCATCGATCTTGTGGATTTGTCGGGCGCCAGAGCAGGGCGACCGGGTGTTTTGAACGAAAAACTTTCTATCTCAACACCTACACACATTGGGCTTCCGTTTCCGCCGATAATGCTCTGCACAAAGTATCCAAATATTGAAGAGAAGAGGAAAAAACACATCGGCAAATAATCTGTTCCTTCCTTTTCGTTCACCCATGGTGGACCGAGAGGGAGACTGTAAATTCTTTTCACATCCTGTGCAACCGTGCAATCCATCGATACTGTTCCACTGAAAAGGCGCTCTTTATTTGGAACGGAACCGATGCCTCCGGCAGCCGAGCCGTCAACAAATGTACGGTGCCTGCGATGCTTTAGGGAGACAAATGTCGGATCGCGTCACTCCGTCTAGCCGGAAGACAAAGTGTGAACCGAAGAAGAAACACACATACACACACGCACGAACAGACGACGACCCAAAACAGTGCACTGTTCCCTCCTTCCGTTGCACCGTTTGGTTCGCAACAGCGAGCAACTCCTTCGGTGTAACAAGTCGGTTTTGGACAAATTTAACGAAAAATAACGACTATCCCTTCAAGGAACTTCGCCCACGACCCACCCACAGACACGCTTTCGACTAGTACTCCCACTCTCCCTTGGGCGATAGAGCAAGCACAAAAAGCCCAGGGCAAGAAGGACAAAAGGGTAAACGCAAGAAATGAAGCGTGACTTTAAGGGGTTTCTGGGGAAATATTTGGCAAACATGGTGAGCGTCAAGAAAAGCTCGGCACTAACCGTTCTTTCACCGTTCCGCCATCCTGTCCGAACGTGAAGCAGCGTGATTCTTTTCCCACGAAAGAAAAACAATCTTCGAAGCCGTGCAAGCATGGAGGTGAGGGGGTTTTCTTAATATTTTTCAGCATTTTCCAATGTCCTCTTGCAGACACTCTTCGTTCCCTTTTACCAGCCACAACGCGCGTTACCAACAGCGAAATAAAGGGGCCAAAACCTTCCATTTTGATAAAGCCACTAAACCGAACGCCATAGACAGATGTATCGAGTTTCACCATTTATCATCCTGATTTATTGGTAAACATTTCGGTGATGGTTTTACCTTGCTCCGCGGAACCGCGCACGCCACTGTCAACGACGGATGTTTGAAAGGCAAAATCCGAGAACAAACTTTTCTTTTCGACGACATTCCGGCCTGTGCGGTCGGGTTGTTTTAGTGGAAAACCACCGCTTGGCTTTCGAGCTATGAGCGCCACCGCTGACCTTTGCAAAAGCTAGCTGCACCGCTCAGACAAAAAGGTCACCCGTTTAATCAGCACTAATTTGCAGCCCTCATTTTGTTATCCGCAAGCACACATACCCATCCTATGGCCCCGTGCGGAGACCATCGCCGAAACTGCTGGTCAAGAGCGTCGGTTCTTAACTAATTTGGACCCTGCCACTGCTGGGCCCTTCCCCGCTGGTCAGGGATTTATTTGCATTTTTGCTAATGAAATCAAATAAAACTAAACTTTTCCAATTACGACCATGTAAGACCACGGCCATGGCCGCAGCAGCAGCAGCATCGGCAGCACAACCACCATCATCGCTCATCGCTGCAAATACGGGGGCCTTGTGTTCTGTGTTGATTTTACGAGCATTCCGGGGTGTCTTGTTATGTTGGCCAGATTTTCGGGTAGCCGACCGGCAAACTGACCATCTGCTGGCTTTCCTTACGAAAAACCCCTCATAACTCATTAGGTAATCTTTATGGAAAATATAATAAATTTAAATTCAAGGATCCCGTCCGAACGGGGCGGGTCAACCGTGGCAGAAGGGTCGACGCTCCAAGAAGTCGGAGGGTTTAATCATCTCCTTGTGCTCCCCGAACAACAATGCAAGTTGAACGTACAAAATGGCGTTTCAATTCGTGTAATATTAAAAAAACCCTCTCGAACGCACAACACATTCACTTCCGGCGTAAGGCTCTTCAGCGCCTTCGTCCGAGCACTAAGTCGCTCTAATTATTTCCTCCAGAAAGCGTCGTCGCCGTTGTCCCATTAATCCTTCGATCGATATCGTGGGCGTCCTTTCAGCACAACAACCGCAACGGCGAGCAACCGGAGCCGCGGAGCCAACTCATCTCTGAATGACCCACAAAGTGTGTTGCGTAATTAAAAAAAAGCCGGCAATTCTTTGACGTTGGCAGCGTCATTGTGGTGCCATTAAGCGTGTCACCTCAGCCTCCCTATCTCGCTGGTTGACAATTATTTCGACGAGCGTTTTGACGAGCTGTAGAAACTGAAGAATGGAGCGACAGCAACAACACAGTGATTTCTTTGACGGTAATGATGTCTTCAAAAGCTGGCGGCTAGTTTAGCTTTAACAACCGGAAAATAGAGAGGTGTAGAGAGAGGGAGAGAGAGCGAGGGCAATTCAAAACAAGGAGAGAGAAAGATTGTGTAAGTACCGACTTTCAGTTACTACAGTAAGCACTGCGGATGCCGTGTGCTGATGTATCTAACCGAGCCACCTATGCCGGTTCCATTTAACCTTCGCATTTAACGTTCTGGCAGGCCGTTCCCTTTCACGGAGCCGGTGGTTAAGGGTTGCCCTTTTTACGCGGTTTCGTGCTGTACCGAGGAGAGCGTGACGGGGTTTTTCCTCTTTGTTCTTACCTTTGTCACTGTATGCTGTCCCAGTAAAGGTGGATAAATACGAACATAATGAGCAAGGGCTGGCGGAAATAAAACATTTTACTTCCGTGTACTTCGTTTTCATAACTGGAGAAAGGTCTGTAATGCAGAACCCCGGTGTGATTTATCTAGTCCTCGCCACACGCCGTACAGGCTGCTGTTCGTTAGGACGGAAATTATCAAATCACCCATCACAACGCAGGGAAAAGGTACATTCTATTCCCACGTACAGCCCGTGGGGGAGGTGGGTTAGCTGGTGGCTTTATTTTACTTTCCAACCGTGCCGAAAATAATTTTACGAGACGCGTGCCATTCACATGCCCGCCGTTTTTCGCCATTTTTGACGTCAAAACGGTGCAGCGGCGGAACTTTTGTGACTGCATCGCGCTTTCCCTAACCGTCACAAATCACGCCACGCCAATATTCACCGTCCGTGGAAATGGAGCAGCAGAAATGCATCATCGGTACGGTGCGCTTCGAAATTCGATTTCCCCGAGCAGAACCGTGCCAAGCATTCGCTCAATCGCTTCCACGAGCCGCCGTTTCAATAAGTATTATGTTCGCGGGTTACACCGGTACACTCCGACCCCGAAAGCCGTCGATAATGGGGCGACATCAAACGCACCGCGACCCGCGAGCGTAGCACGCAGAAGCGAGGGAGAAAACCCACGGACGGGGGGAAGGTGCAATGCAACTTGCTGCTCGGCACTTCTCGGGAGAATGAATGTAGTGCGACGGCACTTTTTCTTCCCCATCGACTCCCGTCTTTCCAGCGTGGCCCAAGCGCGCCGAGCAATTTATCATTTGCCACGTGTACTTTGCGTGACTGAATGATTTATGCGTGCCGAAGCGCACGGGGCCAGGAATGCCGAAACCGGTTCGATTTGGAAGATGTTCGATCATCATCAATGTGGTAATTAATTACGTAGTGCTTCCACGCTTCAAGCCGTAAGCAATTTGTGTGTGTGTGTGTGTGTGTGAACATGTAATGACACGAATGTGCTGCAAGTGGCTCGTGTGGGGAGGTGGGTGTAGTGTGTGAAATTAGCGTGTCATGTGAGACACCTATTCTTTCGGTGTAATTGAAATTCACAATCTATCGTGAATCATTCCCATCGCATCGGTGCACACCGGAACGGGTCCGTAAATAAATCAAACATTCCTTCGAAGAAAACTGAACGACCGGGCGTCTCCATCTTGCGAATATACATTTGTTCGCCAATACCGGAACGCTCCGAGACATTAAATCGGCTATAAAAACATAACCCGGAAACACGTCAACGGCAAGTGGCAAGTGATCAAAAAATGCTTCATCGACCGATTCTGCACCACCGTAAACCGCAGAGCCTTGGGGCTTTTGTTGTGGCTTCGTGTGGGGTAGTAATGGCTATAAATGAATTTGCACCGAGCACCGTGGTTAGGGCGGGAAAGTGCGGACAAAACGCAGCCCACCCACCCACCCACCCATTCAATCGAGGAGCACCAAAATCTATAACAACAAAAAAAACACAAATCCAAATTCATACCAAAACCTTCCGACATGGTTTTCTAATTTGGCCCAAGGGCCCCGTGTGTAAGCATTGCCGCAACGGCTGAGACGGCACGCGCTCTCCCCCAGCTCACGGTCCTGCCCATCAACGTCAGCCACAGTCCCGATTTGGTCCTTTCCGCTCCAGAAAAACGTGCCAAACGTGGACGCACTTTTTCGTTGCGTTTTCTCCTTCGAGTGTGCGTTCTCGCGGCGATTCCCGGCATCCCGTCCCGAGCGTCTAAGCAACAAGCCCCCGCGCATTCATTCTTCCAGTGAGCGCCCCGGTGAGTGACTCTCGTGGGGTGGGCGATCGTCAGCGTGAGCTACCGACCAACGCGGCAGGTGGCGATGTAAACAACGCACGAGAGCACGAGCGATCTTGCCCGTGCCCGATAGCGGCGGTGTGCCGGCGTGTCGTCAGTTGGATTCTGTGCGTTTACCGTGCCGGAAGTGTTCCGTTCGTCCGTGTCCGCGCTGCTTGGTCCGGGGCGCTTTGCCAGCGACGCATCTGCCAGCAGCGGGTTTTCGCGTAAAGCAAACAAACCCAGCGCGCTGTTCCCGTGAGAAATTCGTTTGAATTCGGTTCGGACGGTGTGTGCGTGCGCGTGTGTCTGTGTCATGCCAGGTGTGTGGTTGTGTGGTTTCGGATGGGGGTGCTTTTTTCAATTGTTTCCGTCAACGTAGTGAGCTTATGTGAGCGGTAGGAGGAGAGGTGGGAAGGGGCGGAAATCGAGAAACGAATAGGGAACACGAATCGCCATAAACAGGACGGTGCGGCTAATGGAGGCGCCTGGTGGCGTGTTCTGGTTTATTTCCGCAAGCCGCCGCCCGTGTGCCTGTTGAGTGCGTGCGACGGTGGAGGAGTGTTGCGATGAGATGGCGCATTTCTCAAATGATAGCGACCCCGTCCCGTCCAGTGAAAGTGGCCAGCAAACCGATCCGCGCCAGGCTTTAACTCCCGTGCACCTTTAAGCGTGCTAAACGTACGGGTTGTAACGACGTCTCGCGCGGAGTGTTACGCTGCAGTAACTCTCACCAGCATAATCATAACCATCGCCATCATCATCGTCACCATCATCGTCACCCGGTGCGTACGTTGGAAATGTGCAAAAATGATACCAAATTCAATCACTGCCGCCGCTGGCTGCTTTCGCCACCGGCCCGATCGGTAGCTAGCAGTCGCAGCCTGCCACGTGGAAAAGGTCAACTCGGAAGGCATCCTCTGCGCGAGCGGGCGCGTCGCAGTGTAACGAATGCCGTAGCAGCGCGTGTCGGCAGCAATGTGATTGAAAGCCCGCGGAACGGAACGGCAGGATGTACATTTTATCCCTTTTGCCTTAAAGGTGAATAATTTATACGAATCGCGGCGTGCCCCCGGGCGTGTGCACGAGCGCGTGTGAGCGTTAGGGCGAGAGGGAGAGTGTGTGTCTTTGTAAAAACAGCGCAAAGTTTGATGTGAAGAAGAGAATAAATTATTCTTTCGATACATGCAGGGACAACTCGATAACAAGGTTGTGTTTCTTGCACTATAAGCTCTCCGCCCGTGTTTTTCCTCTGCCGCTACGCATGGCGTCGTACCGAAGCGAGATTCAATCAAACGAAACATCGTACCCGACGACGGACGGAACGCAATCTCGTGCAACAAGCGTGCCAGAAACCCGGCGCTGGGTAGGATTTAGGAAGGAAGGGATTTAGCCTGTTTGGTGGGAAAATAATTCGTTTCGGGTTGTGTGTTTCCAGCTTGATTGTGTGCGTGTGTGTCTGTGTTGTGGGTGAGTTTCTAAAGAGCTGGGTGATTTCCAACCCGTTTCGGCAGGCAGTTCCTGTGCGCCAGATGGCAGAAATACACACTGAAAACCGCAAAGTGAAAGTGCTGCTGTCGGAAGGGAAACGCGGCGCGCGATAGAACCAGCCGGTTTCGGCAATTTGCAAGTGCGCGCCCGAATGATTAGTGAAGCGTTCGCTTCGGCGGCTTAACGGCCGGTTGGAGCTCCCACCTGGCCCCCCACCCCCATCGCAACGGTAGACTAATTTCACAGCAGGAGAAGCAGCAGCAGCAGCAGCTCGTCGTGACTTATTGCCTGCCCCGTGACGCTTGTCAGCAGTGCGCGGCCCCTGTGCCGACGGGGCCGATAAATGATGGCAGATTGGAACGGGTGCCGCAGGTTATTTTCGTTGTCCGTTACATCATTGGGCCGTGCGTGCCGCCGTGGGCCGTCCGTGCACCGTCGTGCGATCGCGTCACGGCGTCAAAGCAGCGCCAGGTCGTCACAGTAGACGGAACCGAGCGCGTAGTGAGGTTAGTGCAAGTATAAATAATTTTTATGATTTCCAATGTCCCGTGCGGCTGTGTTTTCAGCGGTTTTTCCGGCTTGGGCGGATTTTTCCGAGGAGGGTGTTGTTGTTGTTGTTGTTGGCGGTTCGTTGTGTTGTTTGAAACTCATCGCATCGCGTCGCGTCTACCTTTATTGACCTAACCTTTCCCTGCGCGCAATCAAGAAGCCACGCTCAGTCGTCCGGAAGTCGCAAGATAAATTGAAAAATTTACATCCACTTCGCCGGAGCCGTCCGGGGCGCAATGGATGCGCAAACAAACGAAAATAATATCAAAAAGCCCGGCCCCGGACTTGATTGCCTTTAGGATGTGATATCCAAACAGGAGAGGGAAAAAAATGCACCGCGCAAACACACCGAAACATTTCATAATGCTAGAAACACACACTTTAAAGCCGGGTCTTACATTGACATTGATTGAAACAATTTTCAAACCATCCGTCCAGGCGTCGTTTTTTTTTTCTTTTTTGCTCCCGTTTGCCAGCGACATTCCCCTGGCAGTCACCGATGTTGGTATTTCGGCCGAACTGACCCTGACCGATCGATGTCTTTCGATAGGCGTTTTTTCCCCTTGCTCGTGCTCCTGTACTAGGAAACGCAGAACAGATTGCCCGCTTTTCAACAGACTCTCCCAGACAGACACGTCTGACAGGGCATCGTGAGGGACGTGACTACCAGCGATATGTTCTCGGAAAAACGACTTTTCATTTCTCTATCTGCCCGGGCGCTCTGGTCACTGGTTCACTCATTTTATTCGCACCGGACTACCTCCGAACCAGAAGAACATAAAAAAAAACACCATCTCCATCGCGGCGTCCGTCTTTCCCACGCCGTGCTCACGCAGGGAGGACAGGAAATAAACAAATTCCCTTACAAAAATCTTTATCTTTGCCGTTGTTACGGGCTTCAAATGTGTCCGCTGCTCTGTGGGGCTTCCGCTTGAGCGGAGCGTAACACTGGCGAAGAAATCGAGTTTGACGGCAATATCGAATCACGTACTTCTCGTCATGCAGTTGGTGGACCATAATCTTGGAATGATACCGGCACGTCTGGGCTAAGGTTTAATGCCGACGTCGTTGCTGTGGGACCCGGCGGAACGTATGCGATATACTCTATTTTGACATTAAACGATGTTCCGTTCACGTCGTTTCCAGCCCGTAGCTTTGGTTTCAATTTCATGTGTAATCATTACGGCTTTTGCTGACTCTTTAAGAGAGCGTGTTATTTCTGCAGCTGCCATTCCACGTAAACAAAGCCCCATTGTATTGTCTTGTCAGTGCCACACTTCACTCCTTCACAAGCACTCACTGCTAACAAGCATTCATCACCTCATTTCGGGAGTTAGCGTTATTGTGCGCTTTCAAACATCTCCGGACGTGATCGTTTGAGTTTAACTGTACACGCTCTTATCGGAATGTTTCGCCATTGAGGATGGGCCATAACATTTGTCACACGCTTCGCGCCGACAAACACACCGAACGCTATCTTTTTCACTCGCCACCGAGTAAAAGAAAGATCATGAATCGTTGATTGAAGTTATCCGTCTCCGGAGGGCGTCACAAAACTTCTGGTACAGCCCCCCCGGGGATTCGACTTGCGACGACTGCAGACTCCGTTCCTTCGAGTGTACGTCCATTTCAAAACCGAAAACTTTCCGCATCATAAAGCGTCACGTGGATACGTGGATCTCTTTAAAGTGGTTATATAGAGCATTGGATAATAGCTACACGGGGGGTTTATTCAGCCCGTCGAGCTGAAGTCTTTCAATGCGGCCCCATGGTGCCATCGAAACATTACTTCAAGTGCTCTGCGGATGAGATGAGCCCCCACCTGCCAACGTTCTAGACCAACGCCGTGCAACATTCTTTTGAAGCCGTCCCGTCGTTCATTTAGACCCTTCTCTAGATTGCCCATAACCCAATTAGACCCACGCGATGCAAAGCATGTGGGTGCACGGAAAATTCCCCTCCACATGTTTACGCACGTGGTGCCGTCGGCTACCTCTTAGCCAGCGTCAATCGAACCCTTGTCAGTAGAATTGATTGCGATACCGGAGCAACTAGGGTGGGCCAACTTTCTTCTCGTTCCGATCCTGTTCCTTTTCGGTGTCACAAACAGTGCACGAAAGTGAGTCAAGTGCAATCGCTGGGCACGGCAGCACGCAGGGAAAAGGATTGCGAACGCTGCTGGGAGACACACCTTCGCTCTCGCTCGTTCAGCAGCGTCACACACGTACTAAACAACAGTGCCTTAACTGGTTTTCTCTCCAACCTAGACCGCTCCTTTACATGTGTCCCGCTGGTACTTGACGGAACCTAACCCGCCTCTTTTGGGACACCCCCGCCCTCGTGTGACGACCGAAGACCTCAAAAACAAACACTTTGCCCAAACAAACATTCCAAGCGGGAGACCACAAGGGCCCGGCTCGACCGAGTTGCGTAAAAGTTCTGCGAAATAAAGCTCGTTCTGCGAAAAACTCGTCGGTTTGCTGCTTTCGTCGTTTGCTGGGGCACGCCAATGCGATGCGACGCGATGGCTGGCGAGAGATGGTTGAAAATTTGGTCTTATTTTTAACCTGCCTTCCAGCGACGGCCCAAGGCAACACCGGTTGCTCTCGGTAATGGGTGGAAATTGTTTTCTGGTATTTAATCGAAACCGAAACGAGATACCTACGGCAATACTAACACTTTACATCCAGCAAACCCGCCACCAACCTCTCCGGGATTCCGGTTACGGATACACGGGGATAAATTTATCAGAATGGGTAGAGCAATCTCAAAGTTTACACTTATTTTTAGATTTATCTGACGCTGCCGTTGCGGCTCGAATTTCTATTATCGCTCTTAAAGCCGCAACTAATTCTAAACAGCTATTAGTGCTTTTTAAAGTTGCTCCCTTTGAAGAAGATACGTTGGTGCTGATCGAATGGACGGCTTGCGTAGGATGAGAGTTAGTTTAGCTTGCAAAGTGAGCGGTTGGAAGACACGTGGGAAACTTTCGCGCATAAAATTGAAACGAGGACATCATTTCACCTACCTGGCGAAGCCTTATCGGCCTACCCGAATCAGTCGAATCTATTAAGGTATTGATCCTCGGGCAATACGGGCATTACGCACACTAAATCCCGCTTTAACCCAACTCAAAGGTCAAGCGCTGTCGGTTTCAATTGACATTTCCGCCTGCTACCGTGTTGCAGTGTCCCAGAAGTTTAGCGAACCGATCGAACGGAACCAAACGATCGAAACTAATTCCACCCGATTAAGGAGCGTGTACAGGCCGGAGCGTGTGTCGCAGGAGCACCAAAAAAGGGACAGTAAAAGATAGCAGCCCCCGATAAAAGCGACCTACACCGAATAGGCGTTGCAGGGAAAGATCAAAGGCTAAACGAGACACATCACCATAGCCAGAAGAAATTACAGCGCCGGCCCGGTACGCTCCTTCCGGGATTCGATGCGGCGAACGGCGAAGCGCAGTGCTTTCGCCAGCAAACGGCCGTCCTTTATGTGGCTCGCTTTGCCGGCACACCGGACCGGAGCGGGTTACCAGAGTGGATATGCGTTTAAACGCGCACCGACAGGCTAGCCCGGCATAAAGCCGGTCGAATAAATCGGAAAATCCCAGCACCAGTGGGCGTCAGTTCCGTGGCGCACGTATGTTCGGCCGCGATACGGGTTTTCATCGCCGACCGCCCCATAAACTCCGGAACAGTTTATTGACAGCGTTGACCGGCTCGCGCCGTGAGTGAAATTAATGTATATCAATTAAACATAATAAGAACCGCGGATAATTGCGCCACCGTGGGTGGATCCAGCGGCGCCACCTATTCGACGACCGCACGAACCAATAAAACCCCAAGCGCCGGAGTAAAATGTGGTCAAACGTGCGTGATGATCCTAATGGGGATTTTATGGCAAACGCAAAACCAATATTGCCTTTCGTGCCGGTATTCCGGCTGGAATGAGTTTTCAAAACTCGTGCGTACATACACACGCCCCGGCACGCACACCGCCACACGTGCTGGCCGTATCGGTAACCGATACCGGAAAGACAATAACGAAGCTTTCATAGATCCAGCCAGCTTAAGCGGACCGCCAGACACATTCCCATCGTTCTTCCATTCGGGGCCGTAGCCGCCTCGCACGCCTTAGACACGTGGCTTTTATCGCACATGCGAAGAAAATCCTTATCTCGTGCGATGCTGTCGAATCCGTCGGCTTTGCGGCCGTTCCGTTCGTCTGAGGTGGTACGATTTGATTGGAAAACAGATTGAAGGCACTGGCTAATACCGAGATCCATCTAATCGGCGGGACGTCGATGGCGGTAGGAGAGAAACATCTAATTCAATATCGTGTCACCGGCCATTCTGCCCGGCCCGAAGACGCAACAGCTGGTACAGTGCAGCAAGTGAACGCCCTCTGGGAACCGCTGGTGCCCAGCGTAAGATCCAGCAGCTTTCCGGAGCATATTAAACCTTCCACTGCAGGGTGTAATGTCACCCGTCAGTACACCGCGTCGCAATACCGGTTTTCGTCGTTCCTCGCCACCAGCTCGAAACCTTGGCTTGCAGACTAAATTGCGAACCTGTACGCAAACACACTCGCAAACACCCTGGGGCAGACACTGAAAACCGAACAAAAAGCTGCAAGTATTCTAATTTAAAAACTCCCCTAATGAAATTGCGAAAAACGTTAAAAAGGACCGCCGACGTCGACTTCCACGTAGACGTCCCCGTTTTCACATAATCAAAGCAAATTAATTACCCGAAACGCAGGCCGGTTTTCGTTGTTCGGTTCGTGTTGTTGCTTTCGCTCTCTCCCTTTCAAATGTTGGGTGCCCACTGTAAATCTCTCCCACCAACAGGCGACAGAACAGAGATAAAGAGAGAGAGAGAGAGAGAAAAAAAAAAATCTGTCAGGACACGCACAGCAGTAAGCTTAAAACTTGGTCGTTGTTATCCTGCGTGCACGTGTTTTGCAATTAATTTGTCGCTGGTGCGCCGGTGTTAGTTTGGCGCTACCACGCACGACCGATCGGAAGTCACGGCTGGGATGGGAACGTCGCGTTCCAATCCATGGCGGGCACGGCAGGTTCAGCGTGCCACTTCATGTCGGGAATTTAAAATTCCTAATGCGATTACATTCGGGCACATTAAACAGCATCCCAGATTACGTAGTACCACCGGCACCGGTGAGAGACAAGAAGTCTAAGTGGATCTGCAAAAAACACACTCCGTGAGCGAAAAAACACACCCCCAAAGCCGGAGATTAGCCGTCCCAGTCGCCATCATCCCAAATCGGCCTCTGCTGATGATTAATGAGGGACGTATGGACGATTCTGGTTTACACGCGCACACACACACACATGGACAATAAAAAAAAAACGTCACAGCTGAAGGGCGGACGTGTGAGCTTAAAATTCATATCACGCCGGCTGCAGTAAAAGTTGGTTCTGTTATTCGTCCCTCGTTGACTCCCGTGGGCCCGGGAGCCCACGGTCCTGTTTGCAGCAAATCAGTGGACGGATAAAGTTTCCCAAACTTCGAAAGCCTTTTGAGCATGGCACAAAAAAGAGAACACAACAAATTAGTTGCAATGTTGCACTGCCTAACGCTGTTTTTCGCTCGTTCAGTGTGGTGCCTTCTTTTTTATTCTCCTTTTCGTGATTTGGTTGAGTGTCCTAAGGACAAACACGTTTTTAACCATACGTTTGCAGGCTCTTTTTTGCTTGCTGTCAGCGTTTTTTGCCCCAATAGCTACAGCTGCCAAAACTTTTGCCTATTACGAGTGGGTTTAAACTTTACGACCACACATTCCAACATTTGCACCGGCCGCTCACACACTCGCACATACGTACGATACTCGCATGGGAGTGGAAGAGAAAGGAGAGCAAACTGCACGTACAACCCTCCCGTGTGGATGAGATGAAAACTATGCCTTGCTGGTGGGAAAACTGGTGGTTGTGGAAACGTGCCAAAAAGCTACTATTAAATGGGCAAGTAAGGACCAACCGAGAGTAAGCGCACAACGAACCCTCAACCACAAACGCGAGTGCGCCCGCGCGCCTCGTTTTTTTGCAATCTTAGTGTGCTGTGAAACCGGCGAGCCGACAGCGGATGCGTACTTGACGGTTTTCAGTGTGTGGTTTTTTTTTGTGCTACGGCACCTCGCTGAATGTGGTTCGGTGTTGCGGGGAGAACGTGCCTTCAACTTTTCCTTCATTTTAGTGATGGGTTTTTGAGGGTTAACTTGGGAAAAAACAAACTCAGCTACACACGCGCACACACACGAGCAGTACTGTGGTTGCAAGTGCACGTGAGTACTTGTCGGTGCATTCAGCTGGAATCTGCTTTGTTCACTGTGAGGTTAGGTGTGTGCTACAAATGCATATTTTGGTGGCTCGGAAATGCATTCGCTCGCAATAGTTTTGCTACTAGTATTGGAGGCGGCGATAGCAAGTTTGACATTAGGAAATGCTAGTTTAGTGGAATGATTTGTTACTCCAATAATGTGTATGAAAAAAAACATGCAAAATCCCGTAGAAGTTAATACAAACCTATTCAATATGCATACCGTCTCATTGCCTCAAAAATGAATAATCACATTTCAGGATAACGTCACTGCTGATTGTCTGGTTATTGTGTGCTAGGATTAAATGTCATCCTCAACATAAATAAAGCAAAATGTTATGAAACGTTGCATGATACGCTACACACCGAAGGCAAAAGCAGCTTACAACTCAACGCACTGTTTCGCTTCGTTGAATTATGAAACGTATTTGCTATTCATAGGCTGTCTCAGACCGTCCCATTACGGGATCGGACTCCTTCGTAAATATGTCCGGACACACGAAAAAAATGGATACAATTCAGGACACGTGTGGCTCCAATGTGCCCAAGCGGCTGTGTGCGTTTTTTTTCTCCCTTCTTCGTTTTTTTTCGACTGTCACCTATCCGAACGTAAAGGACCGATCAAAATCATTAGGAAAGCATAATCAACGCGAGCATTATCATAAGCGTCGTGAAAACGATTTTATTTCCCATCCAGCGCCCATCCGGTGCCCGTCGGAAGCGGTGGCGGCGCTCGTTTGCAAAGCCATCCAATCAGCATCGTGTCAAATTTTTTACTCTATTCTCAAATCGATCCACCGCCGTTCGCTTAATCACTCGGAACATGGAAATTTAATGAAAAAAGTTTTCCACATTCCGCCCGAATGCGATCGGTGCTTCGGTTCTTGTTCCGCGGATTCGACACTGGGGAACAATTGCCGTCGGCACGCGGGATGTAGCACCAACTTTTCCCTATTTATCATCAGGAAATTCGATCATTTGTAGGTTTTCCGCGAATTGAAATGCTTAACGACCATCCGGGGGTGTGTTTTTTTTTTCCGAAGAAATTAAACACATTCCCGGTTAGGGATGAGCATAACATTATTGATCATCGGCTCGATGCCTGCTCATCACAGCACCAGTGAAAAAGTAGCAAAGTTTATTCAGAAGCCTAAAGCCATTACTTTCACTGGTCATATGTGGCTGCTCCTTTTTTTTGCGTCGCGGAGGCTGATGAAACGTTTAATAGAGACGAGCGCCGAAGCGTTCGGGAATGATTGGAATGACATTCCGATAAGTAGCAGCCGAGCGTGGGTGTGGGAAATTCTTTTCCGCATACTACCCGCTCGCTCCCCCCTCCCCACACACACACATACATTTGTTCGTCCCTGGTACGCCCGGCCCAGCGTCTTCACAGCACTTTGCCTCCGTCGCGTTCACCACTCATCCCCGGCTAGAAGTGCCATTCAAATTCCGACGGATCTAGCGCGCGTCGCGACGCTGCACACAAACGCTCTGGATATGTTCGGGCGAAGTGTTTGATAAGCTGTTAGCAACAGACAAGTCGTTCGTCGACTCAATTCGTGCCGTCAAGTGAAGGGCGAAATTAAATTGACGGCTGCTCCGCCGTGCGTTCTGATGATCAATAGCCATGTGATGGTGACGTTTGCTTCACATGCCGGCCTCCCACTCCCTTTTTTTCTAATGGCGGTTTGAGCTGCGTCTCATGATTTAGATATTAGGAGACGGCGTGGCTGCTACGAGCAGAGGAATCCCATTAGCAGCGAAATGGAACGTTCAATGTGCGGATTTCAAATGAATTAACGACCTCATGTGAAATATCCGAAAAAGTTGGTTAAATTTGCGTTTCAGCCTTTTGTGCTTTCCCATCCAATTTCCCCGAAACGTTCGTGTGGATTAGCGCAGTTCAGTAATTATTGTACATTTTGCGTTCTTTAATTAATATTTTTAAAAATTGCTTCGCATCACAACCAAACGTTGTTATTGGAGCTGATCATATCATTAAATTAATTCGCGAATTTGAAATATTTTTTTTTTGCAATAAATGCTTCAGAAAAAAGCCACTCAAACAACATGCACAAAACCCTTGAAGCTACTTACTGATGGACACAGTGAACGCAATAAAAAATCGCCCCGGCACGATTGAAAACCGATCCGTTATAGCAACATGTTGCGAGACACTTCAATTACATAAAGCAGTTTCCACGGTCGGGATTGGTGAGTGCATTTCCCACGCGGGGAAAGCAGGCCAGAGCAAAACAACAACAAAAAAACGCCACCACCACACAAATCACCGCCATCGGAAAACATGTCACTCTGCTTACACAGCGGAGCACTCACGGAAATGAACCGGGATTACCCGGGATTGCGTTTTTCGCGTGAGCTTTTTTTTCGCGTGAGTGTGTGTTCGCCTCCCTTCATTTGCACCGTGCCGTTGTCTTGGCCAACTATTTTCCCTCCCGATGAAAGCTGCGCTGCGGGTGCGGATTTTCCATTGCGTGACAACCGTTTTATCTTTTCGTGGTTTTTTTCCCCCTCACTTCGGACGCGTACTTAGTGCACTCACACAGCTGCCATCGTTCCCATGGGTGCTGGCTGAACGTTCACAGCGTGCCGGTTTCTGGTTTTTTTTTCTGTATCAGCCTTATGTGCGTGTGAGTGTTACTCACGTTTTACCATATTTTTTACCATTCATGCACCTCCATGCACACCGGAGTCTTTCACATCAGTAGAGCTCCAATACTCTAACTGCAATTAAAACAAAAACACTCTCAATCAACCTGCAAATTGTTCAGCTTTGATTACGACTTTGAGTGGACGTTTATTAATAACGTGAAGCGGCAAATCAACCGTCATTCGCGCTTCCGGTGGTCTGCATTCCAATTTCACAGCTTAAGAATATTGCCATATTTCCCGTGCCACTCACACTAAAGCAGCTTTTTTTTCAAACTCGATCAAGCGGTCGGCTCAAACGAACCCAGTTGAAGGGAGTTTTATCTACCAGCCCACCCACACCGTTCCCTTATCGCTCCATCGTGCGGGCTAATCTATGTGGCTTCGTAATCGAAAAATCGTTATCCATTGTGATTTGAAAATCGATTGTTGATGAACTATGGGCCGGAAAAAGTTAGTTTTTCTCCCCGGCTCTGTATGGTGCACCATCGTAAAGTACCGTTTTATGACATGGTTTTTTGTTCCCTTTTTAATTTATTATCATACGCGCATAATTTACGAGCGGCCCGTGATGATAGCCAATTCCCACCCACCACGTGAGAGTGCGTGTGCCTGGAGGGGAGAGGCACTACAACAACAAAAAAGCTGCGACAACAGTTTACAATCATTTGTAACGTTTATGAAGGTTTTATTTACCCCATCGAGGGTGTGTGAGTGTGTGTTCCCATCCCCACGTTTGCCGACCCACTTCCCCAACGTTTGATTTATAGCCCGTGAAGAAAGGGATAGGAAGGAAAACAGGAAACGAGTGACTCCTCACATTCAATTGATTTCGATAGTCGGAGGAAAAAATCAAACCATCATTTATACTTCCGCTTTCGCTCTCGCCGGCCATCCCACCCTTTCACAGTTTTTGTTTTCCCGGCCGTCAGCGGGAATGGAAGCTATATTTCATGTTTTATGATGCGCACCATAAATTGTGGCCATTTTATGATGACAAACTGGCCCGAGGTCCTGGCCACCTTCTCATCTTGCCATAAAGAGCCGAAAATCATTTTCTTCTCCGACAGGGGCGAGAACAAGAACGTGCGCTGCTGAAAACTATGGCCAACGTTCAGCAACTATAAAATCCAGATTGTTATTGCCCGGGCGAGCCACCTGCTTCGGGAGGCGAATCAACACCACTTGCAGCGCGTTAATGAACCACGCGCCCCCACGCGGTCCCGGTCGGTGCGATCGTAATACGCGGTTTTATTTACTCCCGCGGTCGGTGGTGGGCGGCTCGCCCTCTCTGCCGCCCTCTCTGCCGGCAACACATATTTACCGAACCAATCAAACGATACGGCCAGCCACCGGCCACAACAACCACAAAACGATACTCGTAAACCTGCGTCCTGCGCCGAAAACATCCTATCGTGCGGGTACTGATCCGGCTCATCATGGTTCGTGTCACACCACCTACCTGAAATGAGCCGTTTGATGAGGAAAAATGAGGAGAAAAAAGGCACTACAGACAACCAACACACCATTCGGCAGTGTGGACGGACCCATTCCGGTCGTAGACGTGATCTAATCGAGGAGAGGGTTACGCTTCAGGTGTCAAAAGCATCCGGGGCGTGCATGATCGTGTCCCGATGCAGTTTTCCGTAGCACCTGCCTGCCTGCCGACGGAACGGAACGGCATTGCGTCCATTCGTTAGCACCGTTCCCAAACATCACTTCATCACGTGCGCTTGCGATACGCCATGTCTTCGCGCCGGGTTCATCGCATCAGCAAAATTGCTTCTTGTCACGAAATAATCCCACGCCACCAGCCGCACCCACCAACCCCCCGGTGGGTGGCCTGCCCACCGTGTGCTTCCGAAAACAACAACAAGCGTTTTTTGGCACTCGCCCCGTTTGCGAACAACTTCATTAGTGCGGCAAAATGCATTTCTCCGCCCGAAGCCACCACCACCCGCCGGGGGGCCAAGGGGGTTAACGATCTTGGGCAAGGTCATCCTTCATTCGTCTTTTTTTTTGTTCGGGCCGCTGCAACCAACACCCTTCTTGCAGCTAGCACGGCGAAAGAAAACCGAACGGCCAGCTTTCGTCATTATCGTAACGCACACTGCATCGTGCGGGCGAAAAAGGAAAACAGCCCAGGGATTACCCGTCCCGGGTCTTGGACGTGGTCAGAAGTCAACACCAGCAACATATAAGCATGCATGATATTAGAGTTTTCCAGCAGCCCATATCGCTCGCCCGACCCGTTCGGGTCCGGGTCGGATCGGGGTTCCCCGGCTGCCGAGATCTCCGCCCGATAGTGCAACGCCTTGCTTGTTCCGAAACCGATGCGATGAAAGGCGCGTGCTGCTTTGATCACGTTCTGATGATCTAATAAAAGTGTTTCGCACAGTTCTGCCGTCGTTCTTGCTTGTGGATGGCGTGTAGTGTTGGGGAAGTTCGCCGGGGAGCTCGATGGGCGGAGGTGGGAGAAAGTGGTTCGGGGTGCTGCTGGCAAAAGGTTCGGTCGGGTAAGGTTTTATTTAATTGAACACAGTTTCGTATTCTTGCACGCTCACCTTCCCCAAGGGGGGGAGGGGGGGGTTGGGACAAGGTCGGGAGATTAGGACGGGTTCGAACAACAAACACAACATATTAAATTAAATTGATGGCAATCTTCTCTAAACGAAATTAATTCCAACCATTCCCTGGGAGAATCAGTTTTTAATTTTGAAGGGGCTGAAAAGTTGAAATTCCTTTTAAATTGTTGACTAAACGCAGGTGACATTTAAGAAAATGTTTATAGTTCAACTCCGATGTCAAAATGACAAATAAATTGCTAATACACTGCTTATAATGCGATATAAAAGTGATGGCGTTGTGTACATTGCATACTGTTGGGAGAAAATTTACTTAATCAGCCTAAAAGTATGCAATAAGATAGACGTTGTTTTACGATTTTTTTTCCCATGTTGCCGCCTAGTCGACCAGAAATCTTGTATAGATTCGTTGGTTTCAAATTCGATGTATCTTGCAATAAAAGTCTACCCCATTCAATCTTAACCCATTTAATGTCATTTGCTTTCAAAATTAGCCCTCAAATGATCGCATTCCCATTCCTATAACAATAAAAAAGATAAACAAAATCCCATAAAAAGAGTCGTTAAGTGTAAACGGCATCACTTTCCGATGCCGGACCTTCCAAAGCCAGCCGCGAGCGCATCTACATAATAATCAGAGTCAAATAATATCGCGACATTTGTTTGACATTAACGATCAAGCATCCCACGCGAACTGCGCGAGTCCAAACTAGCTCGAGCACGCCTGACAGAGCACGATGCAACTCCGCCTGTCGACGCTCTATCGCTCGCGCGGGTTGCCCCGCAGCAACGGTGGGTTGTAAAAACTAAGTGCAAATTGGTTCAACGCTGATTACTTTTGCCAATAAAACGATTCCCATCGACGCCAAACCCGGAACTATCCATCCACGGAACGCTTGCAGCTGCAGCTTTTCACAACGCCGAGCGCTTTCCGCACGTTGCTGCGCTTCTTGATGTTAGCGAAAATTTACGGAACCAACCAAAACTCTGCCGGCTGAGGGGACGCGCGATAAAATACGCTCATCTCAGGGACAACTTTCCCGCACCAGCAACACCACCAGGCACGTACGGAGCCGAACCGGGTTGAAAACTTTAATTTCCGTTTGACTTCTTCTGAGCGGCGACGACGGCGACGGCGGCCGTGCCTTCGAGCGACCTACTCGGAACGGTCGGATTCGAGATTTTCTTGCGAGGTGATTTAATATCAACCCACGCGACATACGAGCCAGCGTCGGGCTTGAAAATGTTTAACTATTCACTACCAGGCCCGGGCCTCGACAAAAAAAAAGCCGGTCGTCGGTTCCAGACTCCAAGGCCCGTCGCGTAAAAGGAGACCGTTGATTTCTTCGTTTTTTTTTTCTTTTGCTTGTATGTCATCGCTGGAAAAGGTCAAAAGGGTTTCCTTGGAAGCAAACAAAAAAAAACAGCATAGCTGCCGTTAAACATTCCCCGCATACGTCACACGACAAGACGCGAACACGATGGAATGGAGAGAAAACATCGTAACGATCTGGACTCTACCCCCCACCAACACGTCAGCACGCAGGCAAACGGGATTGCTATTTTCGATTTGACTTCGCTGCGAAGGCGCTCCGTCCCGCCAAGTGATACCTTGTTTACTATTTACACGCTCCCGTTTGTAGAATCAACACGGGCAGCATATATCCGATTAACCCTCCCGCCCCACCCAGCCACTCCCACCTCCGTCAATCTCAGCCGCCATTGCCGAGGCACGGCACGCTCGATTTTCCACTCGAATGGTGCCGGAGTTAGAGAGAGCGCGCGGCGCACGTGTTTTCCGGCGAAAACCGTCGAAACCCTTAAGCCCCGCGCGCGTAGCACACAAACGCGGTCGGATGAAAATCCACACCCCGTGTCCTGCCCCACCACGCGGCACAAAACCCCACCCAAAGCGCGGCGGATACTTTCACAGCTAATAATCTTAATCATTCTCGAGCGCAATTTATTTAGGCGCGTTGGCCACAAAAACACTCACCGAATTCCACACGCGCACATACTGAAGTACCGCTCTGGCACCGCCGGAAGCAACTCAAACACCACCCCCTGGGGGGCGGGGAGCGTGGAGCGCGTATTAAGTGTTAAATAAAATAATCAATAAAACCCATTCGTCTCTAGGATCGGCGCGCCAGTCACAGCAGATCACGAGTGGCATCACGCGTCGCGCTTATCTGTGTGGGAATGCAAATTTCCAAACCCAATCTAGCACCACCCCGAGGTGGGCGAAATTGAATATGATGGGAGGGCGAAATAAAAGGCTAACACGCTTAATGGCTGGTGGGTAATGGGCTGGTTGATTTTCCCACTGCCGCAATCGAAGATCCTCGTAATACCGAATCGGATTTTCAGTATCAATTAATTAAAAGCACAGATAACTTGTGCCAATAGATGATGAAACCGATAACGTCGATGGCGGTGATGCTCATGATGATGATGATGATGATGATGATGATGGTGTGGAGGATAATAACCTACCGGTGATGGCAGCACCGATATCTCCCCCTCTCTCTCTCTTCTATAGGTCCTTTTTTCTCTCCCTCCTCGTACCACGCGTTCCGCACGCGTTGCTGCTATTGTTTCCGACACGGCATCCCTTCTAATCATATCCATTTTCCTTCACGCAAACGCATTAAAATCTCGACCACCGAGTTTCGCCAGGAACTCGGCAAATATTTGCCGTTCGGTAAAACCCGTGAAATGAAGCACCCGAAGCGGTTCCCGGCCTGCTAACCGTTCACCAACACGCCACCGAGGCCATTTATCGATGAGATTAGGGAACAATAAATGTGTATTTCCCACAGACGTATATCGGCGCTGTTGGTTGCGCTGTCGATCGACGCGAGGCATAAACCATTCCGGTAGCATAAACCAACGCAGCGGAGGCGTTTTCCGTTCCTTTGGGAGACAAATTTTCCTCCACCGCAAACGAGCCTACGCTACGAATACGTAATTCGCACCGAGCACGAGCCGCCTTCACCCACACCGAACGAACCGCGCCCAGATGGGCCTCTGCTTTGAGGATTTAATGGATACAGTAAACCCTTTGCCGCCGCCGCGCACGGCAAATGGACGGAAGAAGTTTGGTTTGAACGGTGAATGCGAGTAAAGTTTCGGTGTTCATTTGTATTCATCTCCGCCCGGTGCCGGTGGGACATGTGGCACCGAAATTTACACCTGAATCACCGCGGTTGAAGTTGGTCCGTCCGCTCTGCCGTCAAAACTAAGCCCGGCGGTCTTATCTCTCCACAATGCGACCTCACGTCAAGTGGTAATGAAAACGAACTTGGTCGTGAATTTGTAATACGTCCTCGGATCGGCGGTGACAAGCAATTTGTTAACTAAACAGAATGGATGAGTCGTTAGTGCGATGAAGTAATATTCACTCGAAAATTCATTAAAGTGATTTAAATTAGACCGAACACCAAAGTGGATTAGCTAGGCCGTGGTATAAGGTAAAAGTCGACATTAATTACTCACCAGTCTTAAGAACAGGGCTTTAACAACTATTCTTCTCGATTGACACTACAACGATTCGGGGATTTTGGGATGCCAGTTTTAGTTTTCTTTGATTTTGTTTGCCCGGGACAAGATTTCAGACTTGCCGTAAAAGGGATATCGATTTTCTCGTGTAACAATTGGCGTCATCGCCGGTAATTAACCCAGCTTCTCCTATTATTTATATGAGTATATACAAGGATCCAAACTTGTACAATGTAGCGAGTAGTCTCATTAAAATTCAAAATGGTTTTCTTGATCGAATCCACTCTATTGTGATTTCAATCAACCTAGCGTTAACACCTGTCCAAACTCACACTCGTTTAGTTTAATCTGACTCACATCTACGACTTTTAGCAAAACATTCTGAACAAAATATCCAGCTCACCAGTTATTACTCAAAACCATAAGTGGTAAAACTAATGTTTGGCTAGACATTCGCCAGATTTTCTTTTATAGTAAAGATTCACAAACAAGTTTAATCTTGCGCACCGTTTTCGGTAGAATTGGATTTCTAGAATATCTCAAAATAAAATAAATTTCAAAATTATCACGATAAGAACTCTCCTAACCCAGTCAAAAAAACTAACTATTTCCACATCTCTCTTCTCTGTTCCAGGTTTGTCGTCCTCGTAAAGCAATCAACCAAAGGTGGTCATACACGAAGAATAGATCGCTACTGATATTCGACTCGCGTCACAAAACGAGTGATAACTTCCAGAACAACACAACTTGGAGCACCATCGCATGCACTAGACGTGGGAGGCCGCGACGACGTGAACCGTCGTGGCCAGACCGACCGATATCGCAATGGGTGCTGTCCTCCTCAACGCCAGCAATAGCAGCAACCACCCGGCCGGCCGATACGGGTTCGACGCCGCAACCCGCCATGAGCTCGGCATGATGATCACGAACGACGGTGCGATCCCGGCCGTGTCCCTGGCGGGCCTAAACTCAGTGCTGGGGCTGGACGCGTCGGCCGTCACGATGACCAGACTGGACGGCAACGGGTCCGAGCTGGGCGACATGGCCGACGGCTGCCCGAAGCCGGACGACGTCCGCTACCCGAGCATGTTCGGCGTCGACCTGGCCGTCCCGCAGTGGGAGGCGATCGGGACGGCCCTCATCCTGACGCTCATCATCATCATCACGATCGTCGGCAACATCCTCGTGATACTGAGCGTGTTCACGTACAAACCGCTCCGGATCGTGCAGAACTTCTTCATCGTGTCGCTGGCGGTCGCCGACCTGACCGTGGCGATCCTGGTGCTGCCGCTGAACGTCGCCTACTCGATCCTCGGCCGCTGGGAGTTCGGCATCCACGTGTGCAAGATGTGGCTCACGTCGGACGTGCTGTGCTGCACCGCCTCCATCCTGAACCTGTGCGCGATCGCGCTCGACCGCTACTGGGCGATCACCGATCCGATCAACTACGCCCAGAAGCGCACGCTCGAGCGGGTGCTGGCGCTGATCGCGGGCGTCTGGGTGCTGTCGCTGCTGATCAGCTCGCCGCCGCTGATCGGCTGGAACGACTGGCCGGACGAGTTCTCGAGCGACTTCCCGTGTCAATTAACGAGCAACCAGGGCTACGTCATCTACTCGTCGCTCGGCTCGTTCTTCATCCCGCTCGCCATCATGACGATCGTGTACATCGAAATCTACATCGCCACCCGGCGGAGGCTGCGCGAGCGCGCCCAGGCGTCCAAGATCAACACGCTCGCGACGCGCAGCATCGGCATGGTGGCCGGCAACGGCGAGAAGGAGCTCACCACCACCATCCACCACCAGCAACAGCAGCACCAGCAGCAGCCGCACCAGCAGCAAGGTTCACAGCAGGCGGCACAGCACGGCCACCCGGTCCAGCACGACCAGGAGTCGATCAGCAGCGAAACGAACAACCACAACGAACACACCGACACGGGCAGCGGCGGCCCGCTGGCGGGCGGGCCGAAGAAGAAGAAGGGCCGCCGGCTGGGCGCCTACTTCGGGCGGGCGTTGGGCGGCGCCGGCGTCAGCCGGAAGAAGCACCACCGGAAGCCGGGCGGCCCGGCGGAGGACGGCCCGCAGCAGCAGCAGCAGCAGCAGCACCGGCTCGCGGTAGCGCTGCATCAGCGCGAGGACGACTCGGTGACGGACAACCCGGACAACTCCGGATCGGGCGACAGCGGCGGCAAGGCGGGCCCGCCGGACGCACCGCAGCCGCGAACCGCCGCCGGCAACTGTGATATTGGCCCGGGCGCACCGGGCGCCGACGCCCCCCGGAACGGGGGGGGCCCGCGGGAGGTCGGCTTCCACGAGTCCACCACGGAGCTGGTGGAGGAGGCGGCGGCGGGCGCGACGGGGACGGGGACGGGGCCCGCCGGGACCACCCGGATCGGCGGCCGGCTGAAGCAGTCGTTCCGCAAGCCGGGCGGCATCAACCAGTTCATCGAGGAGAAGCAGAAGATTTCCCTGTCGAAGGAGCGGCGGGCGGCCCGGACGCTCGGCATCATCATGGGCGTGTTCGTCGTGTGCTGGCTGCCCTTCTTCCTGATGTACGTCATCCTGCCGTTCTGCACGTCCTGCTGCCCGACGAACAAGCTAACGAACTTCATCACCTGGCTGGGCTACATCAACTCCGCGCTCAACCCGATTATTTATACCATATTCAATTTAGACTATCGACGCGCGTTTAAACGGCTGCTCGGTATCAAGCAGTAGGCCCAAACGGGCGAGGGAAGGGCTTTAAACGGAACGGAGTCATTTCCGGGAAATCAGCTCACCAGCTTCACGCTTCACCGACCGACCAGGGATGCACACACCGGGCGGCAACGTCCGCCATTACCTACGCCATCAGCACAGCCGAGGGGACGCAAAGAAAGAACCGGCCGACCGCTAAGTGGGAGCCCGGTGCTCGAGAAAAGCTTTTATGCCGCGGGCGAACTATCCCGTGTCCTTTTTTTTTTTGTTCACTTATTTCCTTCGTACTCTGCCTCGTCCATCACGGTCAGCAATCCGTGCCGTGCATTATCGCCTGACGGCAGCAAAAAAAAAAACGCCCTCTTCATCCTTTCGCAATAGATTTTGTCCGCCCTTCGTTTGCGCGGTGCTCGTTTGCTAATTAATCCGCCGGGATGCGTACAAACCCGCGCGGAGGCGCTTTCGACGACTCCATTTATTTTTATCCAGTCCGCCTCGAGTTCCACTATAAGTAGCGCTCGGCATGAGCTAAACAAAAGGCAAACGGAGAGCTCGTGCGCCTCCCGCTCGCAGTCTCTTTCGCCTTCACATCACGATAATTTTTCATTCAAAGCTCCGGCCCAAAAGCGTGAACCACCGGGCGTCTCCATTCTATCGTTTTTATTTTCCCTTTTTTTTTTGCTCACGCTCTTTCGCATCACTGTGCCTGGTTCGGGTTCGAGGAACTGAAAATCAAGCCAACAACATATTACCACACTCATCCTGCGCTTCCCTTGACCGGAAACGGCGAGTGGTTCGGAAACTTCCGTAACCCGGATGCGGTACGCGCGCGCGAGAAAGAGGGAGAAAGAGAACGGACACAATTGCGCCTGACCCCCGCGCACACCCGCCCCGCACGGTCAGGGATGAGAGGGCGCGCACAATTCATGCCCATTCAACCTGGCGCTCTTATCTTTGATCGTTGCCCATTTCGTGTTGCATTGTGTGTGTAGTGATGTCCTTAGCTGTGGTCCTTGCCGGTGGTTTTTACATTTCCGCTCTTTACCCGCGGTGGATGGTGCTTCTCCGTTGAGAGGCTCTATTTTGTGCCACTCTCGACGAACGGACCGGCCGCTTCGCGGCGGCCATCTTGCCGTGAACCAATTCGTTTCGCAATTTCAGCGAGCGGATACGGCAATGGGAAAAAAGCAAGCCCCGACCGGAACCGAATCCGTCACTGAAGCGGGCTGGTTCTTTAAACTCCAGTCCGTGTCCGTTGAGTGATGTTGCCGCCGTGTTTCGTTGTCTTCGGTCGCGGCCTGGCTTCGGTCGCCGGGACGGGTGGTGTAATCAAACCAATCTTGCCGGCAATAAAATCCTCTCCGTGTTCCGCGCGTCCGGATGTTGTTAGCGCTCGACCCAGCTCGGTCGCCACAAACGATCCATCCGGTCCGGGCTGGATGGGGGAGATCGACCGCGTAGCTTCCACAGTGGCCGACGTCCGCTCGGTACAAACCGGGCCCGTGATGTACGACAACAATAACAAGCCACTTTGTTCCCGTCACCCAGTGGGCCGGGAAAGACACTGCCCATTTGCGCCGGTGTTCCTTCTCGGCCACCCCCCCATCCATCCATCATGGCCGGAGGAGATGCCCGATTCTTCGACGCGCTTGTTGTTGTCGTCGTCAAGGCGCTCGAGGAATCAACCACCAACGCAACCAACGGTCGGCGGAAAAGAAAAACAGTTTCGAAAACAAGCCCTCGGGGAAGTTTTGGGTAGGCAGGGCACACTGGTTGCGGGAGGACATACCGCACTGTATGTTTTCCCGCCGCCACGCGCCGAACAATGGGGAAAAGCTTATCCGAAGTGGGTAACGCACAGCGCGCGGGAATGACACCGGAACCGGGAAACCGTTTGTACCGTTTGCGCGAGCACATTCCCG
>KB672979.1:7152081-7177123 GCA_000349145.1 Anopheles dirus
GAACGCCCGAAGGGGAAAACGTAAGCGTACGGAAGTTTTCAAATATCAGCTGAACGGGCAGAAAACGCCACGTCTGATAAGGATGATGCCTGATGCCCCAGTAAGGTCTCGCTGCATTCCGCTTTGCACGGTACGGAGCGGAGATCTCTTATCGCCCGCCCGGTTCGTGGTGGTGGTGGTCAAGGAGACATTGGGGGAAGGAAAAAAGTTTCCTCATCAGCACCCGGACCGGCTAGCGATCAGTCGAGCAGTGTCGAATCGATCGGATAGACACACACGCCACATTCGTTGTTCCACCCGGAGGTGAAGAACTTTGGCCCTCCAGTTACTGCTGCGAAAATGCTGTGAAAAGTGTGTCCACCCGAAGACTCGGTGTGTACGCGCGTGTGTGTGTGTCTGTGAGCGTGTACCTCCCGGACGTCCTGTCAAACAAAGCGAAACTCGTTTACCATTGTCGCCTGTTGCACGGTGCGGACGTTGAAGTAAAATCGTAACGAGTTTCCGAGTGCGATTCGCATCTTTCGCACCCACCGAGCGAGCGGCAGCAGAAGATGAGCTTCCTGCGAGCGGTCCACCAGACGGGCGCTATGGCGCTGCCGCTGGTGCTGCGATTCGGGCACCATCTGCCCAAGCGGCACTTCTCCATCGTCGGAAGTCCGAACGTCAGTGCGTACCTCAGCCAACAGGTAAGTCGAGCGCCGGAAGTACGGGTTGAAAAGAACACGCTAACCACGGCCAGAAAAATCCAGTTTCATGTGAGGTCGAAACAACAGCGGTGAGAAAAACATTTGTAACTCCCAAGCCCAAGTCCAAGGATGTCTATTGACATTGTGCGTCACGCAGAGCGGGGTTCACTTTAACGTGGCTTGTTGAAAATCAAATACGAGCGTGCGCGCGAACGAGCGAAACCGGGCAGTTCCCATAATCAGAACCCCTTAAGGTTCTCGGACGGCGATGATAACCTAGTGCCGCGCGAAGCGGCGATTGCCACACAATGTCCGAGCGTCCAGATTGCCCAGAATGGTTCAATCGGAAACGCAAACAGCGTTCTTGGCTCCCGTGCACCCTGTGTACACCGCGAGTGCGTTGACATGGCCGCCATGACCTTCTCAAAATCAAACCCATCCACAAATCTGTATCACACAAATCTGTTTACCGCCGTGCGCGGGTATCGCGTGTGGCCGGTGTTCCATTGTCCATCCAGCGCAAATAGCGCCCATAGCGTAGCGGCTAATCCGATGTGACCCCGCAATAAATCTCACGCCGGTCGTGACCATCGCTCTGTCAATTTGATTGATATTATCACACGATTCATCCATCCTCCCTAATTAGTATCGAAAAAGCATCGCCTGCCATTGGATTATCGGGTTTGCCAGTGCAGACCTGCCTGCAAGGGAAATAATCACCTGCACATTATCAAAACATACCGACACACACACACACACCTCCGGCTTTGTTTGCCGATTGGCAGTTGCAGTTGCTATTGACGCCCACCTAAATCTGATTACCAGCTCGCACTGACCGACGAACTTTGGCCGCGTACTAGCCCGTGCACACCACAGCGAAAGCCAAAGTCTGCTCCGGTCCGGGACGTAAACAGAGGTCAGGGCAGGGATCGTTTGGTGCCGCAGGCTGTTTGCTTTCCCGTGGTACCGCCACGCCGCTTCGGCTTCCAACACCAAATCTCGCCCACCGCCCTAGACCCCCGATCGATTGATGATTGGAGATTTATTTGATTTGAAATCCTATTGCAAAACAACTGCCTCTCGACGATTGAAGTCTTATCGTCAGCAATCGTGAGGTTTCCGCGACGCTATGCTTGATCCGCCCGCATGTTGGACCTAAATCTCGCCAATGTGAAAGGGGTGTGTGTGTGTGTGTGGAGATTGAAGTTTTTGTTTTGGTAAGTGATTGTGAAAACAACCACTATCGGGACATAACAGCAACCGGTGGATGGAGCGCGGCCGCACTCATAACAACAGGAAGCGATTCACGATCCCAACCCTGGATCCGCACGCTGCGCGGACTCTGAGACTTGGCGCTGTAACTGCTGGTCACGTTTCACGCCGGCTCAGGCGAACGTTTTCCACCCCGGGCTCCGCACGGCGATGGCATTGATTTCCTGAGTGACGTTTCACAAAGATTAGCCTGCGCCCCCCAAGTACCCGGACAATCTAATTTCGTAACTTTCTAATCGTGGCCCGAGCGGACGCCCGCTATACGGCCTGTCTTTTCCGAGCCTTTGATGTGCTGCGTGCCAGACATTGGAAAGGATTCCGCTCCAGCCGACTTCCAGCGCGTGCAAGGAAAGCACGGGTGTGGTGTACAACAATATAACAGCATTAGCTGCCCGGTGCACGTTCTAGGAACACAGCAGATGAAAGCTTATTTGGGCAGGACATTTCTTATGCTTTATACTTCAATAGGACCGTCAAGAGTGTCATAATTGGGAGACACCTTGTATGTCGGGTCAAAGTTTTCTATGGGATATCTGTTCTGTGGATATCGCGTTTTCAGTTTGCTTCAACGATGCTTCACTGCAGCCAGGCCAGATTTGAAAAGCCTTCAACATTGTTCGAAACTGTGTTGAAACTTTGAACCCATGTGTGCTGAAAGTTCGATCAAAATTTTGCACTGTCCACATGCCACATGTGAACACGTTCTATGTTTTAAATTTGTTTACGGTCGAGTATGTAGCAGGGGAGCGTTCAACAGCATAGTTATTGTGTTGCGGCCGTAGCAAACATGATTGCCCTTCGGGTAGCAAATTCATTTCAAGCGATCACAATAATTGAACAATGTTTGCAGCGGCATACTCTACGCACAAAACGAACATGGACAAAACTGTGCGCGTGTGTGTGCGTGTTGCAACAATCGTAAAATTTTATTAACTCACCATAACGGAAGGCAAACAATTTCACGTAATTATAATTTATTGCGTAGCAGTTATATTGTATTTTTACCATCAAAGCCGAAGGACGAAGCAAACGTCCGGGACCGGGCTTTACGACAGATTCATGTGGAAATCAAATAAAATTTCAATTACTCCTGCGAACCGTTTCGACACATTGTGCCACGGAGCAGATCCGCCCGCCACTTGCACTGCAGCGACTGCACCGATGCCAGCGCACTCAGAGCGTGACAATACGAAACGAGTCAAAGTGATTATAATTCAACGAACATCCAATGAACTGCAACGAGGAATTAAGGAGGAACCGACGTAGTGGAAAGAACAGCCTTCGCGTAGCGTGGAATGAAAAATCAAATAATAATGAAAAATAATTTCCGCCACGATTGCGCTGCACAAAATTACGTCCGACGTAATCCCGCGGGAGTAAGACGGCTTTCCGGCCATGGAGAGCTTTTCTGGGGCAGATATAATGACGGGGAGGAGAAAAAAAATCTCCGCAAAAGCATAGTGTACCTAGACAGGGTACAAATGGGCATCGGCAAACAATCGTACTGTCTTGATGGAGGTTGCTCCTAGCAGCGTTAATTAACTCTGGACCTGAGTGGCCTCGTCCGGTGGACAGTTGGAAAGCTTTGCAATCATCTTCACTGCCGCTTGAATGTCCCAGTCCGCGCGTTGTCAATGCGCACACAAAATACTCTCCTTAAAAACGATACACAAAAATCACTACACTTAAGCACATGAACAATTCGGAACGTTTACAACGATCGCCATGCCATACGCCAGCGAAGACTGGAGGAGTGTTTTAAAGGGATAGATTAGCGGATTTCGTTTGTTGTTAACGATGCCAAATAAATCTCCCTACCCAGCAAACTCCAAATCCTTTTCCCCTTGAGACGTTTTCCATTTTTAATTCAAGACGAATCCAAATAAAGCTCCGGCCAACGACGGTCGCATAAAACACTGACCGCCTGACCGTCTGAACAATAAAAAAAAAACCTCCACAACAAAAAACGAAAATAGGACGCGATTTTTCAACAACTCCACAGCATAATGAGCGAAAAAGGATCCATCCAGGGATCGTGCGGCATGCTAGAAATAATGATACAAAATGCTTCCCCACAACGATTTGCTTCTCGCCAGACCTTCTGGCCCGGCTGGAGCGGGAACAACAATAAGGGAGAGAAAATAATCAAGAATTGATGCTAATAGCGCTCCGGTGAAGGAGGCCATGCCAACAGCAACAACAAAAAAGCAACCACCTGCACTAAAATGCGAACGACCCGCGTCGGATCCCGCGCGCGAAGATGCGGGAATTTGCAAGTTAACCCCCGCCCCGTCTTCGGCCGCCCACGGAAAAAGTTTCCGTTTGCCCGAGAATCTCCAGACGATGCGTAGCCGGCCGTCGCTTCGCTTAAAAAGAAGGGACCGCTAGAATCTCTGCATCCGCTCAGCGCGAGCTTGATGAAAAAAGTTTCGATTGTTTTCCGATATGATATTGGCGTTATTACAAGGATGGTGGCGTGGCGTGGACAAGGGGTCGAAGGGTTGTGTTCTGGTTTTTTACGAGCCCGGAATGCTAAAATGGGCGCAAGGCAACCTTTTCCCCCAGCCTGGAAGACCGCACCGGGCAAACAAGCGGTGGAAAGAGATGCTTGTAATGCAATCGAAAGCGTGTTGAACGCCTACTATGTGCCTGATTTTATAAGTTTTTTTTAGCTGGTTATCTTTGCTGTCGAGTGGTGCTGTTTAAAATTTCAGGCGATGTGTCTCGATACTTTCCCAGTTTTGGGATATGCCAATAATGGAGGGTCGAAAGCATCAACAAGTAGATTACCACCTCCGCAACGATTGTGTCCATCATCAAATCTAATCGCGTTTTCCCCCCGTCCCGCACAGGCCAACAAAGCGAAGAACGTCAACCGCACACTGCACGGTATTCACGAGCGGAAACAGGCCGCATTCCACGAGCGCAGCCAGCTTAAGTACGCCAGACGGCTGGTGGTAAAGCTTGGCAGTGCCGTCATTACGCGAGAGGACGAACACGGTCTAGCGCTGGGCCGGTTGGCCTCGATCGTCGAGCAGGTGGCCGAGTATCACGTCGAGGGCCGCGAATGTATCATGGTTACGAGCGGAGCCGTCGCGTTCGGCAAGCAGAAGCTCACCCAGGAGCTGCTCATGTCGCTGTCGATGCGAGAAACCCTGTCGCCGACGGATCACACGCGCCAAGACGCTGGTACCTTGCTGGAACCGCGGGCTGCCGCGGCCGTCGGGCAGTCGGGTCTGATGTCGCTGTACGATGCGATGTTCGCGCAGTACGGCATCAAAATCGCGCAGGTGCTGGTGACAGAGCCCGATTTCTACAACGAGGAAACGCGCAAGAACCTGTTCAGCACGCTCTCGGAGCTCATCAGTCTCAACATCGTGCCCATCATCAACACGAACGATGCGGTCGTACCGCCGATGTTCATCGTCGATCAGGAAGTTTCGGCCACGGGCAAGAAGCGTGGCATCCGGATCAAGGACAACGACAGTTTGGCCGCCCTGCTCGCGGCGGAAATTCATGCCGACCTGCTGATCCTGATGTCGGACGTGGACGGCATCTACAACAAGCCGCCGTGGGAGGATGGCGCACGACTGATGCACACCTACTCGGCCGGCGATAAGAATCTGATCAAGTTCGGCGAGAAGTCGAAGGTCGGTACCGGTGGCATGAACTCGAAGGTGATGGCTGCGACCTGGGCCTTGGATCGTGGGGTGAGCGTGGTGATTTGCAACGGCACGCAGGATAAGGCGATCAAGAGTATACTTACCGGCCGGAAGGTGGGAACGTTCTTCACCGAGTCCGACACGGAGAAGGCGACGCCTGTTGAACAGATTGCCGAAAACGGTAAGCGCGACGCTAGTAGTTTATGGCAGCTCCGTACACTAACCTGTGCTCTACTCCTTTTCGTAGCCCGCAACGGTAGCCGAGTGCTTCAGAATCTCACAGCAAGCGAACGCGCCCAGGCCGTAAACACACTGGCCGATTTGCTCGTGTCGCGTCAATCACAAATTATGGAAGCAAACGCGAAGGACCTGGAGGAGGCAAAGAAGTCCGGGCTGGCGAAGCCCCTTCTTTCGCGACTCTCGTTGACTCCCGCAAAGTTGGAAAGCTTGGCCAAAGGACTCAAGCAGATCGCTGACGACAGCCACAGGGTAAGTTACACTTTTGCACTCTTGCTTCCAGAAGTTGCTTTGTTACAAATGTTGTTTCCCCTCCTCCACGAAACATAGAACGTAGGACGCGTTGTCAAGCGCACGAAACTGGCCGACGGTCTCGAACTGAAGCAGGTCACCGTCCCGATCGGTGTGCTGCTGGTCATTTTCGAATCCCGTCCAGACTCCCTGCCACAGGTGGCCGCTCTTGCCATGGCGTCGGGCAACGGACTGCTTCTTAAGGGTGGTAAGGAGGCGGCCCATAGCAACCGCGCTTTGATGGAGCTCGTCAAAGAATCTTTGACCGCGACGGGAGCGGCCAACGCGATCTCGTTGGTGTCGACGCGCGAAGAAATCAGCGATCTGCTGTCGATGGACGAACACATCGACCTAATCATCCCGCGTGGTTCAAGCGAACTAGTCCGCAGCATCCAGGAGAAGGCCCAACACATTCCGGTGATGGGACACGCGGAAGGAATTTGCCACGTGTACGTCGATCGGGAAGCGGACCTGGACAAGGCTCTCAAGATCATTCGCGACTCCAAGTGTGACTACCCGGCGGGTAAGTGTTTACGAGTTGTTATCAACAGAGCGCTCGTTTTCGGCTCCCGCTCATGGGTTTTTGCTTCTTCCCAGCCTGTAACGCAATGGAAACGTTGCTCATTCACGAAGATCTGCTGCAGAACAGTTCCTTCTTTACCGATGTTTGCAACATGCTGAAGCGCGAAGGTGTTAAAATCAACTCCGGTCCCAAGCTGAACCAGCTGCTAACGTTCGGTCCACCCCAGGCTAAGTCGCTCAAGTTCGAGTACGGCGCACTGGAGTGCAGCATCGAGGTGGTGAAGAACCTTGAGGAGGCAATCGATCACGTCCATACGTACGGCAGCGGTCACACGGACGTTATCGTCACCGAAAATCGTACGTACCCTGGTGTTCCGGAACCGATTTTGTGACACCGAAATAACTCAACTTCCCCTTTTCTCTTAGCGTCTTCGGCCAGCTACTTCCAGAGCAACGTTGACAGTGCCTGCGTTTTCCACAATGCCAGCAGCCGTTTCGCAGACGGCTTCCGCTTCGGACTCGGGGCCGAGGTTGGCATCTCGACTGCCAGAATACACGCCCGCGGACCGGTCGGTGTGGAGGGACTTCTGACGACGAAATGGATTCTGAGTGGTGTCGACCACACGGCTTCGGAATTTACCGATGGGTCACGTGCGTGGCTCCATCAACAACTGCCCACCGACGCGTAATTGTAGCATTTAGTCCCCGTTCGCTTCAAACGCTTGCCAGCGTGCTTCCGTTCGTATACATTTTTTCCACCGAACTTTATTGGCCGTTTAAATTTGCACTTTGAAGGGCCTCCATTGGGAGCGTGTTGTCCCGGGGAAATGTAAAAAGCGCACAGTACAATCGAATAAACTCAATTAATTATCCCTACCGTATCACATTAGCACGCCGCTGGTGGAACATAATCGTTTCATTCTGCTGTGGGAACGTGGGCCACACAGCGGACAGCGTTTGGATTGAAAATGAAATAAAAGCCGCCTGTAAATAACGATAGTTTAATTCTTGCTTTTAATTCCTTTCAACCACCACCACTACCACCCCCGCCACCATCTCCATTGAGAGTATAAAAATTAAATTAATTTTATTCGTGCCTAATGAGCGTGCCATAAATTATACAACAGCAATTCGACCCACACCGTATGGCCTATAGGGAAGGCAGCCAAACTTGAGAGAAAGGTCACTGTACATATTTCGCTCCATTTAATCCTCCTCGGGATGGGCCCGTGTATTCATGCAGTTGGAAAAAGAATCATTAAACGAATTTTGTGAGAGCAGCCCAAACTTAACTCCCTGCAAACAATTCCCTGGTTGGATTACTGGTGCATCACGCATTCAAGCTTACACCACAAAAACTCGCGTTCCTCGTCGTGCAGTGTTAAAATATTAATCTTTATTTGCGATAGTTATACATCGACCATGTCAGAGTAACACGCAAGCACAAAAATGGGGAGAAAGGCTTCCCGATCGATCGTGTACAAAATATTTACAACTCCACCTCGACCTCTTCCATTTCCCGCATCGAAATGGAACGTGTTTGCACAGTTAAACAGTAAATACATAAGTAGTGTTATCACATCATCCGACACACTTTGTCCCATACCGCGAGGGTGCACAGCACAAACACACACGGTACGCCCGCTCACTGATTGTCAAACTCGGACAGATCGAACACGGGCATTTCGAGAGGCGCCAGATTGTCGTGCAGTAGACCAGCGCCTCCATGCTTTTGTCTGGCCGATCCTCCTTGGTTCGTGTGGCCCGCGGAGTCTGCATCGCCAGTGCCACGCTCGGAAGTGCCAGCGTCCTTTTCCCGCTCGTAGAAGCGCACCTTCTCCCGCAGCTCTTCATTTTCCGTCGCGTATTCGTCCACGTTTTGCGACATGCGCTGGATGAGGATGTGCAGCGAGTGGTTGAGCGTGATCAGATCGTTCACCGTCTTCGTGCCAATGCCGTCCGCCTGGCCCGACGGTTGGCTCGCCGCGTAGCTTCTGCTCAACGCATCCAGCAGCCCGTCGGTGTCGTCGAGGTTGTGGTAGATGGCCACCTGCAGCTCGTTGTATTTGTCCATCTTCTCAATCTGCTGGGCCAGAAATTCGGGATTCTTGCGTTGCTGGTAGTCGAGCGCTCGAAGATACCGTGCGTACTGCTGCTTCCTCGCCTGTAGCCACTCGACCTGCTTCAGGTGGTACTTTCGCTGCAGATGCAACGATTCAAGCACTACCGTGTTCGTTTGCAGCTTGAGCGCTTCGTTGAAGTGAAAAACGGCCTTCCGATGGCACTCGATGGCGTCGTCAAAACGACGGCTTTTCGCCCAATTTTCCGCTCTTCGGCCGTACACGTGCGCCTGCATGTGAGAAACGATATCAGAGACAGATTTTCACAAGAAAAATACACTAATTTACCCTATTTAAATGTGAATTTTCCATTGCAGTAGCTTCGAACGCATCAGCACGTAAACAAACTTTCACACACCAAGGCGCCTTGCTTTGTTTTCGTCTCGAACAGCTGATTCTGGCGTTTGTCGTGCAGGGTTGCCAAACTGGTCGACCACCGTTTCAACTGTCACTCTGATTTCACTCGCCACATTGCCGTATTTACGTGTTTTTATTTTCTCACCCAGTTTTTATCAATTCGCGGAATTTTACAATCGCTCGCGCGAGTTTTTGCTCGCGTTTTGTGGCGTGTGTGTGTGTGTGTGTGTGTGTGTGTTCGTGGCGTAGTTTTTTGTTCCTAAAGTGCATTTACTCAGGAGTATGAGGTCCACGCGAATTAAACTCCAACAACCCAGTACTCCTAACAAGCGCCCTAGGTGATAGGCGGAATCAGTGTTTTGAAATTGGGATCAATTTAGCGTTGCACACCCTCCCACCCCAACCAATCCGCCCACAAACGCGCACCCTGACAATCCTGTGCACGGAGCGAAATTATGTGTAGGGACGAAATTTTGGCGCAGCTGACCGAGCTGTTCGGTGATTACATCGGTCAGCAGCGGATTGTTGCTACGATCGAAAAGTATGAGGATTGTGAGTAGGCAACAGCTACGGGCACACTTTTTGAGTGGATGACCTTCGCTAATCTTATCTACTTTCTCTACTTCATCGACTAGTGAACGCCTGTATCGAGGCGCTGCTGAAGGAGGAGGAACAACTAGCCTCGTCACCATCCTCGGAACGGAAGCAACAGGCAGCAGAGCTCACGACGTTACCTACCGACCGTGTGACGAACGGACCGGATCCTTCGACAGGAGCCACCCGCAAAATGACCGGCGCATCCACCAAGACCAACCCACCGGAAATGCCGCCCAGCTTTGCTTCGCTCCTACAGAAGGGGAGCTTCCCGGCACAGTTTCAGCAGCCCGCGCCCAGCAACTCGCGGCAGGGACGCAAGTACAAACCCGCGGAACAGCCGGAAAACTTTCCCAACATCCTCGACATGGTGGCGCAAGGTTATCGCGTGATGGTGCTAATGCGTGGCGTCCCGGGCAGCGGCAAATCGTACCTCGCGCGTTCGCTTGTCGATCACACGTCGGGCGGTGATTATCGTAACCATATTTTCAGCACCGACGACTACTTCATGGTGAATGGGGTGTACAAGTTCCAGCCCGATGCGCTCGATGCTGCGCATCGCTTCAATCAGCAAAACGTGCAGTCGAAAGCACGTGATGGTTGGAGCCCGATCGTGGTGGACAACACGCACGTGCGGCTCTGGGAGATGTACCCGTACGTGCAGATTGCAGCCGACCATGGCTACTACTTGGAGCTGCTCGAACCGACCACGCACTGGAAGAACAACAGCCGCAGTCTTGCGATACGCAACACGCACGGTGTGCCGGAACCGAAGATCAGGAGTATGCTGCAGAACTTTGAGAAGCTCACGGACGTGCAGGAGCTGTACAGGTTGTGCAAGCTCGAGCACGCACTGTACATTCCCCCCAAGATGCGTCACTATCCCATCGTGCCGAGGGATCTGCTCATTCCCGGCCTAAATGTGCAGCCCGAAGATCAACCCGCACAGCCCCAGCAGCGAACTATTAAGTGGGGTGAAATATGGGAAGACATAACAAACGCATCGAAAGACACTGCCGGACAAGTGTCCGTTGATCCCACGCGTGGTGGTGGTCTGTCTGCGATTCCACCTCCAAAGCCACCGCGGGATCCTCAAAAAACGGGTACGCCTGCTAAAAGGCTGCCGTCTCGTGCACCATACACCGCAATGCAAGACGACAATGATGGCGGTGGAGCGGCCGGTGGAGGAAGGGTACCGCATGAGGATGACTTTTCCTGGGACTTTACAGACGACTGGCGGAAAGCGGACACAAACTGGAAGCCCTACGACACGGAGAGCAACCAGTTTTGGGGTGAACCGGGGAAGTCAAAGCTGCAGACCGATTTGCTAGCGCTGGAAGCACAACCGCAGCGAAACGTGAACCCGCACTACGAACCAATCACCGAGTACTTGCTGTCGAGCGTGAAGGAACCGACGAAACTTCCCGAACCACCAAAGTCACCATCTGTTCCGGCGGACAAAGCGTCCGATAAGAAGAAGGCGACGGATAAGAAGCGTATCGCCCTGATCAAGCACAAACGCGGCTGTGTGAATGAAAATGCTAGCTTCTCGGAAATTTGCAACCTCTACCCGAAGGTGCCGGAGGCGTATCTGTGGGATCTGTTTGAGAAATGCAGTGGCGATGGCGATTGGGTGGCGAATTTGCTACTCGAAGAGCAGAAGTTTGAGAACTTCGAGAACAGCTTTGAGCAACGGCCGAAAGATACAGCGGATGAAGGAAATACAGGCAACGCGACGACACCAGTCGATATGCTAACCGAAACGACCACCAAATGGAACCTGCTCGAATGCAGCTGCAACGAACCGGTGGCAAAAGCTGTGCCATCGACAGGGTCACCACTGCCCGACGCAGAACACGAGCTGGATCCGATGCTCCATTCACACTACATGCCGACGGGATCTTCCACGCAGTCACCGCGAGAAACGATCCAACGGCAGGGTGGTCGGGGACAGCACCGGGAAAGTGTCCAAGCGGCGAAGCGCGAAATTGAAGCACGGTTTGTGCTTGGTAATGAACATTTTTCTGAGCCGATACGAAAGCTACGCCTCGCGCGCCGCATCGTCCCGGCCGAAGAATCACCGCCTGGCGAGCCGATGGATCTGGATGGGCCAGAAAAGGCGACCGATAGTGAGGTGGTCGAACTGCGGCTCGGTGTGGAGCTAGTGCAGCAGCTGCACGCCATCTTCAAGGACAAACACTGCCCGAAATCGCTCGAGCTGGACGACCTCAACTCCGATCGCACGCGGGTCTTCATGGCGACGGAAACGGCCGAGCAGCTGTATCTGCTTTTTCTAGATTCGCTCTACAGCTATACCGAGGAGGAGAAGCTGTTCAGTATGCGGGAGGACGCCCGCATGGCAAAGCTGATGCAGACGGAGGAGAAGTATCCGGCCTTGTTCAAACCGTCCGATCCGTCCGGCGTACCAAACCTAAAAGACATCATCGAGATGGAGGAAGCGCTCGCTGCGTATCAGAAAGAGACCAACGCGACCTGGCAAAAGTCCGACCAACCCGATCTCGCGCAGCAGATGTCGCAGCAGAAGCTGAAAGAGATGTTCCCACACGTCAACGGTGACGATCTGGTGCAGATACTGGCCGCGCATCACAACCGCTTCGACGAAACAGTGCAGGTGTTGAACGCCTCCATCCCCGACACCGTCCGCCAACAAATGCTCGAGAAGGAGGAGCTGCTGAAGCAGCGTGCCGAGAGCGAGAAACAAAAGCTGCTCGATCTGTTCAGCGCACCCGCCTACGGGACACCCTCGCCTACCGGGTCGGCCAGTCTGTCCGGCGAGGAAGCAATCAACTTCCATCTCATCAAGGCGGAAGAGTGTCGCAATCTGGCCCAGCATCACCTCGACCTGAAGAACGAATGTCACGAGAAGGCGCGGCAAGCGATACAGCGCAACGTGCCGGGGCTGGCCGACTACTACTCGCAGATAGCGCGGCTCCATCGCACCAAGATCGACATGTACAACAGCCGGGCGTCGAATTGCATCATGGAGGTGCACAAGCTGAAGCTGAACAACGCCGAGGTGCTCGATCTGCACTATCTTCACTCGCAGGAAGCGCTCCGGTGTCTGGAGCTGTTCCTTGCCGAGCATGCCGAGAAGCTCCTCAACTCCCAGCAACGCTTCAAGACGCTTTACATCATCACGGGCCGGGGCTTGCATTCGGCCGACGGTAAACCGATAATCAAGCAGCGTGTGAAAACGATGTTAAGGGTGAAGAATATCCGGTGAGTTTGGTTGGAAAACGGTTTCAATACAGTATTTTTAACTGGAAGAAGCGGGAGGCCATCATACAACTCCGTGGGCACCTCCCAGTGAGGAAATTTTGAAAAATAGGCCGTATAAAACCTTTTTTTTTTCAAGTAGATAATCTTTCTCCCTGCGACTAATATCAACATAATGCAATATTTCTTTCTCACAGGTATACTGAATTAAATCCCGGCTTCCTGAAGATTAAACTGTACAACCGCGACGATCTGGAGCAACTATTGCTGACCAGTGGCCCCTACTAAAGTCCCAAACACCAAGGGTCAGAAGGATGCCGGCGGGCAGATGGAAGTGTACTTAGCAGCAATGCGTCTGACGGAAAACAGAAGCAAAATGCCCTACGCTACACGCTGCGCCAGTGTAGTAAAAGGGAACCGGAAACGATGAACCCGATGTACCTGATCGAAAATCGTGAGTCATCTGAGAGTCATTTAGCACAAAGCAGGGCAATCGTAGGTTTGACTAGCCATATGAAGATAGGATTCAACGGGGAGACGGATATGGAAAAAATGATTTGCATTAGACAATTTGAATGAAGTGATAAAGTATCAAATAAACTTTTAATACAAAAAATATTTTTGTTTTTTTCGGAAGTAAAAATTACTCCTTACTGCACTCCAGAACCTGCGGATACTTGCGGCGTGTTTCGAGCGTAGAATTTCGCATTTCTAATGCGGCCGGGTTCATGTTCCACATGCGTCTTCGGAATCGAAGGTTATTTTGTTCCTCAATCGAAACGTGGTGGAATGTGTTGTTCGACTGAATGCTTTCCTGGCTCGTCATCTTCCGAACGGGAAACAGTTTCTTTGCCTGTATGTGATGGAAATTGTGTGCACACTCGATTCTTTATCCAGACCAGACACTGACGGGCATACCAACCGATCTTACCTTGTGATTATTAGTGGAGCTGCGCGATACGGATCGCCCGTTTGCTGGAATGGGCACGTCATTCGAAATCAATTGTAACGTTTGGTTGCTCAACGAGAATTTCGATACCTTTTTGTGTTTCCTGCAAAGACCGAGATCGAGAACGTCGCGCCAGATGTTGCAATCGTCAGGATCAAACAAGCAAATAAGAACACTACGAATTCCGTACCAAAGTTCCTCAAAGTACATGTGTTGTGCCATCTTTTTCGCGCAGATGCGCTGGTCCGGACAGTAGGCTATCATCCGTTTCAACAAATCGATCCCAAAAGCATGCATCAGCGGAAGGTGTTGACGCAGTTCCACCGGTTTGCGTTTCCGAAAGTCCAGATTGAGTGGGTTCAGCGGTCTAAACTTTTCCAGTGTCAGTGGCGATGGTGAACCGTGCAGTGAGTGTATCGCATCGAGCATTTCCAGCTCGTTCTCGCCCTGAAACAGTGGCTTCAGGGTGATCAGTTCATAAAAGCAACATCCGACAGCCCAGACGTCCATCTTGGGTCCGTAGTAGCCCATCGAAAGCATGCACTCCGGTGCGCGGTACCATCGGGTGGCGATGTAGGCAGTAAATGGCGGGCGATCACTGATACGAGCTGCACTGCCAAAATCGGCCAGTTGCAAAATTTCCTTCTAAACAATATTTAATTTACATCTCAAATCGAAATGTTCATCCGTTCGGTTTCCCTTACCACATGCGCTTACCTTGCCCATGAGTCCACTGACAACTTTTACCAGAATGTTTTCTGGTTTCACGTCGCGATGGAAAATACCGTTCGCGTGCAAGTACTCCAGCGCCTGCACAATCTGGTATAACATTTTTTGTGCACGGCTCTCCGAAAAGGGACGGCTTCTACGCTCCATGTATTGGTACAGATTCATGGCCATCAACTCCATGATCAAAGTCATACTATCATTTTCCCTTCAACAGCGCAATTGAGAACAACCAAATTCAGTTCAACATCGCGTATGGTAATCTGAAATCGAGCATTGAGTAACTTACAGTACATAGTTGCATACGGAAGATATGTTAGGATGTCTTGGGATGGACCGCATAAGATGGACTTCAGCAAAGACAACCTCGTCGTTCATGTCCGTGCAGCAGTCAATCAGACGTTTAGCCGCGTAGGACTTCCCCGTTTTACGACAGCGTACGTGAAACACCATCGAATAGGCACCGCTCCCGATTTGTTCAATCACATCGTATCCTAAAATGAAGAATCAGACGGGATTTACACGTTGCGTCGGACTAAACAACCTTCGGTCTACCTGACAGGGTGATCTCGCTCATCTTCGGGGATCGATTCTACAGCCAGCCTGAACTACCGTCATCGGCGAAGCAACTAACTGACACGCATCATAAGGAAATACAAATCGATCAATGTGCACTTAGATCTACTCGTGTATTTCATTCTCGCTTAAAATCGAAACGTTCGCAACACTTTAACGGACGCACTATTTTTTGTTTCATCGGACATAATTACCGCGAAAAGGCACGACGCTTCCTTGGTTACAAAGTACTCGTACTCCAATGTCGCTATGTAAAAACCACGATCCTACACAGCAATTGGAATGAAACTGAACCACATGGTGGTATATTCTTCGTTCGCGTTTAACTACTTCTCACTGCTACATCGATAGCGTAAAACTTGTTTCAAAATGGTGCTACTAGCTTAAATCTAACTTACGCAGTCGTTGCCAAATTTCGCTCACGGTGTGTTCTCTTTCTGGTCCGCTTTGTCGAACAGCAACGCTCGATTCCGCATCGACCGACGGAATAGGTTGCCTTTCGATTGGAACTCTTTCTTTGGTGGTGTCTCCAGGAACACGCCCTCAAAGATGGTCTCCAGGTTCAGGCGACTCCGGCTAACGTTAACGTCCGGCGGCGTCAGTCCGATGCGGGCATGTATTTCGTCCAGCGTCACATAGCCCTCCGCAGGTGGACGACCATCGCCGCTGGCAGCCGCGTCGCGTGGCGCATCGTACACCGGTGTGCTGCATCCGACATAGATTCGGCCAGATCGCGACGTCGAGTTAGGCGATTCGAACAGTTCCGACTCGATCGGGGACAGTGACCGTCCCGACGGTGACATCGAGCAGGCCGAAAACGGTGGCATCTCGTCGAGCAGGGATCCTTGCACGGTCGCACCGCTGAATGGAGCCGTACCATCGTCCGATGCGTTGAACGGGGACAGGTACCCATCTTCATCGGACGACGACGATGACGACAAGGATTCGGTATCCTGCGCGAGGGTGGTTGGCGTTTTCCTCCTAACGTACCTTGGCGGCGTTGTGACTTTATTCATGACCGTTAAAGGCAGGGCTAGGTGGGTAACGCCTCTTCGTGTGGTTTGTGCGTAAAGATGCACTTCTTCATCAACGGGGTAGATTTCGTTGCAATTCAACGCCGTCGAAGCCAGGGTACAAAAAAAGGTCCAGGTAAAAACTAAAGCGAACGCGGAAGAGCAAACAAAAGGAAATTGAAAGAAAAGCAGCGGTTCACATTTTTGGCAACTCTTTTGAATTTGTTTGACATTTCCCCGAAGGAAGGAATAATGACAGCACTCGATTCCCAAATAGCATGGCATGGACATATTGGCCACTGCATCACCGAAAATTTGACAGCGAAAACTGATTGTTTGACCGACCAGCAAAGCGTTAACAATGTATTAGTGCACACAGATAATAAAATCAGTTCAGTCGACTCTTTAAGGCAATTTTACGATCTTTGAGACAATCTTCCAGTTGGTTCATGATTTATCCTTGAGGAATTGTGTTGAATAGTGCAAAATCGAACAAAAAACATCAAACTGAAAACATATGTAAGACTATGTTGGTACATAACACGCACACCATCAAAGCTACTACGATGGGCTATCACCAACACGACAATTCTTGTAATATTCGATGTATTCTACGCATGATTGCTGGTGATTTTTCTGTCACAGTTTTTGGTGCTATATAGGCGTTCAGAGGCTGTTGGGACATTTTGTCTCTTTCTGCATCTCTTTCCCCCAACAACGCTGCCCTATCCCCGCCAGAGGTTCCTGTGGACGTTTGTTCGGGAGCTAATTCTCTTCCATCTCGCTCTTTCGCTTAAGCTCAGGTGGAGTGGCGGCCGGGTGAGCCGTGTTCAAACGATTTGACATCTCGGTTGACAGGTCAGTTAACAGTATTCTTGTTGTTGTTGTTGTTGTTGTTTGTGTTCCAAGCGGCCCCCTCCTCCTTCGTCGCTTTCGTGTGCGTTGCGATTTAATTAGAAACGAAAGCAAAAAGCGATAAAAATCCACCCACCTTTGCTGGTAGGAACGCCACAACACATTTTCCTGCTCGATTCACCATAGGCGCGGAATTAAAGGATCAAAGTTTGTGCCGAGCTTCCGTCACAACATAGCAGGCTCTGACGAAGAATGAACGCAACTGTATAATCACTGTAGAGTACCTGCTGACCCTGCGTTGCACGTTTATTCCCGTGGTCAACAATCCTGGAAGGTAAGATCTGGTCACTCCTACCAAATGGTGTTTCCCTGTGCCTCGTCAGCAAAGCGTTGAACCTGCCCCACTTGCCTACCCCGCCTGCTTCAACGACAACAACAAGCGAGCCTTCCCATCACCAACCCAGACAGAAAGTTGTGCCTATTGATCCGGGTGAAATTGGCAGCTGTGCAAAGAAACGCAAACGTAGCGTTAAAGTGCAAGCTCCGATTCGCATCCCACCGGGAGCAAGAGTCCCGCTGGAAGTATGGTTAAAATGGTGTTCGTTATCGATCTCCTTGGCAGTATCGATTTTGCACAGATTGCACAGTGATAATTCATATATTCCGTGCTTCTTCTCTTTTCATGTCTGGCTCGGCAGCGGAGGTTTGTATGGTTGCCCATGCATTTGCCTTAAACGGTAGCTTTCGCTTATCACCAGAAGGAGAACAAGAAAAGGGGAATCGGATGTACAAAGACTGATCGATAAAGGGAGAAAGGCCTGCTACCCCGACTGACCCTTAATTGATATGTAAATAGTGGACAAAACGAAACAGCGCCTGAAGTCGAGCGGAAAATATCGTGCAATCCAGATTCTTCGAAAGGAACCAAGTCCGCTCAAGCAGTCACCCTTCCGTTAGGACACCGCAGCAGCAGCAAAGGCACCAAAATTGACAGAATACAAATGCCCAGAGGTAAACGTCGTCACGCCATAGACATGCGGCCCAGCGAAGAAGACCAGCAGTCGACCAAGCGGCAACGAAATAGTTATCAAAGGTAAGTCATATGCCGTGCCGGGTTTCCCCAGTGCGTGTCGCAGTTTTTCACGTACATACAAGTTGTTTCGGGACGTGCACTGTGTGTCCAGCTTTTGCAATCGACTTCATCATCTTAACATGACTTCAGAATCGTACGCTGTAGTTGTCAAGCATTCCCGATGTATTCCCTCGTCTCTTTGCGAGACACCCTACCCACACTCCACCCCCGTTCCATCCCTCCCTTGGTCATCAAAAGGCCACAAAACGTACGTAGGATGGCTGCCGTAAGCTTGTGAGCAGCATGGCGCGTCTTTTTAAAAAAAGACCAACATGATATTTTTAGCACACGCCTGCTGGGCACGGTCCGCACGTTGGCGTGGACCGATTGCTTTTCTTCCTAATTTTCACTTTCCATTTGTCAGCGAAACACCACCGTCAAAGGAACGGCAAGGGCACCGTTCGCAGGAGTGTGCAAATATTTTGCGGGTTACCCGTTTTTCAGCCCGACTGTGCACGATTTAAGCGTGATAAGCGAGCTTGTGCATTTTAAGGTCCGGCCCCGCTCGCTCCCGATGTGTGCGGCAAGAAGAAGTTGCTGTTTTATTAGTGCGTTTCGCGTTTGATCTGCCGCGCGATGGGTGACGGAATGTACAGCTGCGTGTGGGATATGCAATTTTGCAGCGAAGGATCGATAAAACAACATTAACGTGATTTGTGTTTCTCCGGCAGCTCGCGGCGCTACAGCAAATCGGAAGATGCGTTCAACCAGAAACGATGCCTCACCTGGTTCCGGGAGTACACCACACCGGACGATCCGGACACTTTAGGTAAGCCTCTCTGGGAGGAAGAGTGGTTGTTAAGTAATCGGAAGTAAAGTGGCATTTTGCACGGTGGTAAACAATGGATCTAATAATAGCCTGGCATCGGATGCAGACAACAGCATCAGCAGCAGCAGCAGCAGCAGCAACTTAGTTCTGCTCCTTCTCCCTTTCTGACACTGTGTTCCGTACATCTGCTCACCTGGTGTGTTCTTTTTTGTAGGTCCCGAAGGAATGGAAAAGTTCTGTGAGGACATTGGCGTGGAGCCGGAAAATGTGGCAATGCTCGTGCTGGCGTACAAGATGGGCGCCAAACAGATGGGCTTCTTTACGCAGAGCGAGTGGCTGAAGGGCTTGACGGATCTGCAGTGCGATACGGCCTCGAAGGTGCAGTGCAAGCTGGAGTATCTCCGGAGCATGCTAAACGATCCAAACTCGTTTAAAGTCATCTACAGATACGCGTACGACTTTGCGAGGGTAAGTGGAAGCCCAGTTGAGAGTTTGCTGTTTGTTTTTGTGCAATAATGAGCCTTACCGTTTCGCACAGGATAAAGATCAGCGCAGTATGGACATTGAGACGGCGAAAGCGATGCTACAGCTGCTGCTTGGCAAGCATTGGCCACTATACGCACAATTTGCCCAATTCCTAGAGCAGTCCAAGTACAAAGTGATCAACAAGGATCAGTGGTGTAATATTCTAGAGTTTTCCCGCACCATCACTAACGACCTGACAAACTACGACGTCGACGGAGCTTGTGAGTATATACCTTTTCTGTGCTATCTATGCATTATCTAACGTTTATTTGAAAAGTTCCTCCACAATAAGTTTCAGTCCAGCCATATATTAATTGTGTTTTGTTTCAAGATCCGGCTTCATAAACTATGTAGTTATATTCAAACTACTTCATGTGGCCAGTGTCGTGTAGTAAAAGAGTGATCCAACTAAGGCGTTACGGTTACTATTTTCATTATGTTTGATTATCAATTCTTCAAATTCCTTTATAATTCTTTTCTTTACTATGGCTAATTGAATAGCTAGTTATACAATAGTACACCTCGGAAATTAGCTGTTTTCGCTGTTTATCACGCCAACCTTATTAGGCAACCAATTAAGAAGTAGATAATTTGGTTAATTTGGATAATTTGGTTTGGACACAAGGCTCGAAACATCTCCAGCACTGGCTACTACAAAATAATCATATGATTTTATATCTTACCTTGAACGAAAACACTAATACAGAATATAGTCAATTTTATCAGTTTCTGTCGATGCCTCAGGAATGTTTAGAAAATAGAACAACATTATTGCGCGTTGTTAGATAATTTTGCATACAATCACTACAATCGCTTTGTTTTCTTTTTCCAGGGCCCGTAATGCTCGATGAGTTCGTAGAATGGTTAAGACAATTGCGCGCCCAGCCAACGATTAGCTGAGGCTTGCTGCATTAGATGCGCGGGTTCCCCGATCCCGAAAACATGTGCAAGACCACAAAGCACCAGCAGAAGCAGAGGACAGACCACAGAAACAAGAACAAAAAGATCACACCCCGGCACCCAAGAGCACGTATTATCAATCCAATGAAATGATAGGCCTATCGTTTTTCAACCCATCAAACAAACACGCCAGAATCTCCACCAAAGGTCGACGCAGCGGAAGAGAGTGAGAGATGCCATTACTGGAGGGCATGTTGTACGTCACTAGGGCGTGATTGCAGGAGCGGCATCGGTGCGACGTAAGGAATGTATCGCTAAATTCTTCCCAGCAGCATACGCTGCAAAACGATCGCCAGTTTTTTGGCTTCCGTTTTTATACGGTTGTGTTCATGTGTAAATGGCTATATTTTAGAACTTTCATCGAGCTGTTGTCTATTTTTTAACTCGGTCTACTGAAGTTTATGAGCGATTCTCCTCAGTATCGACCACCGTCGGCGGAAGTGGCCTCAAACGACACCAAAAACAAGCACAGGAAATAGTTCAGTTGCAATAGTTGATTTCTTTCGTACTCTCTCATACACACAAATAGCATAACCAACCTACCACCAACCGTTCCGTTGCGTATGCAATAACTAATGAATTAGACTTAATACAATGATAGAATGAATCTGTTTGGAAGGCGCAATAGGGAGAGGGAGAGAGAGAGAAATAGAAGATCAATAAACAAAATTGTGAATGATAGAGCAACGGAATCCCGCGGTGTGTTAAGCACATTCAAGTCGCGCATCCTTGGTCATGGAACATTTTTCAAACAACAGTGCAGTGATACACGTGATACAAGCAACGGGAACCCGATACACGTGCGTCAAGTTTATATTTATAATATATAGCTTCATTTAAATGGCCGGTGTGCATGTGCGCCCGCTTGTGTGAAGTGAAGTGAAGCAGACTTGTCCGGCTGATGAGAAAAAAACGAACTGATATTCCAATAACGTTTGCCCGATGGACTAGACGGAAAACAGTAATCAAACAATAGAGGATTGTGAATTAACGAAGCTAGGAGTAGGCATTAAAATAAACCAGTCGATTGACAAAATTCGTATGGCAAACAAACAAAACCAATACTATCAATATCGAAAGCAAAACAAAGAATGGCAACCACTATACTCATCAAAATCAAACTAAAAGCAAAACGACGCAAAATAGCGTGAAAACGCAATAAGACAAACGGAAAACGACGCTCGGAAATAATACGCATAATAAAAGTCCAAACATACTTTATCTCTTTAACGGCGAGTTTTGGTACGTGTTTATTACAATTCTTTTTATTTACAATATCGGTCTGCTTTCATCTTGCTGCGACGATCGAGCAGAGCCTCGTGCAGCGTACCATCGTCCTTTGCCTTCTTCAACACAACCTTGTCCTCTTGGCTGACGCGTAGCTTTTTGTCCTGGAATTTCTGGAACTTTTTCCTGTTAGAAAAAAAACATAGAGACGTGAAGTAAATTAACACATTCCTCATGATTTCTCCGTCCCGCGTTGCTTCACAATCCTACTCACACATAATTAATCTCGACCTGATCGAGATTTCCCGACTCCTCCGCCGGCAGCTCCTTGCTGGAAATGTCTTCCCGTCCGGCACAGCTCCTGATCACACACACCTCATCGCTGCCCACCTTCTTCTTCAAAGCCACCAACGCATCGTCCTCCGGGTCGACCGACACGAAGCAACCGTTCGCGGCGAGCAGTGCCGTCTTACCCTGGTCGAACACCGGCTCGAATTGTTCCAGCGCCGACACAGCATCCGAACGGCCCGTGAGCATGCCGTCCTTCTCCACCTTCAGGTACTTTCCGTAGCCGGACTTGAAGGCCACCTTCTGCTCGTTGATCAGCACCGCACTGAAAATCTCTTCCGGATCCGGTGGGTCGCCCTCGTTGTGTGGTGCGCCCAGCGTGAAGAGCCCATTGTCCAGCGCCTTCACGTACGCCTGCTTATCGAACTGCAGCGCGATCGAGCCGGTGATATCGCTCGTTTTGGTCACCATCCACCAGCCACCGTGCTTGACCGCGTCCGTATCGACCACGAGCGCCTTTTTCGCCTCCTTGTCCTTCTTGTCTTTTTTGTGCTTTCGCTTGGTGCCCCTGGGAAAAACGGTATGATGACTCAACTACACCGGAGGTATCTACCTGTAGGTACTTACTTTGAACTTTCACCTTTTAGAACAAGTTTGCTCACTTTAGCTTTTTGATATTCAGCCATTTTTGTAGTGCTTTGTGTACGATACTCTCGAGCCAGCCAGTTCTAAAAAGTAAACAAACAAACGGAAAAATCGTAGCCATTTTGACAATAGCTTTGTTTACGACCTCAGCATGCGTTCATAAAACACATTTCAATACTTAGAGGGATTCAAGCAGAGCCCGATGAAAATGCTATCGGTGTAGTTCTTGTAGAGCAGTTCAAACATAAAAACGGCGGAAATGCTGAACACTAAATAAAAATAATTTTATCATATTCCATGTGTTGCATGATCCCATAAGGATCAAGCTCCACATGTTGAATCTTATAGTTACAATTAATTATGTATAAATCCATGAATTAGTAATGAAACATTTTGAACATTTATCGCATTGTTCCGCCAATTATTCCGCTAAATCATAATACAACAGACTTAATCGTATATAATAGTAACCCATTGCTTCCTAGATAATGTTCTGTGAAGTTGCACGGAGCTTTTTTTAAATGTTTTTTCATTCCTAAATAGTTACAACAGAACTAATTAAGTTTCCATAATATGTTCATCCTTTTCGTATCGTAAAAACTTACCGGGTTTAAGTTTTCAAGAATAATCTAATTTTAGCTTCCAGCCTAGATAATCCAACCAAACCTTCAGGATGTCAGTACCATCCGTCTCATGCGGTGCTTGCTGACAGCTTCCACAAGCCGCGGGAGGTCGGAATCCGTGCCGACATGCGTTAGGACTCCGCACACCCCCAGATCCAGCTTTCGCGACCAAAATCAAAAAGCATACTTTCATGTTCCATTCCACGGCATGCGCGCCCCTCGGGCTGTGTTGTCCACGCGGCACCCGCCGAGTTCACGCAGATGATGTGCGCTATCTGATAGGCACTAACCTTGACGCAACCGGCAATGGAGCAGATGAAGCGAAGAACGCGGAAGAAAAGCCCATCCACCACACTAATAACGCACAATGGACATGCTTCTTTTGAAACAGAAAGGGAGAGGGACAGCGAACAAAAAGAAGGATCTCGGTCAGAGTTTTAAGCTCCGTCTTTCCACCCCCGCCGAAGCTCCTGCCGGTCCCGAATCCGGCGCCGTCCGCGATTCCTCGCCGCGTTTTAAAGGCTCGCTCGAGCAGAATAACAAAACATCCGTAACGCCACCGTCGGACCGCAGGACCCGGAATGGAGTGCTAGGGTGGCGAAACAAAAAAGAATGCGCTCGCTTCCATTAATTTTATCCAGCTGGTCGCACAGTTTGAAGTGTGCCTGTTTTTGAGCTCAACCGTAGCCTTTTACGCCTCGACGCTGCCAGCGGACGGCGTCGGCGGTGGGGAATGAGCACACTTTGACTTCAGGCTTTCGACACTCGGACGCGGTGTGAACGAACCAGCAGCCGCACCAGCAGCAGTACTGGGACCGACAAAAGCATTGTTTCTGTCTTGCCGTTAGATGTAGGAAGTTTCGCTCGTGGTGGCCAAAAAACCATTCATTAACTCGGGCTGGGAGGCAGGGTCGGGCGAAGTACACGCCGCGAAGATAAGAAGGATGTACTCCATGGGTTATGTACTTCAGGGCGGATTTTACGACTGCTCGACTGCAAGCCACCGAGTGTCGGCAGAGCACTCTTTGTCCAAAAGGATACACTTGTTGCTAGGGGCTACGGTGTTCTCTCGGTCGGCGGAAAGCTACCAGGAGAACGTACCGGTAGAAGCATAGCAGGGCAACCCATCTCGCTCGGAATATCCGTACAGCATCATCCGAAGGCGATCATCCGAAGACGATGGATGCCCATAAATCGGGCGTTCGCGTGACAAGATTTATTAAATCCATTGCAAACAGACACTGAACCATGATTGAAATCATAAAAAGGCGATAGAAATTGAATTGAGGGCTGGTATGACGCGCCGGGGATCCGTTCGATGTCTATCTAACGACTTCATACACTCGGTCGGTAGGTGCTTCGGATACGTCCAAACAACTCGCTTTCATCGTTGCTGTAAAATCAATTAGTTCCGTCTGGCTGTAGCAGTGCGTCAGTTCCCGTCGGAATTCGTGAGTCCTTCTGGTACGGATGTCAACAAATGCGTGCTCGCCAAACCCTCATCGGGCCATTTGTCGCGTCGTCCTGGGCACGAGCGGTTCCTTGTGATGTTTTCAACGCTGCCCATTCAAGCGCAAAACGCGCTTTGGCCACGCGTTGTTTCTATTGCCCTCCGACGAATCCAATCTCCCTTTTGTGTGCAGGCAGACGCGTCCCGATGCTGTCGTCCCGTACGAAAATGAACCAAAAACAAAAAAACACGCACACGCAAGGGTAAGGGGTGTTAATTTCGGGCACATGCGCACGGCGAACCCACGCGCACGCGATCCTGGAGGG
>KB672979.1:7193806-7229289 GCA_000349145.1 Anopheles dirus
GTACGCCTACCGAAAGAACTCGCCGAAGATCTTCTCCTTCCGGCGGAAACGGCAGAAAAACATAATACATTAAACCTTCTCCCGTTCCTCCCTGGGTGGGATGGGCAAATGTTTGCATGAAATTTATAGCCTCCGAACGGGGAGCGAAACTTTTCCCGCCAAATGATTGCAGTTCACTTAGCACGCGGTAGTTTCGTTGTCATCGGGGCACACTTTCGGTGCTCCGGTTCCTACACCTACCGGCCCGAAGTCAGTTGTTGTCGACTTCCACCCACGCTCCCCGTACACGCTGCTGCACTGCTTCCGTAGTTCCGAGTTCGCACGTATCGGAAGATAATATAAAACGAATTACTTTCGCCTCTGCTGCTGCTTCGGCGCCCACGAGGCTGCAGTGTTATTGTTTCCTTTAGTTTTTTTTCTCTCGTCCGTTGCTTGCCTTTATCTATTGCTTGTGTTGTGATTAATGTGTAGCTGCGACGGTGTGTATCGAGGGCAAACAAATCGGAGTAAAAAGTGCACTCTGTAGTGACTTTGTTATATGGTGGTTCCCACCCAAAGGGCCGCCAACCAGTTTCAGATGAATTGCTGCCGGAACAAATTGCGCCACAATGGCACTTTTTTTTCTCTCGAAACGGGAAGAACTGTGACCGCTACACGACGATCGTAAACGAATTACGCGTCGGGTGAGCTAGAAATTGCTTCCTTCTGCAGGACTTTCGACGTGGAGATAGTAATTGAATCATTTTTCGGAGAGCGGAAAAGAATCGCAGCGAAACTTTTCGAATAGCTTTGTTTTTGGCACCGTTTTCCGATGAGTTTGCATTCGGTGGAATCTATCCGGAGAGTGTCTGAGTCAAGCGAAGATTGGACGATGATACCGCTGGCTGTGTTGGAAAGTGTCGTTTGTAAAGTGGACACTTTTTCATGGTCCAATAAACCCTGCTTTTTTCGCTGCTCTGTCTGGCCGAGGGTGACGGTGGTTTGTGTTAGGGGACGTCTGGCAGAGATTTCGATAACTACTCGCGGTGAAAGTAAGCATTTACACTGTCGGATTAAGATGTGCTGAATGATGACATTCTTGCTTCTTTTCTAATCAGCCAAACGCAGGCATTGCACTATAATTGACAGATATTCCAGATAAATCGTAACACGCTTCTCGTTTTCCGTATATAATTCATGAAATATGGCCTCTCCTTTCGCACTTTCAACCATTCGCAAAACCCCGTTTCCCCGAAAATCTCTTCTTCATCTCACTGGCAATTCCCATAACGCGCGCCTTGGAAATATCTTCCCGAAATGGTTTCCCACTGACAGGTCTGATAAGCACGCGTACATTCCTGCTCTTATCAATGTTGCATCCGCCGCTGAAAACTTCCCCGAATCTAATTTGCCACTCTTACAGCTCGGGAAGCGATCGTTCGAAATCAATATCTCGACGGCGGTGCTTCCTCTCGAAGGGTTTCGGCGGAATCCTTTCGCGGCTGGTAGCGCCCACCTGTCCGCCTTACAGCCCAACCCCCCCATCATAACCGTATTTTGAACAGCCATTGAATGGTGCGTCTTTGATTTTTACAACCACTTTGAAAGCGTGCTGCCGGCCGGGAGCTGATTAAATTCCTCCCTCCGCGTCCGAAATGCAAATGGAGCGTTGTAAGTCACGATTACGAAGATTTACCACCGATTCCAAGCGAGCGTCGGGATGGTTGTACTGGACAGTAAATCAATGGTACGGAACGCATCGAACAAAACACACTTTCCATATGATCGCACAAAACACACGCCGCCGTCGTTCGGGGCATAATTGCACTAGATTAAATTAAACACATAAATCATGTTGACCGTTCGGGCTTGCGTTGCCCGGACTCCCTGGGCTGGGCAAGAACAAAACATTCCCCCGCCCGGTTCTGCCCCCGGAATGCACGCTACATGGAAGTTCGATCTACAATCGGCACTCAACAAGATGGCACACGCTGAAGTTTCGACAAACGGAGCAAAACAACAACTCCACTCCACAAGCTCCGTTTCGAATGTCCTTTGCTCATAATTCGCTCACGGAGCGTTTCCAGGGCCGGTCACGTTTACCGTGCCAGTTGGCGGAACTGAAACCTATGATTAATTAATTTTACACTTTGACCTCGCCCTCTCTCTCTCTCTCTCCCTGCGCACTCCTCCCCCAAAAGGCGTTCCGATCGAATGTCGGCATGGGAATATTCGAGAAACACATCGTCTTACCTCCGGAGGTGAAACAGGAAGCGAGTGGGGGGGCCAGGATCGTTACGTATCCGTTTGCAAATTGTAAACGAAAAGTATCAATTCTCGTTACACGGCCATTCTTTGCGCTCGGTGCGCCCGCCATCGCAGGATACTGTTACCCAATCGGCTCGATAAGGATTCGTAGGCTATCTCTCGTGTTACATCGAGCGACCCTGCGCTACGAGGACCCTCGTTCCTTTCAGCGTACGGTTACCACCTGCTAAATGGTTTTACACGAGCGCGAATAGCGTCTTCGGTGTTCTAAATTAATTTTCCTAAACCTCCGAATCGGCACGAACCCGGGGGGCTTATCGGGTGACTTTGCCCGCTGAACATAGCAGCGTGTGGTGGCAAAACCCGACTCCTGGATTCACATTGCCACTGCTGGCAGCGATTGGGATCACAAGTAAACACGGAATGCTGTGTTTGTACTAACCCCTAGCTGTGAGCGGCAGAAATGTGCTATTGCATTACCTGAACCTAATACGTTTGGTGGGAAGTAATCAGCGTGGGAAACGTTAAGATATTGTATAAGGGCATAGGGTTGACATATATTAGCCAACACTTACCATTCCTTTTGATGTTGTTGTACATATTGTTCCAGCTATTTTTTAACTAAAACTAGTTGAAAATATCAATTTTTAGGTAGTAGTGTACGTGATAACTCCTGCGGACTCCATGTCCAACAAATCTCCGCTAATGACTCTTCAAATAAACGCCATTCCCTAGCAATTATGCAATCGCAATTCCTTCCATTCAAGGGTTATTGCTAATTCCACGTCCAAAGCTGCAACACCCTCGGAGATATTCAATTAAACTTCCCGTTTTTTGCCTTTTCACCGTTCCAGGATTTGTCCCCGAAATCTGTGCCTTATCATCCGGGCGTGCGTGCCATTCGACGGCACCGACGACCATTCATTTCCATTCATCCCGGTGCGAAGAGCTCCCGCGGGAGGCCCCGTGCCGGCTGCTGGCACATTGCCGGGCCTGGAAAGCATCTGGCCGGAAACGTACCTACCCCGGCAGGCACCCGGTGTATGCCCACAGCCCGACGACGAACGGCGTGCACGGCGCGCAATGTAGGATGAACATTCCGGAACTTGCCTTCCTCCCCCGAGAGCACCCCCTGTGCTGGCCTGATGCCTGCAGCGTCGTCCACCGACCCTAGGAGGACGGAGAAAGCGTGCGCGGTACCGGGTGGTGGCAACGACAGCCGCGACTATGCAGATTACGGCTGGCCGTTCAACCGGTTGCTGGGCCGGTCGTGGGCGATGGGCGTGTGGCACATCCGGGAAATTCCTCTACATAAATATTCTGCTCGTACTGCTGCAGAACGGTAAGTCGCTGGGTGGAGGAGTGGAGAGCAACCCCCCCTCGATTCTGTCCCACGCCACACATCCAGTGTTGTACCCGGCATTGTTCTGCCCGTAATTTAAAACTTTGCCCAGCGACCGAAAGGGTGAACACAGGGCCTGACGTGGTTCCACGCGGATGGACATGACGCAGGAGAACAAAAAACAACGCAACGCACACACCAACGGCGGCGAGGGGGGGCATAAAACGGGGTCATATAGTTTTGATTTATCACTCACCAAACCACCCGCCTCGACCCATCCGCGTTCCAGACGTAACTGTTCGCGTCAGATGGATCAGATCCAATGGGCGCGCAAAAAAAGCGCACTACCCACTCACAAATTGCAGAGCCTTGTCCCTATTTAAACATCCTTTCTTTTTTTTTTGTTGTTAACCACCCCCTTTTGTTTGGACGCTCATCCTTTACAGCGCTGTTTGTTGGTGGACTGCGCAAAGGCAAGCTGGTGCTGCCGAGCTCGTACACCGCCCTCGGAGACGATCTGGACGTGCAGCTGCATGCCGACCCGAGCGAGCTGGCCACGGCCGACCGGTTGAAGCTGGAGATATCGCGCCACCTGCCGGGCGCGGCCGGAACCGTGGCGACCACGCTGGACATACGCGTGGACGCTAACCACAACGTGACGCAGATCAAGGTGCCGTGCTACCACTTCCTGCACGGCGGTCACTACGAGCTGGCCGTGCTGGAGGATAGCGCAAGTCCCACCCGGCTGGGACAGGTTATGGACGAGCGGCTGCGACAGCCGCTCGATGTCGGCTGGCCCACGGTCCGCCTTGCCATCGTGCCCAACCGGACCGACACCTACCCGGACCTCACGGTCCAGGGTGTGCTCGAGTTCGCCGATGTCCGCTGTCAGCTGCCCACCGCCGCCGCCGGTCCCACCGACACCTGGGATCTGCCGGAGCTCTGGCTGGAGCTGTTCTACTGCGGCAAATCCGTGGAGTCCTGCAGTCGCGGCAACCACTCGCAACCGTTCTCCCAGGCCCAGGTGCTCTACACGGAGCAGGTGCGCGGTTTGCCCCGCAGCCGGATCGTCGACTTCCGGTGCGATCTGTTCGGGCTGGCGGGATTCTACGGACTCCATCTGAAGCCGCGCACCGGTGAGCGGGCGGATCCGACGATGGGCACGCTGTTGCAGGCACGGGCGCTCCTGCAGGCCGACTGGAGCAAACAGTACGTGTTCACCGTCCACACGCGCAGTATCTTCCCGTGCGATCCGCACGGGTCCGGAATACGCGTGCTGTTCCAGTACCCGAGCTGCATCCTGAACCAGGCCGACCGGGTGCGCGTGTACGCCAAGCTGCGGGCCGACGTCATGTCGCTGGCGCCACCAACCTCCCTGCACTACATCGCCGAACAGCGCGTCAGCAAGGGGCAACACTCGCTGTACTTCGAGTGCGACCTGTTCTACGAGAAGTTCGTCGAGTACTGCTTCGTGTACGTCAGCCAGGCGATATCCGGGGCCGTGGCCGACATACGCATGGACTGTGTACCGACGCTTCCGGTGTCAGGTGAGTGAAATCGCCCCCTCTGTCCGGGCGCAAACGGGGATTAACCAAATAACTCGCTCGTTACTGCAGCCGCCGGCTGGAAGGTAAACGTTTACCGTCCGGTAATAATAATGGGCTGTGTCCCTGCGTCGTGCGCCGGTGTCGCGGCGAAATTAGGTGGACGCACGAAAATTAAATTTTAATCGAACGTCGGTCCGGTCGTCGGTCCGGATTACGCCGTCGAAGCTGAGTGACGGGTGAATTAATCTAATTTTGATTGAACCGCTTCCAACTTTGGTCATACACTTGTTTTATCGGGTTTGTTGTTTTTTCGGGCGAAATTAATGTCTCTCTTCTCTCTTTCTCTCCCTCGTACTCGCCTCCCTGCGTACATCCTGTTCCTCCTGCGCTCCGGTCACTTAATAGCTTCCGATTCCGGTGGATGGGGACCCTGGAGTAACTGGACGCACTGTTCCACGACCTGCCGGGGTGGCATAAGGAATCGCTATCGATTTTGTGACTCGCCACCGCCCCGCTACGGCGCCAAGTTCTGTGAGGTAAGTCGGTGCGGGTAGCGCCAACGGTCATGTCCGGTTTCGGCCGGTTCGTTTCGCAGCCGTTAAAAACTTGACGCTCTGTACCACGCCGGGAACCACGCGGTGTACACCAGCTGCAGGTATTGATTTTCTCCCTTAAGCGATAGCACCAGCCGGTTCCGTCGACGTGGCCCCCAGAACAAGCTGTAACAACATGCAACATGTTTTAGAAGCTTTTCATCCTCCTCCCGACTAGAGCCGGCGCCGTATCCCTGCAGAGCATTATAATTTCTGCTTATTCTACCTCCGCACTTTTATACCACTGCAACACGTGTAACGATAATTCAAGGTGTTCCGTAGCGGGAGCGCACTACCCGCCACTGCAGCCATTTAATTTGCCACAGCTCTTTAAGACTCACTCTAGGCGCTGGCTCTAATGGACCCCGCCGCCACGGTTCGACCGAACGAACGGGGAGTGGTCATAAAAATGGATTCCAGTAAAGTTGAAATTACTTAAGCAAGCACCGAGCACAGCTGAGAATGGTCCTGGTGCACGATGAACACATCCACGTGCCAGCCACACACGCAGGGTTCGAAGTCGGGTTTTTGCTGCGAAATGAAACACAACTCCATTGGAAGCTTTCAATAGTAGTAGGTGCTCGCACGCTTGTAATCCGGCTGTCGAAAAGTAATCAACGTTTCAAAACACCTCGCAAACCCTCGCTCGACCCGCTGGACGCTGCCTTATGGAGAGAGTAAAAACCTGAAAAAGGGAAGTTTCAGACTAAATGGTAATCAGGTGTCTGAATACTCACCTCACTCACGGCTCGTCAAGTTCAGGCGTTTTCGTGCAGAAATGCTCACCTACGCGGGTCGCGTGCAGCCATTTTCGTTTGTTTTTTATGTCCTCTCAAAGTAACGTACCCCTTCGATACGCGATGAAAATTGCATTGCAAATAGCGTCTGCTGGTATTCATTCGCCCAGCGGGAATACTGCCTGGAGACCGTGCAATTTAATCGATAAGCCGTCGACGGTTGCTAGGGGTTACGTTTCCAAATCGAACTACCGCAGCGGGGTTGAAAGGGACTGTTTCACCTTTTGCAGTTTCAGTGTTTGACCAAATCTTCAGTCACTCTCGCGCGATGCCGAAGGAAAAGAAGCCGAAAAAGCCGAAAAAGGCTGTTCCGGAAATACAGCCCGTCGATGGGCTCAGTGCGGTGGATCGCCAGTTTTACGAAATCACCATCAACGATCTGAACCAGAAATTGGCCCGCCTGCGAACGCACAATGTCAAAATTGAGGAGCGCAACGAGGAGCTCGAGAGCCGGCTCAAGCAGATCGAGGAGGACCGGGCGGACGTGACGGCCTACCTCGATCGGACGCTGCAGGAGAAGGTGGGCACGATCGTGGAGCTGGAGGACAAACTGAGCGAGCTGTCGAAGGTGCGGGACCAGGAGAACGAGGAGTGCCGCAAGCAGATCAACACCCTGGACGGGAAGTACAAAGCGATGCACGAGCAGCTAACGTCCGAGATAAAGCTGCTCACCGGCAAGCTCAACTCGATGGAGGAATTCCGACTGCAGCGTGACGAACTGATGGCCAAGTTTGACGCTCAGGATAGTGAGCTGAAGGAGCAGAACAAGCGGCACAAATCCACACTCTACGAAATGGAGCGGAAGGTCATACTGGACAAGGACCGACTGAGGAAGGATGTGGAGAACAAGCTCCTGCAGTTGTCGACCGAGTTTACCAAGTCGTCCGAGATTCGGGTGGCTGCCCACACGCAACGTCTGGTGCGCGAGAACATCGCGCTCAACAACGAGATGGACCGAATGATCAACACGCAGGAGCGACTGCAGAAACAGTTCACCGAGCTACGCAAACAGAACACGGAACTGCGAAACCAGGCCGAGATTGACGTGGTCGAGAAGCAGCGACTGATGCAGACCTGCCAGGAACGGTTGGAAACGATCAAGCAGCTCACGGACCAGTTCGAAGCTGTGCTGCATAAGAACGGTGAATTGAATGCGTTCCGCTTGCGTGCCGGAGAGTTGGAGGATGAAAACAAGGCGACGCGCAAGGATTACAACCAGCTGCGCCAGAAAGTGCGTGTGTTGGAACAGTACGTCCATTACATCAATTCCGATCGGCAAACGCTTCGATCCGAGTCCGAACATCACCGCAAGGAGTTCGAACGCATCTCGGACATTCTGAAGACGGTGCGGTTCACGGTACGGTCGGCATTCAAGGGCGAGGACGATGACTCGGATCTTCCGTATCAAGAAATTAAACGCAAGCGACTGATTGCGGATCTACTGAACACGCTGAACGAGCTGGAGATGCAATCGAGAGTGGAACAATCGGTCGAGACGGTTGTCGCCTCACTTACGGAGCTGTACGACCAGGGTGATCTCGGTGTCATTCCGCGCGAGTCGATGGAAACGATCCTGAAGAAGACTCAAGGCTGCGATGAAGCGAGCGAATCGGCCATCATCAGTTCGAGCACGATCGTGTCACCGGCGGGCGAGGCTGACGAGGCCGACGGCGCTAGCAAAAGTACGCTAGACGGGGCAAGTGAGGACGACGCAGCCATCATCGATGTTGTCAGCGGATCGCGACTAGTGTTTCTGGGATCGAACGAATCACTGCAGGAAGAAGAAGCAGCCGGCAGTGGCGAGGAGGGCGAGGACGAAGAGAACGAAGATGCAGCGCGAAGGAAGAAGCAACAGCAGCAAGGCGAAGAGGACGAAGACGGAGAGCTAGGGGATGACGAAGCAAGCCAGCAGCTACAGGGCTCTGCCACGGAAGCGGACCAAGATAAGGATGGTATCATTGTGGATGCGCCGGAATCCATCGAGGATGAAACGATCGAGTTTGCCGGTTCGAAGAGTGATTCGGATTGAGAATAAAGTTCAGACAGTGAACTTAGACACATAAGATTGTGGTTGCGGGTTTTAATCTTGAGAAATTGCACACGTTTCTTGCGGGAAATCTTCTGAAACACACTTCTTTTTGTACTCGTCTCACGCAGGGTCCTTCGGTGCAGACGGAACGCTGCGGTCTAGACACCTCCGGAGATTCCTGGGAGTGCATGTTTAGTCCGGCCATCGGTGGCATCAACCTGCCGATGGAGATCGAGGATGTAAACACGGAAATTGGACCCGGCTGCCGTTGTGGGTGCGTCATCCACATGGGGATGGTGAAACCGAAGCGATTGCTCGGTTCCTCCTCACACAGCTGTCCCGACCGAAGTCTGTGGCTGATAAAGGGAGACGACGGCTGCCGTGTTCGTATGTCGATTGATTTTCACAAATTTCCATGCGATGGCCAGTGGCTGAAGATACGTGACGGTGACTCGGTGGCGGACGAGCTGTTGCTGCAGTTCGGGGCGGATCGCTCGGTGGAACCATCCGGTACAGTGGCGGAGGCGACCGGCAATATGTTGCTGGTGGAATTCTTTTCCCGCAAAACGGACCAATACGATGAGGCGTGCAATGCGGGATTTTTGGGACAGGCGGAGCAGATAAGTAAGTAGAACGGGCGACTATTTTGCGTCTCTTCGTCAGTCAGTTATAAGTGCTTTTATCTTCCTCTCTAGAACTAGTTCAACCTATCCTACAACCCGCAGGGAACAGCAGTACCTCGATCGCCAGCAAAGTGATCATGCCGATCGTGCAAAGCCTTAAGAGCTACGCCAGCTTCACGATCGCACACGTTTGTGCAATAATATTCATCTGTTTCATAGTTCTAGTTAGTTTTCTGCTCGTGGTGCAGTACCTCTTCCGCTATCGAAAGTACGAACTGGCCACCAGTAGAATGGAAGCGGCCGATTCTCCGGCCCACACGCTGTTCGGTTCGAACCAATCGCTCGATCACGCCACCGCTCCCATGCAACCCCGCTCCAGAGCAGTCTCGACGACGACGCTCATCTCGGAGATTGTGTCGTACGTAAAGCTACGTCCACGTGTCACCACCTCCATCCGGCACGAGCGCTTCCGGGAGAGTGTGGAGTATGCGCTTGAAACGTCGCACAGCCGTTCGGATGTGGCGCCATCGGACGGTAGCACGGAAGTCATCATGGAACTGCAGGACCGTACGACGGATGCCGAAAAACGCGACCGTCCCGAGGAGGACAACGAAGAAACTCCGCTTCAAAGTCTAAACGATCTAAACAACCCAACCGAGGGACGAACGGAACAAATAAGCACATCCAAGGAGCGTACTCCCTCACCGACCGCGAAGGACGTCCCAGAATCGGACGACGAGCGCTCAACGACGGTCAGTTCGGCTTATTCATCACTTAACCGCGAAAAAACGCCCCTAGTGGGAGGCAGAGGCGGCAAACCCAACGCCGACACGCTGAGAAGTAAGCAACCGACCAGCCGAAGAGGGAGGCTCATTAAGTTAAAGTTTTCCCCTATTTGCATAATTGGCGGGCGCCACACACTAATTTCACCGTTTCTTTTCCCTTCTCGCCATCTGTTCCGCCAGGTGATCAACTCGTTAAGAGCGCTACTTGTTTGATGGCCACGTCCAGCACGAGTACGGCAACGCTCACCAACGTTAGCCCGTCGGATGTGGTACGTATATTTGCGTCAGATTTGCCTCGTTTGTGCGTCACATTGCTGTTGGGATAATTGAATTGAGTTTCTTCTTCAGGAATGTTGCTCCCCGCCGGAGCCGAGTGTCCGCAGCCCACTGACACGGCGCAACACCGGTGCCTCAATACGGGCACGCAACGCGAAGGAAAGCAAAGAGAAACGAAACCTGCAGAAGCTGTTGGCCGGCTCGGACTACTCACTCGGTGCACCCTCCGAGCAGGACATGGAGCTGGACTACTACGACTACAATGTGATTAATGCGGGTGCCGCTCCGGGGTCCTATCTCGGTATGGATCCAGCGTTTCTCGTGTGGATACCACCGCTCGACGATGGTTCGGATGAAGATAGAAAGAACCGCCGGGACGGGGCGGTCTCAGACGGCGACGACGATGAATTGTCGGAACTCGCGAATCGGGGAGCACGCGAAGATCGAACGGTGGGGACTGAGTCGCGCAGTGCAAGTATAACACCAAGCGAAGAACTTATCCGGCAGTTGGCGGAACAGAAGCGGAACGACTACGTCATTGTGTCGAACAGCATCTCCAAGAGTGACATCTGCTCCGAGAGTGACGGTGCTTCGACGGATGGGAAAACGATACCGTCCGAGAGGCGACGGAGAAAACTGCACGACCTGATACTCGTCCGTCGGAATGCGGGCAGTGGTGGTGGCGCGGGCGAACCCGGATCAGGATCGTCAGTGCGCAAAAGTTCCTCGGACGAATCGACCGAGGAAAGAGAGAAGGAAACGTCCTTCACGAAGTCACCCGTGGACAATAAGCAGATCAGTGATTTCTACGAAATGGCCGACATCGCCTTTGCGGATGACGAGGCCGACGAGGAGGAGGAGGACGAACGGGACGAAGACCAGGACGAACCGCCGGCAGGATTCTGTGCGGAACATCCCAAGGGTGGAACTATACTCGTGAAGGAACTGAGGGTGGCAAGTATCAAGCCGTAGTTGCCAGCGTACATCGGAGAGAGGGTGACAAGATTGTCCAGTGAGAGATTCTGTACGGTACACATGTCTAGATTGCAGGAACTGGTTCTCCACCACATTGACCCCATTTTACATATGAACACACCGGAATTGCAAAAGTACAACTACTACCTTTATCTCGAGCCATATCGATCTGGATAGGTGACGATCACACACGATTGTCACACGCATCTTTCACGACAGGGACACATCCTCAAACATATTTCATCGATTCTAGTCAACTGGGTTAGTGTGTGATTAATATTTTACCTTTGAAAAAATCGACATCATTCCAACAGCCCCAGTACAATGCGTTTTAATAGACACGACATCCCAGGCTGCCGAGTCATGGGTTGCTAAGAAATAGATTCGAAACTTTCATATATCTGTAGCGTTGTGGTCGGTAGCTTATTTAACCCGAGTAGTCCTAGAGAGCTGAGTTTGTGAAATTATTCCTTATGGCCTTTTTTGATAGACAAATCGATATGCATCAACGATCCTCCCCAAAGCATGGCAATGATCTTCACATTTGTTCAAAAGCCCCGCATTCTTCGCTCATTTCTCGTTGGTTGGTATTAGTGTAACAGCAGGTAGCAAAACCGTGGCCCCGTAACCAAGTAGTGAAACCGTGTACCAATGAGAGACTGACCAAATGTAAATAGTTAGAGCTAGACGATGGCTACCATCTTGTAGTGGCTGTTTTGGGTTAGATGTTGCCGAGAAATGAAAAACTTCTTAAGATGCGATTAGCGCTTTCCTGCAAGGTGTTGCAAGGTGTCTATACCAACAACCCGGGGCAAAGGATGAAGTACAGAGAGAACTTATTCAATCTAAAATAGACAGTGAATTGTGCAAAAACCTGCAAGCTTACTTTCGATGCGCTTAACGACTATATATATACGCTCTAGTATTAAAATATACGTATCTATGTATGAATGTATTTACGTAGGTATACATTAGCCCTTAAATTGCCTATTTTTCCGCGTTGCTTTTCGGATGCAGTAGTGCTGACTATTATTCGTAGCTGTTTTTTTAGGATGGAACGCGCCCTACTCTTTCCTTCGCGCCCAAGCAAAATGAGCATGTAAAATCGACACTTTCGAGGAATCAATCAAAATGACACAGAGACACGATTTGAGCAGAAGAAAATTAGCAAAGAAAACCCAAAACAAACCAACATACCGTTGCGTTACTCGTTGATGATTGTAAGAAGACTTTGTTTGGCAAAATTTTGTAACAAATGATATAAATAAAACGGGAGAAAAGAAAACTATTACCTATCGTGTGCTTTAAACTTTTTTCTCTGGTGAAGAACAAGACGGAACAGACGAACGACGACTGGTGTTTGGTTTGGTGTATAATTTATTCTCAAAAGAAAACTCCGTTCTAAATTCGCTTAAAAAACGTTACGTGTATACTGTAGACAGGGTTCAGTTTTGTTGTTCTATAGCGCAAATCACCGATAATCTCATCAACGAAATCAAACATTGAAGCGGCGTTAGTCGTTTTTGTCGTGTGCTCTCCCGTGTGGCAAAACCGGAAAACGATAATAAATTAAATGCAATTTTACCTCCACTCGTCACTATTTCGGTTCCCTGTCTATGCGAGCCTCTTCTGCATCCAATGCCCTACGCTGCTGCTGTGTCTCATGCGTGCGACAAAAAAGAAATGAAAAGTACCTGACTGGGATATTGAGGACAAGGTAAAAATTACAATAAAAATGAACGTTGGAACAAACAAAAAGACACTCACTCACAAACACACGCTAGGAAGCTTCAACGTGGACAGTGACAGGGTTTTTAACACTTCAGCCAACCTTTAACCGAGAAATGCTTTTAGACTCCTAAAGATCGGGAGCGTTTCCGATGTATCATGTTTTACTCTTTTTCGCGACGGCAATATTCTGGCTGAGGGCGAAGATCAAGTCACACAAGTCAGTAATACAAGTTATTAATACGATACACAATTCAACAACTAGAACGGGTGGAAAGAAGTGGAACACAAGTAAACACTCTAAACACTGTTGCTTCGCTTGCAGACTAAGGTTAGTTGGTTTGATGACAACCCACGAAAGGAATAAGGTAACGCGCGGAAGAAGGATGACGAAATAAATACGATCTGTATATTGCGTGTAACACCTAGGACAAACATGATACCAAGATACATTTACCTCTCCCGCCGAATGTGCTTCAATCTCATCTCATCGGTAGCACGCGAAAAACAGTGCTCCACCGAGTGTTGGAGGTATTTTTGGGCGAGTGCTCTTACGCGGCGTTGGTAATATTCCAAACCTTCGTGTTGCAGTCCTGACCGGTCGAGATGAGCGTTTCGTTGTCCAGCCAAACCAGGCCCGTAATTTGCGACTGTGGATGTGCATCTATACAGCAATGGAAAAAGATGACAAAAATTAGTCATACAAACGTCGCTACACTCTACATGCGATTACTTACTCTTGATGATCGTGTGCTCAGCCGGACTGTTCACGTACCAGATGATAATGGTCGTATCGAGCGAACCGCTGGCCACAAGCTCCGAGTTTGGCGAAAACGCTACACAATTCACGCGAGCATTATGGAAGCCCCATTCCTTTTTGTGAGCAGGCTGTGGAAAACGAAACAAACCGCTTAGCAACCAGCAACCTTCTACTAGGATTTACGAGAAACATACCTTATACTCCGCCACGCTGTACAGGATCACCTTCCGGTTGGCATCGCAAGCCACCAGCAGCTTGTTGTCGGGCGAGTAACGCACATCCGTCACCGGGCCCAGGTGATCCAGATCGAGCTTGTGCGTCAGCTGTCCGCCGCTCAGCGTGTACACGTGCACCTTGCTGTCATCGCCACCGACAGCCACGTCCATCGTTTCCGGGTTAATACTGACGCTGCTCGATTCGTAGCTGATCGGCACCGTCGACACCTTACGATTGTCCTGCAGCACGCTGATATCCTTCACGCACCCGACCACGATCGTGTTGCTTTCCTTCAGCACATCCATGCCTCGTGGCTGGCAGGAGAGCTTAGTGTCCACGCCCGTGTACACGTTACCCTCCACACTGATCTGCTTGATCGAATCGTCGATACCGGCCGTGTACACGAAGTCACCCGCCGCACGTATATCGTTGATCTGATTGCCGTGTCCAACGCCCCCGACGCGGTCGTTCGTTCCGCTGCCCGAGTTCCAGTTCGTCACCGCACCATCGTGACTGCCGGTGTAGATGGTGCTGCGATCGTCGCTGAGCGTCAGCACCGTGATGGGTTTGTTGTGTCCCTTTACCACACGCAGCGGCTTCGTCGGATTGTTGACGTCGAGGTAGTTGATGAAACCGGACAGCGAAACGGACAGGATGTGCTCGCCCTGCCACAAGCACGACACCTGTTGATCGTCGACCGTGCTGCCCATCGGGAACTCGCTGATCAGAGTGCGCGTCTCAACGTCCCACAGCCGGCACGACTTGTCGCCCGAGCATGTCAGCAATTGCGTACCGTCCGGCTTCCAGGCCACACCGTACACACCGCCGCTGTGGGCCGGTGAGCCAACCTCGCCCACCAGCTCAGACGTCGTGCCGTCGTAGATGAACACCTTCCCGTCGAATCCGGCCGACGCGAACAGATGACCGCTCGGCGAATACCGGACGGCCTGCACGAAGCGCGTATGATCCTGCTTGGTCATCTTGAACTTGAACGGTGGTCCCTCGAACACGCCGATCGTATTATCCTCACTACCGGTAACGATCCGGAACGGGCGGGCCGGGCGGAAATCACACGAATTGATCGGCTTCGACTGGCCGGAGATCTCCCCCACGGACGTGCCCGTTTCCGCCATAAACACGTGCCCGAACCGTTCCCGACCCTCGCCTACGATCACGATCCGCTGGCTGTCCGGCGACCATGAGATGTCCTTGATCGGTCCACCAATCGGCTGGAACTCATTCTTCAGTATGTGCTCCTTGTTCACCGTGTCCCAGATGCGGATCTTGCCCGACTGGTCGCCGGACGCGATGTAGAACCCGCTCGGCGAGTACTTGGCCACGTTCACCGCGCACGAGTGTTCCGTGTAGATGTCCGCTATTTCGGGATTCTGTCAGTGAAATGGTCCCCGAAAGGAAACGATTAATTTCCAAACTGCGCCAGTTGGCTCGTTGCCATTTCAACTTTTTTTTACTCACATCAATATTACGAATAATCACAGAGTGCCCATTGGTGTACAGGAAGTTCTTGCCCTTCGGATCACCACCGAGTACGATGGGTTGGCCGCGCTGTGTTCGCGGCAAAGTTGCGTAGATGAACTCTGCGGCGAGAAGAGAAAACACCAGCCATTAGAGGAAAGCATCGAATTCAATGGAATAACGTCGCGATGGAGGAATTGAATCGCGTTAACAAGATTTCATTGCGCCGCTACACGCTTCGGTGCACACTGTGAATGGCCCGGAGGGGCATTACACGTACAACTTGTCTTGCTTTGAACACTAGACACAATTGGCCGACTCCTCCGACCGTTTCGTTACCATGGACACCGCGTACGTTTCAACCAAGGGGGGGGGGGGGGGGTGTACAAGAGGAAAAAGCAAAATCAAATTGTAAAGGCTAGAATTTAGCGATTTTAGCAACGACATTGTACTGCATCCCGATTCCATTCCGGTTGCATTCTATTCCAACCACCGGCTGTCGAGTGTGAGTTTTATTTTTAAACCCAGAACTTTTAGTTGACACGTTTGTACGTCGTTTTTTCTCCTTTTTCCTGCTGATCGCCCACTTCCCGCTCGGCCACCCGCTAAATTCGGTGCGTGTGGTGCGAATGGGGGAAAACTGGCATTAGCCAGCACTTTTTCCCAAATATAGAGTTTAGATCGTGCGACCGCGGTCGTGGGTTCATTGCCATTTTACTGCAGTCGCGATAAAGCCTCTGGTGCCGTCGTGATTACTCATCGCTTCCGTGAGCCGACCGCGATAAGAAAGAAAACAAAAAGGGAGTGGAATTCAAAGAGGTGACGGAAACTGCCATTTTGCAAATCATACTTTTTCTTTAGATTGGCTCGAAATCGAAAGTCCCAGGCAAGTGGGGAGAAGACGATTGGAGTGTGCCATATTCCCGTAGAAGGCAAAAAGAAACACTTTTCTCTGCCGGCCCACCTCTCATCCTTCCGGCCGGCCAAAACCCCCCATCAACCGGAGACACATAATTTCCTTATTTGGTAACAATGTTGCCCGGCACACACACACACACACACACGCAACGGAGCGATGCGTTTCAAAACAGCACGGAAACGGGCGGCGGCTGATGACTCACACGCAAGAGCACTTCACGCGAGAAACCACATTAAATTCTATTGCAATTAACATTAGGAATATTCGGAAATACTCACTATTTGAGTAGGCCATGTTGTAGCTGGACAGGGCACAAAGTTTTCGGAAGAGGGTTTCTGCACACGGAGTTGTTTGTTGGCACACGGTATAGCTCACACACACACGCGCGATTCGCTGCTTGTGCCGATTTTTTTCGTAGCCCGAACCGGCTGTCATCGCACGAAGTCAAAGTAATGGGCCTATTACACGAACACCGAAACATAGACAATTTTCAGCCAATCGCACATTTTGTCAAAAAAAAATTGTCAGTCGTCCGTGTAATAAGACATGCAGCTTAATTTATTCGTAATCAATCAAGAAACAAACGAAACAATCGAATGTGAACAAACGACGGTGTCTCGTTTGACAAAAATTGCCGGTCTTTAGATCTCCGTGTAATAAGCCCATAACATTCAGATGACATTTCGTGAAAGGAAACCTTCCTTCTGTTTTGTTGTTCGAATTGATCGTTTATGTGTGCGGAAATTTCCTAATATTACCTACAGGATAAAGGCAGGTATATAATTAAAGACTACAACGCATTTATCTAAATACAATATTAACCGTCATACGTCATACTGGATAGTTGACGAGAACACAACAAATCTTCCTCCATTTCGCATTACCAATTATTTTATCATAAAAAGTAGCAGGTGGCAGCATTTCTCTGTAATAGTTTCAAACAAGCCGTATGGTACCAGTACTTTTCGAATGGTGGTTCTATTTATTTAAATCATTTATTCCCATATTTCCAAGCGTGTACCATCGCGGTACAGCAACCACTTAAGCGTTATCATCTTTATCGTATCAACCCACCCTATCGCGAAAGATACGACGATCGACTACGAACGAAATGCGAAGGAAACTGCAATCAGTTTCAGTAAAAAAAAAAGAAAACAACGAGTCCATCACATTTATTGTGAACAAAGCCTCAACTGCCTTGCCGTCCTGCACTAATCTCTGTTCCCCAGTTAAAACCTAAGCTAACGAATGTGTTACGATGGATGCCGTTGGGACGCACATCAAGCGCACGCCTATGATCTGCGGCCCAAGATGTCCTTTCTGTCCGCTACTGTAATGCTTGACGCGTTAAACCTACCACGGCTAAAACGATACAGAATGTTGCGAGCTACTGTTCTGCTAGTGGCAGAACGTTTCGTACACGTTGGCTCCGAGCGTTCGGAGTTTTTCCGAGTGCAGCAAATGTACAATCATGGACGACATCAGGTCCGCTTCGTCCGGAACGGTCGGCACCAGACCGTTGCTCACCGTGCCGACTGTATTCATGGGCAACGTTTTACCCCCCAATCCGTTCACAATCGGAATCAACTTAGCGAGGGAAATTGTTATGCCGTTGATGTTGGTGATGCTCTCCACGTTCAGGTTGGATTTGGAGTTCTTCAGGGTGCCGTTTTTGTCCGGCACCATATAATAGTCTGCCAGCTTATCCATGACTTTCGAAAAGCCGATGCTCACATTCGCTAGTCCCACCTCGGTCGATTCCACGCTCTCCAGCACATCAAGCGTTTCCTGGAACATGCTGTTGAAAGCACTGTCCGTGCTGGCCAGCGTTGCACCCGGATCGGGCAGCGTGTAAGAAGCGATATCGTCGATCGGGTTGCCCTTCTCATTGTTCAAGGCCATCTCAATTGACCACAGGAGCGTTTCCGTATCGGCTAGCGTAAGCTGCTGCTTTAGGTTGTATCGCTGCATCACGACGGTCACGTTTTTGCGGATCACTTCAATCAAACGCCCGATACCGTCCCGCATGAAATGCTGTATTAGCGACAGATAAGCCGTCTGCACCTCGAGCGATATCGAATGCTGGTTCGGTAGCTCGCCAGCGCCGTTTTCGATAGCTGCTTTGTACAAGTATCCTCCCAGGATGTTGATCTGTACCCTCAACGTGACGGCCAGCATCGAGGTGCCGTACACGAGCGTCACAAGCCGCGTGAAGGCAATGATCCGTAGTTCTTCCCACAGTTCTAGTTTGTTCTCGGGATTAGTGCGCAGCTTCGTCAGAATGTCGTCCGTGCTGAGCGTTTGAAATGTTTTCTCCGACAGTGCCGGTGCGAGACCCAAAATTGTCTGATTGCACGTGCGATCGGTCGACTCGTAGTGCTGCATTCGCTTCAACTTTTCACCAATCTCCTTTGCCTGTCGTTCCTGCAGCTCTCGCAGCTTGTACTGTAACCATTTCAAAAGAAACACACTGCCACCGATCACAACTCCGGTCGTGATAAATTTCCTCCGGTGACGGTAGAGGAAATCTTTGATTCTGGACAACATGCTTGCTGCCTGCAAGGGTCGTGTAAACATAGAACGTAATTCAGTGATTAAGCAAGAATCGATATCTAAGCCGACGGCGGTGCGGTTCTTACCGAGTTCGTTTGCCCCACGGGTGGTGTGCTTTCGGGGATCCAAAGGTCAGAAAGGGCTTCCGGTAGGTCGCCGGGGTGATCGCAAAGTTGATTTTTTTTTTCGTTTCACTTCACAAAAACGCAGAAAATTTTTAGTTTGTTTTCACTTCAAAATAACACTTCTTCCTTTTCTCCCTCTGTTTTCGCTGTCTCTCTTTTACCTGTCAGATGGTTTGCTGGAAGGTTGTCATTAGTGATGGGCGCTCGGAATCGAACCTACCTAGTTCCGATTTCGATTCCGGAATCGATTCCGATTCCAACTGCGGAATCGATTCCGGCACTTGTAACAGAAAGAACTTGTAACGTGCCACCCTCGTCCGCACAATTTAAAGAACTGCATGCATTGACGATTTAAAGAACTTGTAAAACGCATGCATTCACACCCCCCTCCCCCCCTCCCTCGCACTCAGCTCCGATTCCAATCCCGTAATCAATTCCAATTCCGATTTCAACTGCGAAATCGATTCCGGAATTGATGCCGAACCTACGCTCCAGAATCGAGTCCGAAATTTTTTTGAGCTGCTTGGAATCGATTCCGGTCAAAACATATTTTTGCCCACCACTAGTTGACATACGCTGACAGTGAACCGGTTCATCGAAACGGTTCTATAAATAATGTTATATTTGTTTATAGTAATTATACTAGAACCCAATTACAGACGGATGACTTCACATGATGAAGTATATAGTGCGTGAAACACACAATTTTAGGTGAAATAGTTTGATCCGCTAGCAGTACTGCAAAAAGCTGACAGAAGAACACTGTGCACACCACCCAGTGGGCGCGGTCTAGTAAAAAAGCATCAAGGTAAAAATCTAAAAATCATGAATTCTAACATTACTTGTTCAAAGTATTCATGTTTTCCCAGCAAGATGCATTAGCTACAATTGGTGGATTTTGTATGTTCCGCGTTTCAGCTACTCGACTCGAGCATTTTTGGTTTATTTAAACTGCTCGAATGGCTTGTTTGGTGAGGGTTTTGCGCAGTTTCTTCATTTAAACGATATTTCACGGGGTTTAGACGAATTTCACGGGTCGGGTCGCCCGTCGTCATTCTGATGACATGCCCAGCCTTCCAGAGCCTTGTGTGGCTAATACGTTGCACAATAGTGATTACAATTTATAGAGATTGTCATTGTAGCGGCAGCTTCATTGTCCTTCCACACAAATTTTATTTTTTTTTCTTCTCGAGGCATTTTCTTCTCCAACTTTATCAGATTTGAATAGGAGCTCTGTCTTTTCTCTTTTGTGTTATTCTACAAAACGAATCAAGCATCAATTGAAAACCGCATTCAGTTATTTTTAATTTAGTTTATTTTATTATTGGTTTATCCTTTGGTATGCACCATAGCGACAATTTCACAGACTTTGCAATATAATATTCATAACTTACGACTAATGACTCAACTTGCACTGCTTTTCGATTTGTGTTTCACAGCTAAGAATAAAACCGCTCGAAGAAGAATCTTTTGATTGTTTTGAATTGCTTCGACTCACGCAGGAACACAATTTCCAGATTCATAATTTTGCTGAAAACTTTGAAACGTAAAAACTTTGGTGGGGTATTTTCTACAAAACAAAGGTTTTCCTCAATTCTGAAGTAATGAGTTTGCCAACAAAACAAAACGTAAAAGAAACAATTACATCGTTCATAGCCTAAATGGTGTTCAACACCACTTCACTAGCACTGGTTTGCGAAACGGATGTAGATTTATCTTAAGAAACCGTAATACGACGATGACACAGGGAATGCTAACGTTACACTTAATGCTGAAGAGTTATCCTTCGCACCGGGGGGAGGATCCATGTTCCCGATCGTCCAAGACCACGAGCAAGCGATGAAGCGTCGATAAGGTCACTTAAGTACACACAACATGCACACTAATGCTGCTTCGGAATAGCTGGCTAGCTCCTTCCGAAAGATGGCACGAATCGGGAAAGGAAGTGAAGCGCGCATGCCAGTGTAAGAAGCTGCCAGATCTGCACCATCCCGATGCTGGACGCCGATGAGAATTTGATTTTATCTGTGAAAAGAAAAGGGAAAACCGTAAGTAATGCTGCTGAAACACATCTTCTGCGACATCGTTAATAACTCCCGGTGCCAAAGGTGTTCCCCTGGATTAGTTGTGACCTCGTTTCGAATGTGAGTTTCTAACCTCGCAAGATGCATGCTGTGAGGGAGGTAACGGGAGAACCCTAAAACTTAAAACCCCAACTGATCGGAACCATTTGGATCTTACCACGTTCCCGTAGCCCTTGACAACGGAATGACACCGACACCGACTTCTAATGGATTTGTCGATCGAAGGAAACCATGCGACACCGCGTTTGAAGCAATCATGACTTGCGGTCAGAACGACACACGGGAGATCTTGTTCAATATCAACGTGTGGCTTGGACAGATTTCTTCAACCCAGTTCCAGCTCGTTTGCCAGTTCCACAGTGAACCGACGTGTGTAGTTGTAAAACTTTAACGACATCGCATTTCGGCGAGGTGATAACAGCGTTAAGGGGCCTATTAGCATGCTATCATTAGACGCAATGCGAGTAAATGGCACCCTCCAAAAATTGCCCAAGGTCTCTGATTAGAGACAACATCTGCATACAAGCGTCAAGGAATGACTCGTTTTAAAATCGGTACCAAAATATGATGATTCAAGTGTGGAATTCAGGAACTGAGATTGTTCGGGTAGGTTAAACAATCTAAAACGATGACTTTTTCAGAGGTTTCCCCGGTAAAAGGGTTTCATGATACACAATATCGGTTTTAAATCATTGAGTCAGCTTTCGAGCAGGGTGAGCGGACATTTTCTGGGTAAGATCATTAGCAGCGTTGAATAAAAACATAATTTTACGAGGAAAGCACTAAAATTCGTTACCCTCCAGAGCTGTAAGATACTTAGGGCCAGTGTGCAATTGTGTATTGCAAAGCTCCTCGTTCCTGCTCCTCGTCGCCAGCGTCTGGCTAGTGCTTATCGACGGCGAAGGTCACGATGGGTGAAATGTTACGATCGCTGCCCGTCAAGCCACAAACCCGAACGAGCCGGATACCGTCACGCGGTTGGCAATACTTTTAACGTACCAATATTTACCAGACCAAGTGACAAACGTGCGTCTGCACTTTCTTCCCTGACGCCCTCGATCTCCTGCGCTTTGAAGCGATCGCGATCGCGTCACATGATCTATTTCCAGCGCCCGGTGGCCGCCTGTATGTGTGTTTGTTTACCGGCCGTGGATTCCGAGTGGGTAACGCGTCCTCCAATAAACACGGAGGTGTTAAACGTTACATTCGATGGAAGCCTCCAACAAGTCCGTCGGCAGTTCACAAATCTACCCTGATCGCAACGCTACTCTGGACCCGGCACAATCTTTCCTGATGGAAAATAATGATTAACGTCTTGTTGGGAATGTATTCCGGCGCACGGTCTCCGCCAGTCCTCGTCCGCCAGCCAGTGCATTTTTCAACGCCATACTTTTCGATAGCTGACGAAAGATTGAACGAGACGGTGGGAGGACTCGAGAACGAAATGATTTAAATATTTTGTTGCTCCCGATCAGTGCGGCGCCTTGTGCGGCAGATTCACGGTGGATTTTTCACAACACGACCTAATTCACACCCCTCTAGTGGCGTGTGTAGAACATAGTCCATCGTTTATGACACGGAACGCGGAATGTAGTTTGTATGATGAATTCTCGCAAACTCACTCCACCACAACTGCTGCTCCTCTTTCTGCTGTCAGTAGCGGCTTGTTTTATCAGCCCCGGAATGGCATGTTCAAAAATCAATCATAAATTAACCGACCGAACGGCTCGTTTTGGCTTACAAGTTTCGGTCCCACCAGCCGTTGCTCCTTGCGCGCAAACGCGTGTCTAGTTGTTTGGGTTGATGGCGTCGTAAAAACGGATCTATTTCGCCCCGGGCGCGGCCCCGTATCGGATATAGAATGTCCCTGCCGGCCCTGTTCCGGCGCGGTAAACAATGCCCGGCACGTCACTGTTTCTGTATCGTAAAACTTTCGTGATGCCCGTGCGTCCAGCGATCGATCAACGAGCACGCATGGGAAAGATGTTGCTCCCCGTGCTCGTTCCAGGCACGTTCCGGCACGTTCCTAATTTACGAATAATTTTTAATTTTCCGGGTAGCCGGACGGTACTTTATTAGGCTGCCGATCGACAATGAATTCGACGAGGCACACGAGCGTTCGCGCACGCCCACCCACCACCGGAAGAGCGCGGGTTTTTATGCATGTAAATATTTACTCCATAACCTCAAATCGTAGAGGTGCGATCAGTTTTATTGCCGCTTTAATAATACGAATAATCATCGCGCACAAATCGATGCCAGCGAATTTTGTACGATGTCTTCCCTGCTTGGCTCGTCATGCCAGAGATGACCTACTCACGAGGTGGCCCCGTGGCAGAGATCCTCACGATCGTCATGATTATGAGCCGCCCATTAAGTGGCCACCGTAAGCGCCTGAGTGCGGTGGTTCTGGTTTGTGTTCGGTGCGATAACCATTCCGAGGTGCCCGGCCCCTCGAACGCGCGCTCTACCCTGCTGGAAGTTAATCTGCGTGCAGTTCATATCCGAAAAATCCGAAACCGTGGTGCGATCGTTATCGACCCGTTTAAGGTTAAATAAACACTTCCTCCGCGCCGGTTGCGTACTTACATTCGAGCTTCGTAACCCGGTCGCAGCAGCACTCTTTGATCGCACGGTATTTGCTGCAGGATCCGGCGTTGGCTTTGCACCGTTCGTCCAACTGACGCATGCAGGTGTGTGGTATCCATGGCAGTTGCTCTGGGGAAAACGGGGAAGAAGAAAAAAACATACACAGCAAAAGATGATACGCGTGTTGGTTAGCTTGGCTGAGGCGTGGGGAAAGGGACTTGAGTCACGTCCACCCGGTCCGAAGAAGCACGTGTATTTGGTTGAATTTTTATTTTCTTCGCGCCACAACCCAGGCCCAGGCCCATCTTCTCTGGGAGGGTAGTTTTGTTTCGTTTGCGAAACGAGCTAATTTACACACGGTATCGAAACCCATTTCAACACCGGATTGCGAACGGTGGGATTTAAATATGGACTTCGCTGGAGCTTGTTAGTTATGGGGCGGATGGGGTGGGGAGTTCTTCATTAGCACGATTAGCTGCTGGTTGTATCGGGAGCACTGTTGGGGTGATCTGTCTACAACTACATTCTAAATTTAAGCAGGAAAATCATAGTTCTTCAGAGTGCACGCGTTGACACAATCCACTAGAAGGAGATACAGTGTGTTGTGATGTTCCGTCCAGTCCTATAAGGCACATCATATTGATATCTATGAGTACAAAACCAAAATAATCAATGCTGCAATGGGTATTAGGTTCTATACGCTTGAGTTCGTTAGTAACAAATCCCAATATCTCTTTCGCGATCTCAGTATGGACCGACAAAACGGACTTGGGTCCTCCTGGATTCATTCTACTAAAACGATTAGCTTATAATTGTCTTAATTGTCATAATTGTCGCATAAGAAGATATGTGTGAATAATCAATAAGATCAAGAGCTCCTGAGCTTCTTGAGTAGATTAAGAGTCCATACGTCTGACAATACCCGTGCCACAATACCCGTGGTCATAATTTAGTTAAAAACTCATTCCTTCCTAAGTACATCTAAATTTCACATTTAAATGGAATCAACTGGGCAACTTCTGAAGATATTCATGCACATCTCCTTTTTCCAGTAAAGAACTTCCATAAAATTGGCCCCTCTGCAGGCCCGAAAGGTCCAAATTGAACCGCCTGGAAGCCAACAACTCCAAACGGGAGCGAGAAAGCGATGCGTTCGTTTCACGAAACATTTTTCCAATAACCAATGCTATCAAATTTCCCCATAATCGCCCTATCTTCCACCTGCCCCACTGGCCACTGGCGCTACTTTCGGAACGGCATACCTTAACCTAACCCAAGCCCCAGCCGTGCTCCCAAAGCGATCTAACCGATCAGCGCGGCTCCGATTACGGTGCCGCGCGCCAAGAGACGACCCCGGAATGTCTAATGAGGGTGAAAAGTGGCAAACCTCGTTTTTTTTTTCGTTCCGCACTTGTATCGTCATTATTGTTATTGTTATTATTTACGATTAATTGTGCTGCGCATCCGCATTAGGGAAATGCGCGTAAACTCCGCTCGGACTGGCCGGCCAAGAAGCGTTGGAAGAGAATTAGATAATGCACCGATAGAACCGTATCAGATTACGCGCGGCCGCAGCTGTGCCCGGGTCAATTTGAAGGCCACCGCCGGGCCGGGTCGGTGGAGCAGATCGGCATCAAGTTACGCGTCTTGTGCTGAGGGTCTGAGTCACGGTTCTGCTCACTGGGTTACGCGTGCCCGTGTGTCGTTGTGCGACGTGCGCCTTTGGAACAAGTCGATCTTCATGCGAAGAGGTGCGTGCTCGGCATATCAATGCTGCACGCCGAAGGAATGCTGCCGGCCCCTCTTCTCCGCGCGGGGACAATTTGGGTGTAACTAATGTGCAAAAGTTTTACAAGCGCACTCTGCAACGCACACCCATTGGGACGGTGATCAGTTGATCGTGAAATTTGAGCGATCGGATCAGGGGCGCACAACGGACGATCATAAATTGTGCGGGTGCACGCGGCGTGCATGTCATCAAGATGGCTGCGAAAGGTAGTTACCGTAGCAGGCGGAAGATGACGATGACAGCTTGATCAACTGTTAACTGTCTTTACCTATCGTGCGCTGCCCCACCGGCACCGGCGGAATGGCGCATTGTGTTGTGTCGCCCGAGTCGTTTGGGCACGTCATAATCAATCTGCGTCCCGAAGGGTTAGATTAAAGCAACCCCGGCAACTTTTCGTACCCGATGTCACCGTCGCGGCCCGTCGCCATCAATTGACGGCCATTTGACGTCGGAGTCGGAGTGTGCATTTGAGCGGACGGACATGCGCTTCACAAACGGGCTGCCATAATTCAATGAACGGACTAATCGAACCATTGTACTAGAATGTTAATTAAGCAGGAACCTCACGAGCACCGCAAGACGTACGGAGCTGGAGTCCTCAAACTTATCAAACGATCAAGCGCCGTCGTGTGTCCTTGTGTTTGTGCCTCACACAAAGCTGACCCTTTTTCCCCGGACTCGGACGACAGGACAACGCACACAATGGTGGACTTTCGGTCCTTAACTCCTGGGTCCCCTTTCGAGCGTATTGTAGCGGCGCAACAAAGAACAACTCCCCGGTTCTTGTGGGTCCCTCATGCGAACATCTGTTTCTGTTCTGCCAGAACACCCCTGCGAGACCTACTTTTCCCTCTCGTGCCCATTAGGAGTTCCCCCTGGAGTCCGCCTGGAGTCCCTTCGGCTCAACGGTTCAACAACCTTCCCGGCGTGCGTGAGCTAGCCCAACACACACACACACACACACACACACACACACGCAGGCAATAAAAACACGTGCCGTTCCCGTGTTTCTAGCTGTTGGTGCATAAATTATGTCGAGCGGAATGTATGATTTCGTTTTTACCCGTCCGGTCCGTCGTCTGTGATGGTGGTGAATCGTTATTTTGATATACTCGAGCCGGGTGTTTCTGGAACTCGCCTTGGGACTCCGCCTTGGCATGGTGGCCATTTCTGCGCGCTCCTGTTGTGGACATTTTGATAAGATTCGCTAGCGTTCAGGGTCCCGGAGCGGAAATGATTGGCTTTGCGATTTGTGTACCGAACCCGTTGGTTCGGTCACGTAACAGCGATAGTGTGGCTTCTGTCTCGCAGATTACGCGGAAGCGCACCGGGTGTGGAATCAAACGACTAAGCTGGTTTTTTTTATTGGTAATATTTATTCATTGCCAGTGTTTGTTCTTTGGTCTGAGTGTATCTAGCTGTTTGGATATAACCACTAGCTTACCGTTTGTAAAAAGATGACAACCAGAGGCATATGTATATGTTGGTTACAATTAAATATAACTGCAACAATCTTAATGTGCAATAATTAGGTGAGAATGCCTAATGACATCCCTTGAAAAGCCACTATCAAACACTTCCAATTCCGCGCATCGAGTTTTTTTTCCAATGACTCATTCCATCTAGCATTCGATATGTATTTTCGGCTCAAACCAGTTGATTCCTCTCAAAGATAGAGTAATGCTCGGAGAACCCATCAGTCAAACTATTTTTAGATACCATTTTATACTGCATTTTGCATGCCAGTAGATTCGAAATAGTGTGATCAAGTCGGCTTGTAATAAACAAGATGGCGAAGTTGAAGTTGAAGAATTGAAGAAACTAAGCAATAATTGTTTGACTTATCTCATCAAATATTCTACGAATATCGGAAATCTCCACAATACTAGTACTGACGGTGATAAGATACTTCCAGCTTTGTTTTTACAAACGGTCACGTCAGGCGCTTCCTCAGACGTTTGTTCAAAAGCGGATGACTGTAAGATTCTGTTTTAACTACAGCCCTCAGCTGCAAACAATCCACGGGAAGCAGCTTGTTGCAAATCGGTAAGATCGTACCGAGTGGAACGTTCCATTCGCTGCACGTCTGCCGCTACAGCAAACATAGGAAGCAGAGCGGCCCGATATTGTCATGCAAATCGATTGTTTGCGCACACCGTCTCGGGCGACATCTGCCTCCGGAGAGCGACGGCTCTTGATCGCACAAGGCACCATATCTTAAGCGCCCGCGGACGTCCACCAACGGCTGGCGTACACTTGGCTGTCCTCAGAGCGGCCATGCGGAAAAACATGCGACCGATTGAGCAATGGTCACAACTGCAAACGGTGTCACACTGCCGTTGCCAAAAGAAAGCTCACGATGAAGCTGTCCAACGCAACAGGGCACACCAAAACAGTACACGGTTCCATCCTTGGGCGCTAAACGCACCCACCTATCCCATTCGGAGACGCGTTGCGATGCATCGTACCGTTCGCCCGTGACGTTGAGGCCAATTTCACTGAACAAAAAGAAAAAAAACACCCCCACTCCACCAACCGACCGACTAATCAACTTTGCAATTGTGAATGCAATTTGGTGCGTTAGTGTCTCGTTATCATCATCCCACGGCGGCGGCGACATCGCCACACACGAACGTGAAGCCCCCCAGCCCCCATTACGGGGCCAAACCGCTTTTGTTTCCCGGCAATTTTCCATCAAAAGCGGCGCCCATTTGCTGCATCATTTTCCGAATGCACCGCCGGGAAACGGGGCCCAGGGAGGACGCTGCTCAGCCTGTCCCTGGGAGGTGGTCATTTGAAAACCGTTTACATTAGCGACATGACATAACACATATCATCTCGCGAAGAAGCGTGTGTTTCTAGAGGACGGAGACCTGTTGCGTACGCGAGCGGCAAAACTTTCCTCTTTCCGGTTTCTGCTGCCCTAACCGGAACGTAATGATACGTGCACGGACGGATTCGCGTGGGACGGGGGTTTTGCATCGCGCACCGAACGCATCGGAAACTAAATCCCCCCGTGCGCTCCGGCGTAGCGCAAGTGAAGTACAATAATAGGCCAAGGCCACGCGGGCCGTGTGGAAGGAACATCAGCAGAGGTCTCAAATGTTTGCCCGTGCATCGTGAGCATCGCGGGCACGAATTCGGGGGGCCGAATTTGCGCAAATAAGCCGGAGTATCACATGTCATTCGAAACGGGGAATCCAACAAGGCACTGATTGCCGAACAATCTTCCCTTGAATCTTGACAGCCGACAGGGCACGGAAAGGAAAACGAAAATGTGTTCTCCCTGGTGGAATTGTTCCAGTTTCACCTATGCCGTGACATCATCCATGCTCCAACATGCATGGCGTGACCTCGTTTCACTTAAAGAGTACACCTATCCGGCCCAAGGGACCAACAACGCTTCCCGACGTCGCTGCCTTAGCAATTAAATCCCAATCCAATGGATTGGTACGCTTGGGAGACCACTTGAAGGAACGCGACCTGTGACGTCACCCACCGAGCCTCGCCGTGGTGGCATGATTCAACGGCAAACACGGTGAGTCATACTGCCAGGACGAAATATAGTACGGGCGTCCTTGGCGCACCTTACCTTTGGTGTGCGAATACTCGCAGCAGCAGTGATCGTTGAGGAATTCGCTCGACCGACAGTAGTGCAGGAGCGTGGCGTTGCACTGTTTGCACCAGGCCGGAAGTCGGTGCAGCTCGGAGTCGTTCAAGGCCGCCACGTACCGGCGTGCGTCCGTTTCGGTCTGCTCGTGTTCGACGTGGTAAATCACGACGGCGTCCGGCGTCGGGTAGGTCGCCTTCGACTGCGTGTCCTCCTTCTGGTGCGGGTGATGTTGGTGCCGATGGGGCAAGTCCTGGTCCTCCGGGAGGTGCACTTCGTTGGTTGCTACGGCAGCCGTTGTCAGGGGCGACTTCCACAGTCCGGCGCCGGAAAAAACCACCAGCAGTCGAAGCAGTCGCAGTGGCGCCATGGTAACGCGTTCGAATGGGAGTTTGTGTTTTAGTTTTTACGTTGCGTTCTCGTTCCTTTCGTCCCTATCGCACTGCTGGCGGCTTTCGTAGGGATGCGATGAAATTTGAACACAAATGTCGCATGTTTCCCTCTTCTTTCTCAATCTAAGGAAACACTTTCACCGGCATGCGAGACAACATATTGAAACCATTCGCTTTCACTAGGACGTTGTTGCACAATTTGCACGCATTAGTATTAGAACCGCTTGAGGCACTCACTCGATGTATCGGAAGGATAACAACTATGCTACGGACACACGATTACGTTGGTCAAAGTACGCACACAGTCACGCGCATCATAATAAAGGCACACACATTTCACGCACACAGCCGATGCTCCTATTTTCGTACGCAAGTGATGCAAAAGAATTAAGGGTGGCCTTTTCCCTTGCCGCACACGTGCACGCAAACAGCACGCGCAGCGCAGCAGCAGCACTACCGTTCGGGATGGGGGTTGAAACGCGACTGCTCACTCATACTCACTCGCCCCTTTGATTCAACCACTCACTACCAACGTTCGCACTAGATTGGGATGTTGAATGGTTGGATAGAGGACCAAGTCCAAGTCAAAATGAGTTTACATGCCTACCATAATTGACAGAACCCGGCGTCTATTATTATTATTGGAATCTATTATGGGTCGGAATCGGAATAGAATCCGGAATCGGAATCGGAACCAGGTAGGTTCTATTCCGAGCGCTCATCTCTAGTACACAAAACGCGCCACGACGATTGCCGAGCATGGTCGAAAGCTCGAAGTGTAGAGAAATCTTCGATGTGTCCTCAATGTGGAAAAGTGAAGAGAGAGAGAGAGTCAAATAGTCGAAATGATAACTATTTACACTGAAATGTGTATGTTGGCTGCATAGAATTTTAATGCATAGTTAACCGAAGACAACATGAAAATACTTATTTAAAACAAAGGAAATTATCGATCATCTTAAACACTTTGAAATATTTCATAAGCTTCGTCATCTGTGAAGCTTTCTTCATTAGTTCTAAGTTTATACACCAGAGACCGCAACAAAAAGACACTCGAGGGAAGGTGCACTACGGGATGTGCGAATTGAAAGTTTCAAAATTGATCTTAACTCATCGACAGCGAACAATCGTCTCGCTCGAGATTATTTACGCATTTCTTGCATTGTTAAAACGCTTAAAAAACGTTAATATATTTTGCTCGATTAGTTACTCATAAGAATCCCATACAACTTTGGTTCCATTACAACTGTTTTAAAATAATGTTCAATTTCTGCCGATTGACCCGCTGTGCGGTCGCAAAAGTCGCTCACGACTTTGAGGGTCTTTCTTTCTGCATCTCGTTCTGGCGGAGCGCTCTTGCTCGCTCGCTCATTTCGGTCGCTCACAGTGAAAGCCGGGAGATCCTGCGGTCAATTTTGGCAGATCGCGTTGACAGCTGTTGACAGTTGTTGTTGTTGTTGTTCTCCTTCTTCTTGATCTCTTTTTGTGAAATTTGTGCGTGCATTTTTCGTGAATTTCGTGAAAATCCCGTGGCCCTGGTGGTTTTTCCGTGAGGGGGTGGTTTTGCGATCGTTTTTCGCTGCTGCAGGTGCTGTTCGTGTGTCGGTGCTCCACATTACAGCAGGATTCGTACGACGTTTCCGGATGGATTTACCGTGGTGACGACAGATTGCACAAGCACGGTAGGGGGTTGGTGTGTGTGTGTGTGGGTTTAGGCCAAGGAGGAGAGGCTGCAGGGGTTTGTGCAAGAGTGTGCATGTGCGTTGTGTGTGTGGTCATTGTAGTGCAGTGTTTCCTGGTGTTTTGCGATATCGTGCTTGCATTCAATATAGCAAAGCAGTAGAAGAAAAAATCACGGGAGTTGCACGAGGTGGTAGTACACGCGAAAGGTAAGAAAATACGAAGAAGGAAATTCAACACAAATACTCGTGGTTGGTGTGTGTGCGTGGTGCATTCCTTCACACGCATACGTATCCTTACACTCGAGGTGGTGTATTATTACGCGAGTGTTTTTGCTGGCTGTGTGCGTGTCATGTGCTGCCTGCCTGCGGAGACAGTGCTGCCAGGGTGCCTCATGCAAACATCCTTGATGGTTGTTTGTTTACTATATTTATCGTATTTCCCACATTTTGTCGGGTTTACCTCAAGGACGAATCGATGCCGTGGCAGAGTAGGATGCGATAAAAACCTGTGTAGCAAGTTGCGTAACACACACGCACACACATGATGTAATTTGGTCGCACGTGTCGTGTCGGGTCGGTTGTGTATTATTGACATGTATTTTTATTTATTTTTACACTTAGCAGTACGCGTGGAGTTATTCCCCGTGTCGTATTCTATTCAGGGTAGCCCTTCGCGATGATCACCAGCATCGGTGGCTATCTCTTTCGGACAGCTGCGGTATGTTTTTTGAGGTCTCGGCACGTGTGTGTACGGCGGGGGCGCTATCGGGTGTGCGATAGACGACATCCACCACCCCATTAGATTGCGCCAGATACGAACTGACACCAACACGCACAGTCGTACTCGCGGTGTGTGCTACAAGAAGCCGGAGGCCGTATGTTAACAATCAAGTACCGCCGTCAACCGCCGCCATCCCCTGGAATTAGGTGCAAGGAAATTATGCAAGAGTCGTATTTTAATCTACGCCCCCCGCAGCATCATTGACCGCGTGGGTGCTCCGTACTGTTCGCAGAACGCGCTCGCCGATAGTAGAGTCGGCGCTATCGTAGTAAGCGTAGAGGATTATTTTACGATGCCTAAGCCTACTACGATTCTTTCTGTCTGAGAGGAACCTCAGGCAAAACGTCACCGTTTTGGTTTGTTTATGTTTCTCCATTTCCGTATGCAGCTCACATTCCTTGTTCGAGGGGAAAACTCTTCTCCGTCGCTTTTTCCCTGGGAGATTCTGTTGCGGGTTTGTCTGCTTCGGGTTGCCGCTTTCGCATCCCGGTGTGCTCGTGTCTCGGTCGGGCGCCGTTCGGGTTTCGAGTTCAAGGATATTTTGTCCGGAATATCCTTGTCCGGTAGCGCACGGCACGGCTGCGGCGTTTCCTTTGTTCGTCCGGGTCGCGCTCTGCTAGCCGGAAGAGGAGAAAAACGGCAGCGAGCTTTTCGCCTGGGGTTTCGCCTGGTGAAGAAGCTCTGTTTGGTGGGAAAGGGAACGCAAGAACGTTGCTGGCGCAGGGACCCGCTGGCGGGCGAACGTTAGCTTTAAGAATTCGGGCTTCCGTTCCATCCCGAAATCGACCGCGAAACATTCTTTAATGCGCAATAGCACTTTCGATCTTGTTTCACTTCCTTAGTTGACCGGCGCGTCGCTGCAGGATGGTAGTGTTTTAGGGAGGAAACATAAAGACGGCTTTCGTCACGGGATAAATTTAGGACAGCAAGGACACGGTGAAATTTAACCGGTTTACTGTGGTTAAAGATGGTTGTGGTTTGTTAAAGTTTGTGAAAATGTGATAGTGAAAGGTATATAAACAGTTAAGCGGGTTTGTTTCATGGTTTAGTGGTCTTAAAGCTATCAATACCTCGGACATTGTTGTACCTCCATTCTACGAATTTGTATATAGTTCTATGTCTGGCTTAAAATTTCTTCTATAACAAATCCACAGGTTGGTTAACTATTGTTTTCTATTTTCAATCTCTATTTTATTCAATTAAAACCTATAAGTTCTGTATTAAGTAATTTAAAGCAGTATTTACTTTTTATTTTGATTTTTCAATCTCTTTTGCTTCTTGTCCCAGTCACATCCGGATGCGTGTTTTCTTTGTTGCAGTTAGTATAAATTCACGCAACAGTGCTAGAATTCACAAACCTCTCCACCGATGCTCGAATAAAGAACGACACATTTTTTTTTTTATTCGCGTGCCAAATGAGTTTTTAAACGGTCGAAATACGACGTCGTTTTGTGAGACGTCGTACACGCGCGTACAAGAACATCAAACAATCGGTTGTTCTTTGCGCGAAGTTGCCGTGGCCGTTGTTTCGTGTAAATTGGAAGCACTAATTGGACGCAGCGGACTGTGTGTTTGTGTGTCTGTGTGTGAGGTGGTAAATTTTTTCGGGATGTTTTTTTTTCTTCCTGTAGTTGTCGACTCTATCCATCGTCTGCCGTAAAGAGCGATCGATCAGTTTTGCATTTGGCGCGGTACGCGGGACGAATTTCCGGTTCCAATTTAGTCACCGGGCGCCGGTCCGGCGGCCAGATCGATCGGGCGGAGAATGAAAAGAGTGCATTCAACAGCATCGAAGCTTGACGAACGCAGCGGTGGCTCCAGTGAAGCAACGCGCTGCAAGCGACCGCTGCAAGCAGGATTGGATTGCTGCCTTTCGGGGTTTCGTTCGAACACGGCACCGTCGAGTGGGCTTTGGATGCTAAGAATAGGAGCAAATATGAGAGAATCAAATACGCTTGCTCGTGTGGCTGGCTGTTGTCAGCTATCGTTACCAAAAATCATTAAAACATATCCATTTATCGGCCTGTTGATAGTTATACAACCCAAAGCGTCGTACGTACACGTCAAAATATAATTGAATACTTGTCATGAAACAGCGCGGCAAATTTGTGGCCATTTGTAATGCTGTCCCACGGACGCACTAAATCTCCTCCGGGCGCACGTTTAAGATGTGTGCTATCGATACGGTTGGAATAAATCGGCAACCAACCGTTGCCATTCCGGTTGCTGGTTGGGGCCAGCGGTGTGGCTGCGTTCGATTAAGCGGCAATTTGAAAGGCAAGGCAGTGTAGGGCCGCCCTCTAGTCCCCCCCCTTTAAGGAATCGAGCCACATTTTGTCCCCGGCGAGGGCGGCCGCCGTACGCTTGTACTAATCGTGACGATAAATCATAATGCCACTGCTGGAAGGGCTTTCGAGCGGCTCTCGGGGCAGGTATTTGGGTCGGTTTCGTGGTGCGCACGGTGATGCACTTATCAAGGTGCATTAAATAATGAGAGTCCGCCCTGAGCAGCCGTTCACCGCGCTCTGTGGGAAGGAGGATGCATTTGTGGTGGTGGTAGTGGTGATGTTGATCCGTCGATCTTGTTTCATTAATTTCCATGTGTCAGATCGTGAAAACATATTTCTTCCACGCACTTTCCTACCCTGTTCAGTTAGAACATATCATAAGGAGGGTTGGTTTCTTTGAGCCTTCATTTAGTCGACCGATATGTACAGTAAACATGTTCGAATACTGCGGATGCAGATTTTTTAACATTATTATTTATTATTATTTTATTGAACATCATTAACTTCATCATAGTTTTAGAAGATAAGATTTATGTGAAAAAATATCAAAAATAATACGCAAGAAAACAAATTTAACTTCAGAAGTAATCAGGCGTCGGAGTTTTATCTTGATAATAGTCATATAGTAGAGAATGTAAAGCTATTTATGGTTCTATTCATAAACGGTCAAAGCTGTTGTATAAACTTTATCGAAACAGAGTGGTGTGTTGATTAAGCAAAAATTGGAAATTAATAACTTAATTAATTTTAATAGATATTAGTTAAAACAATGAAAAATAATATTTAACAAACTATCAATGGATCGTTCGATCGTGGTAGTGGGAAGGCAACTTAAAATGCTATCCACACGCGCAGAACTCTATTAAGCATGTAATCCGCGTAATCTTTTTAATGGCATAATTGTTTGTAATCTTCCCGGGGCCGAATTACTGCCACATGACCTCATGGTCGGCGGCGGCCCCCGCAGCGATCCGGCTTCAGCCAAATTCCACCATTGTGGGCAGAATGAAACACCCGCTAAGCGATCGCGTAAGTATCGATATGCATCAAGAGCCATCGTGTCCGCGGACGATGCCGCGTGCTGTCGAGACGCTCTTCACCATGAATTTCTGCAACATACTCAGCACGAGCGCCGTGAAGACATCAAGAGAGCGCATCTCATCTCCTTTCCAGCGGAATTGACGAACGACCCGGAGCGCGGTCGCGTTGGTGTGCACCACCGTGTGCTCGAGTGTTTCTTGTCCTCCAAGGAGTACCAAGCGAAACCCCAAAAAAAA
>KB672979.1:7231779-7249775 GCA_000349145.1 Anopheles dirus
TGCCATTCCGGTTGCTGGTTGGGGCCAGCGGTGTGGCTGCGTTCGATTAAGCGGCAATTTGAAAGGCAAGGCAGTATAGGGCCGCCCTCTAGTCCCCCCCCCCCCCTTTAAGGAATCGAGCCACATTTTGTCCCCGGCGAGGGCGGCCGCCGTACGCTTGAACTAATCGTGACGATAAATCATAATGCCACTGCTGGAAGGGCTTTCGAGCGGCTCTCGGGGCAGGTATTTGGGTCGGTTTCGTGGTGCGCACGGTGATGCACTTATCAAGGTGCATTAAATAATGAGAGTCCGCCCTGAGCAGCCGTTCACCGCGCTCTGTGGGAAGGAGGATGCATTTGTGGTGGTGGTAGTGGTGATGTTGATCCGTCGATCTTGTTTCATTAATTTCCATGTGTCAGATCGTGAAAACATATTTCTTCCACGCACTTTCCTACCCTGTTCAGTTAGAACATATCATAAGGAGGGTTGGTTTCTTTGAGCCTTCATTTAGTCGACCGATATGTACAGTAAACATGTTCGAATACTGCGGATGCAGATTTTTTAACATTATTATTTATTATTATTTTATTGAACATCATTAACTTCATCATAGTTTTAGAAGATAAGATTTATGTGAAAAAATATCAAAAATAATACGCAAGAAAACAAATTTAACTTCAGAAGTAATCAGGCGTCGGAGTTTTATCTTGATAATAGTCATATAGTAGAGAATGTAAAGCTATTTATGGTTCTATTCATAAACGGTCAAAGCTGTTGTATAAACTTTATCGAAACAGAGTGGTGTGTTGATTAAGCAAAAATTGAAAATTAATAACTTAATTAATTTTAATAGATATTAGTTAAAACAATGAAAAATAATATTTAACAAACTATAAATGGATCGTTCGATCGTGATAATGGGAAGGCAACTTAAAATGCTATCCACACGCGCATAACTCTATTAAGCATGTAATCCGCGTAATCTTTTTAATGGCATAATTGTTTGTAATCTTCCCGGGGCCGAATTACTGCCACATGACCTCATGGTCGGCGGCGGCCCCCGCAGCGATCCGGCTTCAGCCAAATTCCACCATTGTGGGCAGAATGAAACACCCGCTAAGCGATCGCGTAAGTATCGATATGCATCAAGAGCCATCGTGTCCGCGGACGATGCCGCGTGCTGTCGAGACGCTCTTCACAATGAATTTCTGCAACATACTCAGCACGAGCGCCGTGAAGACATCAAGAGAGCGCATCTCATCTCCTTTCCAGCGGAATTGACGAACGACCCGGAGCGCGGTCGCGTTGGTGTGCACCACCGTGTGCTCGAGTGTTTCTTGTCCTCCAAGGAGTACCAAGCGAAACCCCAAAAAAAACCCCAAACCCTTGCGGTTGCAAGTCGCACGTCAGTAATTTATATTGCATCCTACCTTCTCCAACCCGTGTGTTTTTGGGGAACGGAAATGCACAACGCAGAACAACAAAAAAAGCACTCGGGGTCGGTGCGGAACGGGGTGCGGCAGGCGAGGGAGAGGGTGGCGCAAAAATTAAAGAAAAATCCATCATCATCAAGTCATCCCCGTCGACGCCATCGAATTTTTTCGCTCGGGACTTCGCTGGCTGGTGGGTAGGGATTTTGGGTGGTTTGGTTTGAATTTGGAGCGGTGGGTGTGTGTGTGTGGTGTGCAGGGGGGGGGGAGGGGGTAGGACGGTAATAAAACAACTTGACAGGGAACCAAACAAAATTAAGTAACAAAACAGCCACCACGTAATGAAGAACAAAACCATCTCCCGTCTCCAGAGTCAAAGCTTCCACGGCACGTTCTGGTAACTGCAATAAAAAGATGAAGAATAAATCACGGACAATCTGCTCTCGGTTTAAAGGAGCAGCAGCAACAGCAACAACAACGGCCAAAAAACGGACACGGTTGGTTCAATCACCTGGGTGAAGGTTTTTCGGGCCTGGAAAGCGTCATGCGCGCATTTATTGCATTTATCGAGGAGGTGCAACCTGCCGCCATGCCACGGGACTCACACACACGCGCGGTGTTTCCGGACAGGACGAAGATCGCGGTCGGGCAGGGGGACGCAGATGGCGCGCGCTGAGTACGGCCACATACCTGCATGTACGGCTGGTACTTGATTTTTCGGTCATTTTTTGTCGTTCTTCTCCTCTGTCTGTCGTTAGTTTGCAAGAGCGGTAGGAAAGAACCGAAAAAAAAACAGCGTAAACGATTTCTAGATGATTTGCATATATCAAGCGCGTACGGCCTCCCACTTTCCGGACTCTTCGGGATGCATTTTTTTTTGCGGTGGAAGCTTTTGTTGCTTTTTTGGTTCCCCCCGTACAAAGTATAAACGGTGGAACGAACCACGACGGATGCTGCGATCGAGCAGCGATGGATTTAGTGGACTTGAACTGGAGGGGGTAGTTCTTAAGCCGACTCCCCTACACCGAGCGCTCAGTTCCTCGTTCCTGCGTCACTAGCCTCGCCATTGTGTGTGCTGAAAAGCGCGTCCATTTTATGACTCCGCTTATGCTGTTGTGTCTGGGCGTGTGTCCTCAAATCTCGGTGGCTGCATCTCATCCAAACACACACACACACACACACACGAGGACATTCGCGAGTTAATCGTTGCATTTTAATTAAAAGTCAATTAAAAACCCGCAATCGTTAAGCAGCGGAAAGAGGCTAGGAATGGGACTTCAGTACAGAACACAAAAAAGGACACTCGTGCGGTTCGTCATCCTTGCTTGCGCGCCGACCACCGATCACACCAACGTAAGGTGAGGGTCGTTTCGGTGCGATCAACGAGGCAAAGTAGGCACACGTAGCTCGGTGATCGTAAAAATGGTTATGGCTTCTTTAACAAAAAAGCAACGCGACGTCGGTCGCTGGCGCGCGCGCGCAAGGCTGGCTGGCTGGCTGCTCCCGCGCCAGTGACACGCGAGCCCCGTGCGCCCGTCAACCTCTGACAGATAGGGATCGGTTTGACGGTTCGGCTGTCGTGTTAGCTTTACGTGATCGCGGCGGCGGGCTCTTTGCGCGTGGGTGGCTGGGCCGACACATTGCTGCGCGTAGGCGGTTGCGCCTGGTTGGCGAGTTGATTTGCATCACTTTTTTACGATCGATTCTCCTCTCGTTCTCGCTGCGTTTTGCCTGCGTGCCCCGTGTCGTGCAAAACACACAAAAAAAAAACGGTGCACATTATCGGAACGCATTTGTGCGAGAGTTAGTGTGCGCTTTTTTTTGTCTCTTCTTCGTTCGCTTCCCTTTTGCTGTTTAATGGTTAGAACAATTTTACGATGCCGCCGCGGCAGGTTGTTTTCCGACGACGACCACGCTGGCAACGCGCGAAAGCGTGCAAAAATTCGGGCCCCTTCGTCGGGGTATGGATTTGCGAAAACAGGAATCTCGCGCGCGCGGTACCGCGATTTGCACGATTGAAGGAACCGGTCGGCTATCGGGCACACTCGTAAATCCGGGGCGGGGAGGGACACGTGAGTGAAATAATGCCACGACTTCCCAAGTGCGTGTGTGTGTGCGTGCCTAGCAGAGATCCCTGTTAAAGGCTTAATATGTTGTTTAAATTACCGATTTCGGTGATTTTTCGGGACATTAAAAGTGTTCGCGGCGAGGCGAGGACATGAATTATTAATCGAACGCTGGGGCAATATAAAAAGGAAGAGGTGTTTTTAATGTGTTGCAGTATGATTTATGGTACGGTGCCGAACATGGTGCCGCGGCATGGTAAATGAAGGAAGCGAGATTTGCTTTGTAAATGGAGCTAATTGGTGGATGGAAGTAATGAAGTGGACTTTTTCATTATGATGCGAGAAGATTGATGATATTATTTTCAGGACTATGTCAGTGTGGAGTGTGGATGTCGATATGAGCAATATATTGTTACTTGATTTTTAGAATCGTAGGCTTTCTGATTTAATTAACAGTAAGTTCAGCGCGCCTTCAAAAGAATAAAAATAATAAACAAATGCCAACAGGAGAAGGGAACGCTTTCAAACTTTCTTCAAAACCTTTTTGAACAAAACATAGTCTAAATGTATCCGTATTCGGCACTGCGCCCATCTTAGGCACTATACAATATAAGGCAAATATTGCAAAGACATATTCAAGCTATCGTTCGTAAACCATGTTGGGAGATCCATGAAATAGATCCAGCTATCCCGGCCGTTTCCCGGAAGAGTTGACGCCATCTATCCAGCTCAGTCTAAGCCTACCGCTCCATCTCTGTCCATGTGAACGGCCTAACTGTGGACTTTACGGGCTGGATCGTCCGGTGTCATTCTGCTGACATGACCTGGCCACCGGAGCCTAGTGAGTCTAATGCGCTGCACAATAGTACGATCATCGTACAGCTCAAAAATCTCATCATTGTAGCGAATCTTCCTGAGCATCTTTCTCCCAGCTTCGCCCGTCGCGACAGGTTCGCTGAATGTAAAAGTTTCTTCAGGCTGTAATACGACCGGTTGGCTGCCAGCATCCATGCGTGTAGTTCGACATCAATGTCGTTATCGGAGCTTACTTTGGACCCAAGATAGGTGAAGTCTTGGACGATTTCAAAGTAGCGATCACCTAATCTGTACGCCTAATCTGTACCCCAACGTGAACCCAGAAAAATCTGCAAAAAAATAAAAATGTTTGTTTTGCGAAACAGCTCCAAAAAGATGCGTAACAATGGTACATTTATACTACTTAATACTGAAATCATCCCGATCAATCTCTGTAAAGAAGGGTTAGAGGCCGCTAATTGCGAGTAGTACGAACACCGTGAGTAAGGTAAATCTTCTATAAGCGATCTTCAAGAAAACTGTGATCGTACAAGCGCATGCCTGCCTGCATCCACGTCACGTCCATTTCGCTGCACTTCATTCGTCAGCATATCAGGCACCACAGCACAAAAACCGTCACCGTCACACTGATGAGACTGTCAAATTTGACGAAGACAGGTCGATCACCCCGCCGATCACTCGCACCAAACAATGGCGAGTCCGTGACGATCGACGCCGCGCACCAAAGCCCCCGGTGTTGAGTGGGTGCGTTGAGTCATGATGCAGCAGGCCTCTCAACACACGGCCGTTCGGTTGCTGCACCGGCATGGAAGTAGCACACACGCACACACCATCGAAACGGCTAAAATAACATAGGTAAAAAAGGGCTCAAATAAACATGCGAGCCAGTTAGTGCAGGTTGCATTGTGTTTGCAGTGTTCTTTTGACTCTGGAATTGTTTCGGCAATAGGAAATCAACCCAATCCGCATCCCCAACACAATGGAACCTTTTTTTTACGGGGAGGATGAACCATCACGCTGCACGAAATTATCTGCACGTAATTTGTTTGTTTGGTGGAACCCATTTCCTTCTTCCTTCCTGGCCCATTATCGTCGCGGTTGGACACGACACGGGTGCCATCAGTTACGAATTGCATCTGCGATGCATTGCCGGCCTGCTGCGCCTGTCAAGTGTGTCATTTTTGTCTCTCTCGCCCAGTTGGCACGACCGTTTAACAGACTCGTTGGCCTAACATCCGGCCTAACATCTTCTACACTGTTGCAAGTGTTATTTAATCCCCACCGCAGGGCCCTGTGTGTCTGTGTGTTTGTGCTCGTGAGTAAGAACGAAGCGCGCAGGGGAGGGCTGCATGATTTATGCGATCGTAATGAGCGTGATGCATTACCGCACGGCAAAATGCATGCGGCCGTTTGTTTTAATGTAACCAAATCACACACCGAGCGAGCCAGCCCACACACAAAAAAAGTCCAAAACAGAATAGAACACTGTCTAAATATAAGTTCGACAGGAAAGTAGAAAATATGTTCCTGGCAAAGTGTGTATGTGTGGTGTAGCCGCCTGTCAGCGAAATTGTACATCCATCTCCGCTTTCGGGGTGGGCACGATCGCCGTACTGCAATTCGCTTTGGCCATGAAAATGACGGTCTCTCTGCATCTCTCGCACACACACGCTGCAGGCAGCGGAGGGAGGGAACTCCCCCCGGTATAGGTGTGTGTGTGTGTGTGTTGGGCAATGCGGATGGTTTTTGGGGTGGCTGCATGTGCACCGCAAAGCAGCTGGAGGAACACAGCAGCGCGTGAACGTTGCAGCGCGCCGAGAGAGTACCCAAGTCAAGTTCAGGGTCAGTACGGAAAGATTTATTTTAGTCAATTCTGCACAAACATACGCGTTCGCTCGTTCGATCGCGCAACCCGTATGTGTGTGTTGGTGTGCGGCAACATTGCTGGTTCGCTTTTACGCTGATGTTTGGTGGGTTTTCTGTTTCTCTCTTTCGGGGCTCGGTTTTATAGCGTTGGTTGGCTGCCAGCAGCAGACCCGCGCACATCGTCGCATCTGCTTGCGCTCTCCCCCCCTCTCCATCAAGATTTTCGATGGTTTTCCGCCCGGTTTTGGTTGTGTGTGCGACGAGACAGCATTGGATGGGCTCCAACGGCGTCGGAGGTGCGTGTGCGTTGATTTTTTTTCGGTTTTTGTGCGTCTACGTGCCATTTCATGCCGGCGACAGTGCGTACCGCATCGCCGCACGCACTTTGGGGGTTTGCTTTTGAAGTATGCGCGTGTGTGTGTGTTTATGGTTAGCATATCTAAATCCCCACGCAGACGAGCTTTAGCCGGCCGGTTCCAGCCGATTTCCTACGCTACTGTTGAATACTGAGCGGCAACGATGGTTTCAGTCTCTCTTTGAGGCGTTTTTTTAATGGAATTTTGGAGCATTTTATTTCTGTTCTTATTGGAATTCTAGGAATTTCTTCTAAAGCAACAAAAGTTCTATAAATACACAAAAATACCCTCTTATTCTCCTCAATGAAACCCGTCAGTTTGTGAGTTCCTCTTAATGTGATCCACTTGTTTCATAATTTCATAAAAGCTACGTGCTCTAGGCAGAATTAAAGCTGATTCCGAATTGTACATTATGTTCAAATACAGCTGCGCACACAACCGGTTGACGGATTCAATAAGCTACAACGAACAAAAAAAAGAAAGACACACACGCGACACGAAGACAACCCCACCGTGACGTGGCGGAAAACGGGTCCTGCCATTTTTCCACCCATTTGCCTTCTTCCGTGGGTAATTTGCCTGAAACATGTTCAATAATGTGACACATGCCCCTCGGGACCCGCTGATGACTCTGTTCGCAGGGAAAAAGGGCTTTGCGTGACGGCGAGTCGTCAACGTCGAAAATTGCTACCGAAACCCTAGGAACGACGACGATGCGGACGTGGGATTCATTGGGTGAGATTCATTGCGATTACGGAGCAAAGTTCTCGATGTATAATTTTGCCTTTCCGATAGAGCGGAACACTATTTTTCGTTTGCGATTTTATTCCACTCCCACCGACTCCTCCGATTGGAGTTGTTTGGCGATTTCGCAGACGATGATAATCGCGTTCTGCTGATTATATGGTTCTTTCCACGGTGGCCGTGTCCGGCAGTGCGTGTGATTGGGGCCGAACGTCGGGCGGAAAAGATTTTGACGCATTACCGGTAGTGTGAAATTGTATTCCATTGAGAGTGATTCCACTAAGTTGTTACTTTCGCTTTTTTCTCCCGTCCGCGCAAACCATCTTACTTTCATTGGCCACGTTTGGCTGGCTTTGATATGTTATACCCACAGCTAGGGTCTGCGTTCTCTAGGCGACTGTAATAAATTGTCTAGCGGCGAAAAGAAGGAATAAAGAAACGATTGGTTTGAACGTGCGTGTGTGTACAACAGAGACAGCATCAGAGTCCGGCCGGTCCCCGTGCTCACCGCATTCGCCACCGGCTGGCGAAGACGACGGGAAACGCAAGAACCGAGGAAGAATTGGCCCAAGAAACGGTGTCAGTGTGTTAAGGCGATCGTAGCAGAGCCCTATTCCAGCGGGTTTGCTGTTGCCACGACGAACGCGTCGTATACATATGTCCCGGGGATCCGATCGCGCTTTTGCCTTCCGCGCACACATACACACACTGCAACCACGCTGCTCGCACCGGCTCCTCTTCCCCGTTCTGCTGAGCTGAGCGGAGAACTGACGCGCCAATACGTGCGCTGCTCCGTCCAGCTGTGTGGGGAAGCTGTCCACCGCTTGGGGTGGCAATCAATCCATTCTATATGGTCGCTTGGTCGGTTGGTTGCTCTTGTTTCCTTTACGTAACACATACACACCGAACCGAATTGGAGTCTGGCTGGCATACGCACCAGTGTGTATGTGTGTGTGTGTGGAGTCGTCACAATATCGATATAGATAGAACGCGTTTGGCGTCGATTTTTTTGCAATCGATCGAAGCTGCTTCTTCTTCGATTGTGATTGTGTCTGTGTGTGCGTGTTTTTCTGTCCGATGATACCGATATGTTTACAGCCTCTCAACCCCCATACCCTCCCCACCCCTATGCTGCATTTGATCTTGAACTTCCTCAGCGGCGCGTGGAGAGGAAACGACTGAATGATTCAACTCGGGACTGATTTCTTTCCTATTTCCATTTTCAGATAAAGCAATTTCCGGACTGTTCTTTTTCTGGCCGCTGCCCAAGCACACGCTGGACGCAATGGAGTGACCGGACCGGGAAGCGAAGACAGCCGATCATCTCACCGTTCGAAAAGGCTTTTTTCTGATTACTGGTAAGTTGATGTTTTCAAGATTCGCTTCGTAACTTCTGTGTCTTCTGCTTTTTGAGGAATGCATATCTTTGGAAACCAATCATGAGCTCGAGCCATCACGCTCAAAATACTTCCACATCCAGCCGCGTGTGTCGCTCATTACTCAACATGCAGTACATTCCACGTCCCGCGTTCCGGAATCTGCTAAATATCAGACATTCAAGACGAGAGAACCGGCAATGACGATCATTCAATTTCCACGATGAAAGGAAAAAGAAAACGTGTTAGCGTGAAAGAAAGAGGGAAGGAGCGAGAGAGCAACACATCACAACAAGCTAGATCGCAACGCAGCGATCGCTTTCGTACGGGGAAACGAAGGCGAAAGGCACAGAGAGCGAAATGAAGTCGGGAGAACAAAAAAAAATTGTAGGTAAATTCGCTAGACATCCGACATGTTCTGGCGAATGCAGACTTTTGCCGACGAATCTCCGGTCTGGCAAGAATTGGGCAATTAAAATTTCAAATCCGCGCCATCATTACGCGGAAGAGAGCCATCGTTGCGCGGGGTGGCGATGTGAGAAAAAAAGGAAACTTCCTCCTCCATCCTCGCGTCGAGAGTGTTGGAAAAAAGCCGAGCTAGAAATAGAAGAAACCGTGGCAGTGCTTGGAGCGAACGTCTCGCCAAGTCGCGCTGTTGTGGTCGCGATCTTACGCTGAGCAGGATGCTTGTTTTCGGTGGCTTTTTGTTGGTTCTGTTTCGTTGGAGCTCAGAGACGCCGGAGACTTACCATAGATTCTTGCTCGGTCGCTGGTCGTTGGGCGTCCGGACACTCCCGGCATTTACAATGTGTCCCGTGGACCTAGAGTCTAGACTGTGGAACAGTAAGCGAACGGATTGGCACCGCCAAGAAGACCAGCGTCTGGAATCTATGCGATCGTGTAGGGGTACGCTTTTTTCTTTCGCTTGCTCGTCTGTCTTCTTCGACGGACGCGACTTGCTGCGACCTCGGAGTCGGCGCGCGAATTCTCGGAGGATTAATGGACGTGCTAAAATTAGAAGGAATACTAACCGACGCCGTTGTCTCGAAATGGCAACGAATTTTCACTTTCACGACTTCGGTCTCGCCTGCCTTGCTATAAGGCGGCTTAGTGCGGGACGTGACCATGAACTTGACGGCGAGTGAGAGTGAGACCCGCAGTTCGGGTTGGCGCTGGGTATGAAGTCGTGCCGTAGGGAGCTGCGGAGGGCTTGTGGTTTATTTTCAACTCCCGAACTTGAGGATGCCTGTGTGGTTAGCTATAAATGGTGCAGAAGTACGTGCCGATATAAATAATTCATAGATATTTTCTTCAAACTTGACCTTAAATTTCTCAATTAGAAGACCAATTCGTAAAATCAGTAGACATCTTGTTCGAATGGCATTGACCAGCACACACCGGCGGGTTGTTGTGCCTTTCTGATAAGCCGAGAGCGCCGGCTTGAACCTTAAAAAGCACCACAAACGTGACTGCTGCCGTGTTATTATTATTGTAGCAAGTCTCGGGTTCCTGTGTGCCGTTCGGTTCGCTTGCGGTGACGTCCATCGGGTGGTTTTGAAACGGTTGTGTAGGACTCTACTGCGCCGTTGATTGCTGCAGTTGCTGTCGTACGACCGAAACCGTGTCGTGCACCGGCACTTTTAACCAGAACCTGGCCGGCCCGGCAGATGTCTTCGCTTGATCGACAGAGATCAAACCGGCAGATCAGCAGCGCGATGTTGATAACCTCATGCGTCAATCGTGTCGCTGGTGCGCGAGGCGCTACTATGTGTGTAGTTTCACTGCTTTCGCGATCGACGTCGGTGCGTCCATCGTGCGTCCAGGATCGTCACGTTTGGCGAAACGTGACCGGCTATTTGGAAAAGGTGCAGGAGCAGCAGGTTACCGTTAGCTCGTTCTAGGAGGCTAGTGCCGTGGGGGAGACGAAGATGAAAACGTGATTGGACAGAGTAGATGTACCAGGGGAGTATCAAGACAAACTTTCACTAACGCTCATTAGGGATTCGACTGCGTTAGGATGATCATTTCAAACCACTAATGTCGAAATGTAAGGAGCAACGATTGTTCCTTTCACCATCGTAGAACTTTCCGGAGAGCTTTTTCGCGGAAAGACCCTCCGGTCCCCGGGACGTGTTCTGCATTTGTAATGTGATTCTTTCGGGTGCGGCTCGCACATCCCCCGGGAACACTCCAGCCTCGGGGACGCTAAGTGAAACAGTCCCCAGTTCTCGTTACGCATGCACCAGAACGAACCACTTCGGCTTCCTCATTGCGTAGTCGGAACCGAAATACTGGTGGGCTCTCCTCCACCGTACCGTCATCCATATTCCGCGAGATAAGTGATTACGGAGCGGAGCCTTCACTCGGAAGGGCTCCTGCCGTCGTGGGCTCTGCCCGCAAGAAGGCTCCAAGCGATCGCGAAGCCAAAACGGTCGGGTTTTGTGTTGTTGTTGTCGAGTGCAATCCGTTTGGAGTCTGTGGAACTAGGAGCGCACCGGGAATCGTCCGTATCTTGTCAGCTCCGATGGATTTACGATGGAAGAGCCGCTGTGAACCGGTTGTGAGGGCTTTTCCGGTGCTAACCCTCTCGAGTACGCGCCCGTCCAGGGGGGTGGGGGATGGTTTCTCCCCCTGCCAAGGGCCACGAGGGCTGCATCGTACGTTCGATTACACTATCTGGGGGCGCTTTTGTGTCCACTCCTCTCCAGCATCACCAGCATGCCATTGATTAGCGGCGCTGATACGCCCCGATAAGGACATACACCACCGCAAGGCGGCGCACACGGGTTATCAGCAAAAGGTCCGGCTGGGTGGTGGGTGGTGGGTGGTGGCGATGTTGTAGATTTTGTTTTATTATTGTTTGATTTTTGCATAAACAATATCGTACGTGTGTGCGCGCGGTTGCGCGCGCGATGTTATCAGCGCCCGAGTGCGCCCCCGTCGTATGCGAACGAGCCGCGAACAAGTGCACGCAAGTTTGCCTTGCATCGTAAGTGCATGATGATGACATAAAAAAAACCGCCGGAGGTATTAAGAGCTTTTCAATTGGCTCGCTCGGGCATGCGGTTGGGATACGGTGTTGTTGTTTGTTCAACAGCAACAGCGATATGAAAGTTCCGATAAATTTACACCCGTGTCTTCGTGTGTGTATGTGTAGTAGTACTCGTACAGCATTGATTGATCGAAGAAAAACGTGGTGAAATAAGCCCCCGATGATGGCAAAACTAATAATCGTTCTAATAGCTCGCAAAATGAAACGGAAACGAAGTGAATCGGAAATCGGTTCGACTTGCGCTGTCAAATGTATGCTGCCCCGCATCAACCGGAACGATTCGGATGTACGGGTGGGACCGGAGGCAAACTAATGTTAATACCTGCGTTCGATTTAGCATTTTTTCGGGAGCATTTTTATCAGCTGGCCTCGCGCAGATCACACGGACGTGGTCTTGTGTCGATTGTTTCGCGCTTTTCCCCTTCCGTCACGGTCAAGTTCGGGTCGGGGTCTACACCGTATTGGCGTTGGCGAAGCAGAGAAGGAAGTACACCAAGTACACAAGGCAGCAGAGGATCATGAAGTGAATGTGACAGCTGGCCGGGAAGAAGATCCAACCGGGCTGCTCGTTTGATGGATGATAGATTAAAGATGAGCCTATGTAAAGTTTCGTCTTGTTTGTGTGCGGCAGGGAAAGGTGGCCGGAAAGGTGTTGAATAAAATTCGGACAAGGGCAATTGTTCGGTGCAGAGCGTTGTGTGGAATGGGACCTGATTATACATCAGCTGTGGGTTTGAACTTGAGAGTGCGGAATGCATGGAAATTATTTAACGTCTTGTACAATGGTGAAAAATGTAAAACAGTCAGTGGCAAATGTGTTTTTAGTTTCCTTCTTCTCACACTGCTTTGCTTTGCTTCTGCGAGATTAGATACGGATGCTTGGTGTTGGTGTAGAGAAATTGTTATCAGCTGTTTCTTGAGGGTGTGTCTTGTATGGAGCGATTGAAAAAAAGCCCTATTCTCCTTACTCGACAGCAAGATACATTTGTCTAAATTAAAAAATAAAGTTACAAACCACCAGGCGTCCGCTTTGCCATCCTGCCCTCATTAAAGGATCTATTTCCTTGGAGCTTATTCAAACAAACCAGACGTATAAACAGCGATCTCACCGTAGTAAACTTCAATCATCAAACCGTTCGCAAGGAAGCGGAAAATATAATTTGCCGTTTACGTCCACCGTGATACGGTTTTTATCTTCGCCATCTTCACTTTAATGACGCTCGAAATCGTTTAATAATTTTCACCAGGCGCCTCCATTAGTAGCGGCCGGAAAAGGCGGAGGGAGCCCGGCAAGAAAACGAAAGTTTTGTCGAGTTTTGAAATCGATTTTTCCCACCCGACAACGCTGCGTTGCGCCGTACTGGCTTGATCGCGGGTGGGAAATTGTTGGCGGCTCGGTTTTAATTAGGCTCCGTTGTAAAATTCCACGAAAAGCGTGAAATCAATGCTAGACCTCGCAACGGCCATGGCAGAGAAAGCAGAAAAGCGAACCTTCAGCGTTCTGTTGGCGTGCCAGGCAGACAGAACTTCCTGTTCTCGCCCCTACCGGCCGGTTTCCATCGTCTTCCTGTGTCTGGGCGGTGTAGACCAGCGCGTACGGCGCCAGCTGAGATTGATGGTCGAGGTTGTGTTTTTTGTTTCGATTTGCAAACATTTTTTAATCCCCCCCACCTAGACATGTTTAATACCAAACTTCGAGGCGAGATCGCATTTTCTTCTCCTTTTCCTCCCGCTATATGCCGCTGCCATTGTACACAGCACACAAACACACACGTCGATCGTTCGGGGTCCGTATGTGGTGTGTAGGTGATGGAAAGAGGAAGAGGAAGCAGACCGAAAAAAACATCCCAAAAACGTCCAAACCGGACTCTCTCGAGCGCTGTGGCGCGCGATAAAAGAACGCAAAAGCGCAAGCGAACACAACAAAAAAAAAACATCACACATCTGCCCCATTCTTGCTTTCGCGCACGCATACACGCACGCGTTTCACTTTCCATCGCGGGCGCTCGATCGCACCCTGGAGGAGGGCTGGCTTCAGCAGTTGGGAATGTTTTCGGGCGGCATTTTTCATCGCCAGCGAGACCAAACCGCGGTGAACATGTTGCGAACCCTGTCCCTGCCTTTCGAGTTTTGGGGGGGAGGCGACCCCCAGGCGATTAGTTGCGCTCGGTTGCATGTTTGGTCACGATTTGGTGGTTCAGGGTGGAGCACAGGGGTGGAGGGACACGGGTTGTTGTTGAGTTGTTCGTATGTGTTCGCAACAGCTGTGAGAGACCACGTACAACGCACACTCACACGCAGCCGGGTATGAAATCCGCGATGTTTGGTATCACGACCACCAATACCAGCGGCGTGAGTGTGTGTCTGCGGTGTCTGTTTGCCGGCCACCACAATCATCAGCATCATTATCTTCATCTTCGACGTCGTCGTCGTCGTCGTCGTCGCCGTCTTGGCCGTTGTCGTAAACGTCGTTGGCTCGCAAAGAGAGGCTCGACGACAAACACGACGATCGAACGGTTGAGTGTGCGTGTGTGTAAAGGTAGAGCAGAGGAGCAACGCATATAGAGAGGATTAAATTATAGTGTGCCCGTGTTGTGTGGCGTTCTGTAAAGCTCTGTGTGTCCGCGTTGTTCGCAAGGGGTAGAAATAAAAACAAAAAACACCCACCCTCCTCGCACACACACGCACGGAAAGCTGCTGCAAAACGAACAGCAACGTGTGAGAAAGAGAGAGAGAGAGAGAGAGGCAACGCATAAAGCAAACGCGATAAGTACGATCGCCGTGTTGGTGGTGGTGTTTGTTGGCTTTGGAATGGCGCAAAAGAAGCACTGCAGGGGGATACATCAAGAGAGAGAGAGAGACAGAGAGGGTTGTGCGGGAGAATACACACGCTAGAAGGAATTATATATGAAAAACAAAATTCGCGAATCGTGCCGCGCTCAGTACGAGACTTGATGTCGCTCGGTTCGGTTCGGAAATAATTCATCGAGCGGAATAAACTCCTTTACGAGCAAAAAAACAAAACCGGGTACGGCCGCGACGGACGTGTTTGTTTCGTGTGCTTGTATGCCTTAATTTATGTGTGCGTGTTTATGTGCTTCATTCCAAGCGAATTGTGCATTTTCGGAAACATCTGCATCCCGGCGTAAACCCCCGGAGATCACCATTTTGGGGGTGGTTTTTGCCGCTCGCTCTCTCTCTCTCGCACACACAAACACGTTGGAGATCGGATCCGATCGATCGTTGGATTGGTCCGTTCGGTTCGGTAGCGGGTGGTATCGGCCGTGCATGTGTGTTGCATGCGATGCAGCAGCAGCAGCAGCGAGTGCAGTGCGTGCATACGATCGGCCCAATCCGGTGCTGGTGAACGGCACAGCGCAAACCTACCCGATGGCCGGTTGTATCGTACGAATTTCGCGAAAATCCGGTCCCGTGTGTGACGCCGTGCGCAGCGCGAGAAGATAACAGAAAGTGAAACAAGCGAACGGGCGACGGCCTGACGAAAACACTCAACCAGCAAGTCAAATTAAGCAGCGGGGAGAAGAAAAAAACACACACACCGTGTGCCTTGTGACGATCGCTTCCTTCGGTTGGTTGTGTACACGCGTGTATATGCGCACAGTTGCACCAGCATAGTGCACGCCTTCTGACAGCTCTACTCATCGGCGTCGGCAAGAAGCTGTCATTTGGATCATCCGGCATCAGTGTCACCCGTTTCTTCCTCGATCCTCGGCTTCACTATTTTTGGGGGATTTTGTTCGGCGAACAACGGCAAGCTATTGGCCTCTGGCGAACGGAACTCTCTGCGCTCTATGGTGGTTTTGTGAACCTGTCTGTGAACGTCTGTGTAAGGTGTTGCTGTGAGGAACAGCCAAGTCGCCATCACCCTGGACGAACACGGCACGATGGACAGCTGGATGCAAGAAGTGGTAAGTTGGGCGTCGAAAGTATGACGCATCTCGGATGCGGATCGAGCCCTTCCGCGCTGCGCCCAGAAGGGATGTGATATAACACGATAAACTACACGCCCCGAACCGATGTTGCACAATTAATAGCGACGTGTTTATACCTCGCGTCAGTTGATGTGGATTAGTTTGGTTGTTGTGACGCCGCTGCCACTGCCGCTGCTGCTGCATGTTCCTCCTCTACTGCTATTATTATTATGTCAGCCTCTCGCGCCCTTCCCGTGTGCTGGCCCCGCCCTGGTACGGGGCCACCCCTTCCCAAGCACGCTCGGGTTACATTCTCGTACGTTCTAACCGGCCATTCTGTTGCGAGTTGCGCCCGCTTCGTCGCACCTCCGATTCGATCGATGTTTCGGTGTTCGATGTTTATGAGTTCGGCTTCAAGACTCGCCCGTCGTGAGGTGGTGGTGTTCCCCCCCCCCTCCCCTCCCCACACACTACTATATTGTTGTAGATTGTTCTTGTTGTTGTTGTTGTTGTTGTTGTTGGCGTACGGGGGAGGGTTTTTTTTGCTCGATTTTTCACCGTGTCACGCCTGTTGTAAATTAGCTCTCCGAGCCACCGAGTTACCTTTCCGAAGGCCGCGTTACCCTGCTCCTACTAACCCCGGTTACCTCTCGCTGGGTTTGATACCGTGAGGTGTGAACAAAAAAAAAGCCGGAGATGATTGATGGTGGTGATGGGGTGAATTGTGAGCGCCATCATCAGCATCGGTCGGTAGAAGAAAAAAAGATGGTAGAATTTCTTCCGAAAATTGGATATTGGTTCGCGGGGCGTTCGAGAGCGATCGTATTGGAGGTGAAAACTGAGTCTTCGGGACGGTTAGGAAAGGGTTGAAGATTTCTTTTTTTTTTCGCACATACCATTCGACTTTTGTTCGCTATTCTTCAGCCTAGCTTGGGGGGGGAATAGAAGGAACGAAACGCTGGCGTGCTGGGTGTCAATCATGCTGGGAATTGAAAATTCTACAGGCTTAAAGCTCATTTATGCTCAATATGAGCATTTTGATTGATTTGAATGATTGACAATGATTTGTTGGTGTTTATTTTTTGTTGATGTGTAACTCATATTCGTCTTTTCGAATGAGTTTTGTAGTTCTATTCTATGACAGTAGACTGGTATATGTGTGAATCTTGTGAGTGATGTACTTCGTTTCAAGAACATACTTTCTAGTTCCAAAAAGGTTCTGAACCTGTTTTCCGGTTTATTCAATTATTGAGAATAAAAATGACAGATGACCATGAAGTACAACACTAGTTGAGGCGAAAAGGTATTCAAAATGGAAGAGTGTTTTGAACGAAATTCGAAAACAACAAGCCCATCACGATACACGCACCACGCCGTCATCATCCGGGCAATGGGCAATTCTTTGGAACGACTGGAATGACTAAATCTAATCGTATCCGACTAAAATGTACGGGACAAATGGCGGCGATCGTATGTAAAATATTCCCTTGTCTGTCTTTTTTTTACCTTTCAACCAATTTGTGAACGAAAAGTTTTTTTTCCGCGCGCTCTATGCAAAACAATCATTACGACAATGTGCGCGTCGCGAATATGTGCCTCGCGGCGGATTGATAAGTTCCTGATGGGGTTTTGGGTGGTATTTTTGAACATAGGACTCCCGACGTTTTTGAGTACAGTACAAACGAGTACAGTAATGTTTGAATCGTACATCGAAACGGTTAGCTGGCAAACTAAAGAAACTTATCGATACACACAGCCGAGCGCGAGAAACCATTACGCCAATATGCTTTTAGTCGAAAGGCGCGACGGAAACAAAACGTTTTACGAGGCTTCACAGATGCGTTGCCTCCTCGCTGTTGGCTCCTCTCTTCAGTCATTTGGAAAAAAAATAAAGCACCCCATACCGCTGTCTAAATTCATCGTTTCCTCTTACGAAGAGCGCACAGATGGATGGGCGCACGGAGACACGCGAAACGGACGGTGTGGACGGTTTCGTGTGTGTCTTCGTTCGCGTCACTACTTCCATGCCATTCCAAGAAAAAGGCGAAAAAAACACTCACCTTTACACGATGCTGTGCGAGTGTGTGGATCATCTGGTCGAGATTGTTTGGACGATAGGTTTTATGCATTTTTAATTTAATTATCACTACCTTCGTGATTCAAGCGCGCGCGTCCGTGCTCGCTCGCCGGGATGATGGAGTCTCTCGGATGTGTTAGTAAGATTTATGACCACCGATAGCAGCGTCGAAGGAGGAAACGATAACTTTATTCTCCTCTCTCTCTCTCTCTCTCTCTCGCACACACAAACACGTTGGAGATCGGATCCGATCGATCGTTGGATTGGTCCGTTCGGTTCGGTAGCGGGTGGTATCGGCC
>KB672979.1:7249785-7345277 GCA_000349145.1 Anopheles dirus
GTGTTCGATGTTTATGAGTTCGGCTTCAAGACTCGCCCGTCGTGAGGTGGTGGTGTTCCCCCCCCTCCCCTCCCCACACACTACTATATTGTTGTAGATTGTTCTTGTTGTTGTTGTTGTTGGCGTACGGGGGAGGGTTTTTTTTGCTCGATTTTTCACCGTGTCACGCCTGTTGTAAATTAGCTCTCCGAGCCACCGAGTTACCTTTCCGAAGGCCGCGTTACCCTGCTCCTACTAACCCCGGTTACCTCTCGCTGGGTTTGATACCGTGAGGTGTGAACAAAAAAAAAGCCGGAGATGATTGATGGTGGTGATGGGGTGAATTGTGAGCGCCATCATCAGCATCGGTCGGTAGAAGAAAAAAAGATGGTGGAATTTCTTCCGAAAATTGGATATTGGTTCGCGGGGCGTTCGAGAGCGATCGTATTGGAGGTGAAAACTGAGTCTTCGGGACGGTTAGGAAAGGGTTGAAGATTTCTTTTTTTTTTCGCACATACCATTCGACTTTTGTTCGCTATTCTTCAGCCTAGCTTGGGGGGGGAATAGAAGGAACGAAACGCTGGCGTGCTGGGTGTCAATCATGCTGGGAATTGAAAATTCTACAGGCTTAAAGCTCATTTATGCTCAATATGAGCATTTTGATTGATTTGAATGATTGACAATGATTTGTTGGTGTTTATTTTTTGTTGATGTGTAACTCATATTCGTCTTTTCGAATGAGTTTTGTAGTTCTATTCTATGACAGTAGACTGGTATATGTGTGAATCTTGTGAGTGATGTACTTCGTTTTAAGAACATACTTTCTAGTTCCAAAAAGGTTCTGAACCTGTTTTCCGGTTTATTCAATTATTAAGAATAAAATGACAGATGACCATGAAGTACAACACTAGTTGAGGCGAAAAGGTATTCAAAATGGAAGAGTGTTTTGAACGAAATTCGAAAACAACAAGCTCATCACGATACATGCACCACGCCGTCATCATCCGGGCAATGGGCAATTCTTTGGAACGACTGGAATGACTAAATCTAATCGTATCCTACTAAAATGTACGGGACAAATGGCGGCGATCGTATGTAAAATATTCCTTTGTCTGTCTTTTTTTTACCTTTCAACCAATTTGTGAACGAAAAGTTTTTTTTCCGCGCGCTCTATGCAAAACAATCATTACGACAATGTGCGCGTCGCGAATATGTGCCTCGCGGCGGCGGATTGATAAGTTCCTGATGGGGTTTTGGGTGGTATTTTTGAACATAGGACTCCCGACGTTTTTGAGTACAGTACAAACGAGTACAGTAATGTTTGAATCGTACATCGAAACGGTTAGCTGGCAAACTAAAGAAACTTATCGATACACACAGCCGAGCGCGAGAAACCATTACGCCAATATGCTTTTAGTCGAAAGGCGCGACGGAAACAAAACGTTTTACGAGGCTTCACAGATGCGTTGCCTCCTCGCTGTTGGCTCCTCTCTTCAGTCATTTGGAAAAAAAATAAAGCACCCCATACCGCTGTCTAAATTCATCGTTTCCTCTTACGAAGAGCGCACAGATGGATGGGCGCACGGAGACACGCGAAACGGACGGTGTGGACGGTTTCGTGTGTGTCTTCGTTCGCGTCACTACTTCCATGCCATTCCAAGAAAAAGGCGAAAAAAACACTCACCTTTACACGATGCTGTGCGAGTGTGTGGATCATCTGGTCGAGATTGTTTGGACGATAGGTTTTATGCATTTTTAATTTAATTATCACTACCTTCGTGATTCAAGCGCGCGCGTCCGTGCTCGCTCGCCGGGATGATGGAGTCTCTCGGATGTGTTAGTAAGATTTATGACCACCGATAGCAGCGTCGAAGGAGGAAACGATAACTTTATTCTCCTCTCTCTCTCTCTCTCTCTTTTGCTCTCGTCTTCCCGACTGCATCGCGATGACGAGTTGACAGGGGACGCGAAGGATAACCGTCATTGATCCTGCCCGTTTGTGATTTGATCTGACCGTTTCCTGTCACAACTGAGCAACTTTAACGAGGCCATTAAAAGGAACGGGGTGGGATGATCGCACACCTGCTTCGTGTGTGTCGTACCCTCCCAACAGTGCCGGGGCTCCTCCGATGCACTTTTCGATCGATGCGAGGAACGATAAATCTTGCCACCAGGTCGGTTACCCGCCAGTCAATTTAGTGGTGTCACGGGACCGGGCTGGACATTTACGACCAATGAGAACGGCGGGGGAGGAGAACGGAGTGGGGCTTTTTTACGGGCCCCCACCATAAGCCAAGTGTAAATGAGTTGCTACTGTCTGCAGTCGGTTATGAGTAAAAAATGGTTTATGTGAGGGCTGTTTTTGCCGTACCCCCCGTAAGGTGCACTAACTCATTTTTGTTTATTTGTTTTTTTTTTTGTTTGCTTGCTGTTGTTGTTCCACTCGTTAGAACGGAGCAAGTGGGTTCGGTTGTTATGTGTTGCAAATGGTTAAATTGAAAAATGCCAATCCTTTTTTATGGCCTTTGCTATCACGCCACTCAAGCAGGCATCAAGAGAGTAGTTTCTTTTTTCGTTCGTTTTGCTTTGCAAAAAAACATCTTTCACATTGCCATCCTTCATATGGCGCAGAGCATTCAAATTATATTGTAATATCCTTTTTATGTTTTTGTTTGCTTTTGGTTGAGTTCGGTTTATGAGCATTAACCTTCTTTATTTGCACATACTTTTCTTCTACTCGTTTCTTCTATGTTTCTACTTCTAAACATATTTTCTATGTTTCTGATTACATGCCATTATCACGACAAACTTGCTGTGAGTGAGCAAAACAATAAACAACGCACAGACTTCCGCATGCAAACGATTCCCAGCCACAGCCGGGCCTGATAGTCGTGGTGTCGAACGCATCGGATCGCGCGTTGCATAATGTGCAATCCTTAGAACTGCAGCGGCCGAGAGGAAACCTTACGTGCGGTCTAAGTCGGCAACAGTTGCAGCTGTGCACCGGGGACGAAAGCAGATGATGCGTGCCCACTGAGATGCTCCATCTCTATCGCTTCGATTTGGTGCATGCGGTTTATGCGTGCGTGTGAAGTTTGGTCTGGCACACAACCGGCGGGTTTGGCCAACGATGCTCACCTCACTACATCGCTTGATCCCGGGTGGATCCTGGGCCGGGCGAACCGAAGCCGGTCGCTGATAGCACCACGCGCTATTATCACCATCATGTGGAGCGGGAGTGACTTGGGTGGGTGCGTTCTCTGATGCGCTTCGGAACCTGGTGCGATCCGGTTCCACTAGATCGAAACTTGCCGTGATCTTTCGGGTCAAAGTGGACACAGTACGATCACGGGGGTGCTCCAATGGAGCCGGAAAGGGAGCTCTGTTGCAGACCGTTTCAAACCCGGCAGATAATGCATTCGTTTACATTGTGAAAAGTGGTTCCGAAGCCAATTATTTTGTCTAGTCGGGGGTTTTGCTATCAGTTTTTCGTGTTTTTTTTTCTCCGTGTTGGAGTTTTCCATGTTTTGCTGATGTTACTACTCTTTTTGAAATTCGCAAATTAATTCTGATTGCACTATCTTGGCGGTCAAAGTTTTTCAAAGTATTGGCGCGTTTCGAAAAACAGCGACTGAACATCACAAAAATCCCCACAGGAGACGAGAAATAACCTACACCAAAACACACGTTGGTCTCTCGCTCGCGCCTGAAAAGAACAGCTAATGACGATTCACTCCCCCCGGGGTATGGAGTCTGGTAGTTGTAGTGGTGGTGTTGATGCCAGCCGCTAGTTTGCCTTGAACTTGACCGAGATGAGAGAGGCTTTTACTATTATTTCACGACAGGCCTCCCCATTCCGCCTAGCGTGACCGATCGATGGATGATGTCGGCGCGGAGCAAACGGAGAGTGAGAAAATGGGCGAAGAGACCCCACGAACGGCGGAAGACTCGTCGAGCGACGATTATCGCGTCACAGCCGAGTCGTGCATAAGCTGACGGCAGAGTTCGTTAGGGCCCCCCCGCTGGGTGTGTATGTGTGCTGCCGCTGTAATGTCTTACAAAGCCAGCGGGCCCCACCGGAATAGGGTGGAAAAGCGGAAATGGAAAGTGGAAAAACGCTGCCAAAAGAAGGGGCCAGTAGTGGATTGTGGCGTGGATCGACTGTTTTCAATGTTGTTCTGTTTTTTTTGTTGCTTCGTTCGTTTATGTGTGCGAAGCTTTTATGTGCTGTGTGCGTATTATTCCACTCCAGAGTTCTGTGCTGGGCCGGTGGGACGGGTCTCGAATGTTTGTGCGATCGTTACGAAACCGAAACGAAAGGTAGCAGCATAGAAATAAACAACGCACACTCACACTTTCCCAGCAACGCTTGGTCCCTCATTTTGCTTCGCTAATTGTTTCTCTTCTCTAGTGGATTCCGGCCGTTGCGATGGGCTTGGACTGTACGAAATAACGTTCACTTTTGTTCCTCCCATGCCAGTCTTCCATCCCAGTCTCACTCACTCGATCGGAACTAGATTCGCACACGGTTAGCCTGTGTCTGTTCTAGCTCTGTTTACAACACACGCAGCTGCTTTCTCGCCCGCCCGGAACGAGATTGGGGCATTAATGGACGCGAAACAGATGGAAGATTGGAGCGACTCGTTCGAGAACGAAAGTGTGTGTGTGAGTAGTGAGATGAAAAGTAAAAGTTAGTCCAGCCGTCTAACGAGCGTGTACATGCATGCACACGAACCACAAACATTAGATGAATCGATTATGTTCTCGCTAGATGATTTGACGTAAGCCCGAGGAACCCGGGAGAGCGAATTTAAGCCTGATTTTTGTAATTTCCGGTACACGGTCGCTACGGAGCAGTTGTTTACATTTTTTTTCTTCACTCCACTCAATCCTTATCCTTTTCAGGTTTAATCGCTTCGGGGGGTTTTGCGAGATGTTCCGTCCTCGTTATTAGAGATCGATGTGGCGTTTGTGTGCGCGCCCGTCGCGCGAGTATCATGCTGTGATAAATTAATAAACCACCGAATCGATCGTGCTTCGGAGGGGGTTGTTGTTTTTTTTTTTGCTCATTTTTTCCTGATTGCTTGCTTTGTCTTCCTCCATATTCCAATTTCCCGTTGGCTCGCCTCCACACCACGCGAACCTCCGCGAGAATTAAGCAGGTAAATCGCGCGAAATCGAACGCGCGCGCGCTCGCGGGCAGAAACGTTCGACTCATTCCTTTCCAATTCCGGATCGGACTGATCGGACCCGCAAATTGTCCGGTGGCAATCGAAGTCTCTCGTCTAAGCCACCTAAGGTTTGGTAGCGCTGCATGTTGTGTTTTTTTTTGTTTATTATTCTGGGGGTGTATTTTGATTTTTACGAGACGCACAAGAACGCTCTGCCGTGCCACCATCATCCGCATCGACGTCCGCAGCAATAGTTCCGGCAATCATACAATCATCCAGAACCTCTCAACCAACGCGGCAAAGAGAGCGAGAGAGCGAAAAAACAAACGGTGCAACACGCGAAAGCCTCACACGCGAATGAACCTTTTTTTGGATTGCGCAAAGAGGGAAAGGAATAAGATTTGCCTCTGCACATCCTCCTCTACGCATCACTGGCTGTGCAACTGCACCCAGGCAGGCTGCATGGTGGCAATGACGATGGCGATGATGATGATGCATTATGATCATCCATTTAAGTAAAAAGCCACCCATTCCGGTCACCTCCTCGCGGTCCCCGGCGCGCCACGGGGTCATTGGTCAGTGTCAAGGTTTCGGTGCCCCCTTCTCCCCGAACAGCCGGAAAGAATGGACTACGGGATTAGCTACGGGCCAAGCGCACGCAAGCAACAATAGCACGGCCACAGACGAAAACGACGAAAAAACTGAGCAGAAAAAAAAAACAAAATCTGCATCAAACTGCAGCTCATTACACGCCTCTCTGCGCCATAGTTTGTGGATCGATTAATGGGAATCCGTGAAGGAAGTAGCAGTTTTTTTTTGTATGCGCACGTGTGTGTGTGTGTCGCGTTTCCTCCCAAATAGATGAGCACCACAGCACCGCGGAGAACCACTGACCATGCAGTTTCGTCGCTGCAGAAATGATTATTGTAATTGTGGAGCGTGGAGCACGACGGTGCGTTCGGGGCCGGGAGATTACCATGACGAATGCAACCGTGGCCGAAAAGTCAACCCCCCACCACCCAAGAAGAAAGAAGAGTGGAAGAGAGAAAGAGAGACACGTCCGGCGGGACGGAACGAATCGCAGTAAATCCATCAATCAATTGTGCATTAAGCGTGTCCGGGGGGATGGGAGGTTCTGGTGCGGAGCTAGTGCCCAAAAATAAAGCTAACATTATCCTACCGTCTGCCTGTACCCTATCCCTCCACAGGAATCCTATACGTCTGGTTACAGCGTGAAGAAGATGCACTTGTTTTTTTTCGTTCCTGTCCAGAGAAGGAGTGCAGGCTGCGAGATCGGAAAGAACACAAAAAATAGAATTAATTACGGTCAATTTTTACCGGTAGCAAGTGGGCACTTTTCGGGCACGTCGCGCGGACAAAAGTGGGGTGGTCGATCGGTGTGAGATGGTCCGTACTGCAGCTAATACCCTGTTTTTTTTTTTGTTGCTGCATGCGCTATCCATGTGTTTGAATGCAGTTTGTGGAATAAACCGAACCAGAAGCAAAAACAGAAATCACACAAATTGGCGAGACGATCGAGGCGATGGGTCCCCCTGGGGTAGGAATTAACACCGGCCATTGTGTCCAAGGAGGTGGGAGGATAGGCAGGGAGGAGCTGATGACGGTTCAGCTTGAACACACCTTTTCTCGCGCACGAACGAACGTGAAGCGCGCGGCGGCGTAAAATGAAGTCAGTCCCGGCTAATTTGTGCTTGTCGTCCTATACGCATCGAGTGCGATTAATTTTATTCTACTTAAGCGGTCAGTTCTTCTCGGGCCGGTGCTGCAGGCATTAAATGCGTTTGGTTGTGGGTTTTAAAGTGTGCGCGCTGTTCGGCTTGAAACAGTGCCGGAGCGTTTATGTAGATTTGCGATGAGAAATTAGTGTTCTTGAAAAGTGATCTGAACTGTTCCGTTTGCGTTATGTAAGATGTAATCGTTTGGGGCTAATGAGGTGTGACAGCGGAGTCTCGGGAACCGCTGTGTACATATGTTCGATCAACATTGGAGCTCTCCTTAGAGTCGAATAAACGTGATATGACTATTGCAAGCCATACGCTGAAAACTCATTATCCACTGTGGACTTTATAATCAACATGTTATAAAAAGAATAAATCTAACACGTGTTTCCGTACTTTATCTTTTGCTTCGCAGGTGTCGATGATGGCAGGCGACGGAACACCGGCCAGGATCAAACAGGAACTGATCGAAACCTCGTGCTGTAGTCCGTCACCATCGTCGGTCGGCAGCCTATCGCAGACGAATCTACTGTATGGCAATTCTCCCACGGGAAAGGTAACTATCTTCCAAGCGTGGTTGTTTGTTGGAATTGCTTCCAATAGTATGCGAATCATTTCAACCGTATTAGAGGATCAAAGTTTGCTTTTATTTATTAACAATAACAGTGTCAAGAGGAGCCACAACTTCGTCACGCTCGAGACAAAACTGCAAGTGTTGAGTCACCTAGAGGCCGGTGAAAAAGTTGCACAAATTTGCGGAGCGAAGAGGCTAACTAAATCCACCGCTCGCTTTGGCAATTTGCGCCAGCAGGGGGGAAATTATCAAACATTCGCTAACTGCTGCACCTTTGGACGCGGCTAGGATAACGCTCCGTCGCTGCAATAGTATGAAGAAGATGGATAATTAGCAAAACATGGCGATTAAATACAATGTGTTGCTCAAAATGTCCAACTGTGAAGTCCAAGAAATGACACAGAGTATATTTGACACCTATGCATACGTCTGCATCACATATAGTACTTAAAATACGTCTATTGGAATGCCTATCTGACGTGGGTTATTATAATCGTTTATTACAAAGCCCGTTTAGTTTACAAAGCCCTGTAGACTTCACATTATTATTGCTGTTCCAAACTGTGTTTATTTGAACTGTCATAACACACCTACAATATGCATTTGTTTATTCTGTTGCAGATGGATTTTAAATGCAGCAGCAACAATAATAACGACACACATCTCACGGAGCTGCACGGTGCGGGGTCCGGCGGTCACAACAACGGAAGCGGAAAACCTCAATCGCCCGGCTCACCGGACCGTCAGTTCTGCAGCTCAACAACCTCCGCGATCGGGGACTTTGGCAGCGACGGCACGAACCACGACACGATCAAGGAGGAGCTCCCGCGCCGATTATGTCTGGTGTGCGGGGACGTTGCGAGCGGGTTCCACTACGGTGTGGCCAGCTGCGAGGCGTGTAAAGCATTTTTCAAGCGTACCATTCAAGGTAGGTGTCTCGGAAGGGCTGGATTGTAATAGGGATCTCAACAAAAACGGTCGAAACTAATGAGCTTGATGCTGTTTGCAGGAAACATCGAGTACACCTGCCCGGCGAGCAACGACTGCGAAATAAACAAGCGGCGACGGAAAGCGTGCCAGGCGTGCCGGTTCCGCAAATGTCTGCTGATGGGCATGCTCAAGGAGGGCGTCCGGTTGGATCGAGTGCGGGGCGGTCGGCAAAAGTACCGGCGCAATCCGTGCGCCAACCCGTACCAGATGCAGATCATCCAGTCGAACCAGCAGTACACGGCCCAGACGCTGGAGGACATCAAGATCCTGGAAGTATTATCCTCGTTTGAGCCGGACCCGCTCTCGATCGGTAACGGTGCCGACATGATGAGCGTCGGCGGTGCTGAGGAGCGCAACGTTGGTGGTGGTGGTGGCGGTGGTCAAACATCGAGCTCGTCGTTCTCGTCTACCTCCTCGTCGTCATCGTCATCGTCGACGAGTAGCAATAGCAGCAACTCACCGGGCGGTTCGGCCACCGCTGCGGCGGCCGATTCCGGACTCGACCGGATGGCGGTGGGCGGTGACGCGCAGGAGATCCTGAGCGTCCTGAGTGATATTTACGATAAGGAGCTGGTCGGTGTGATCGGCTGGGCGAAGCAGATACCGGGCTTCACCGATCTGCCGCTCAACGACCAGATGCGTCTGCTGCAGGTGAGCTGGGCCGAGCTGCTGACGCTGATGCTCGCCCATCGGTCGATCCCGTTCGACGGTCGGCTGTACTTTGCCACCGACTTCTGGCTCGACGAACGATCGGCGAAGGAGTGCGGTGCCCTTGATCTCTACAACCATGTAAGCTGTCCGCTACGATTTGAGTGGCATGTCATGTTTCTAATGGTACTGCTCTCTCTCCGTCCTCAACAGCTCGCACAAATCACCCAACGATTGGAAAAGATCTCGGCCACCAAGGAGGAATACTATCTGCTGAAGGCCCTTTCCCTGTCAAATTGTGATATCAGACTGGATAACTACAGTGCGCTCAAGAAGATTCGGGACTCGATACTGTACGCGCTCAACGACTGTGTTCTCTTGATAAGGTGCGTACTCATAATCGGGTTTGCCGCTCAACAGTTGCACCGAGACATGCAGTCGCACATAGTATGACCATTCCCATGTTCATTTTTCTTTGCAGGCAACATCAGGCGGTGTCACATCAGCAGCAGTTGCTACTGCTCCTACCATCGCTACGGCAAGCGGACCACATCATCCGCAAGTTCTGGACGAATGTGCATATCGAGGGCAACGTGACGATGAACAAACTGTTCGTGGAGATGCTGGAATCTGTTTCGCGATAAAAACGTGTGCAAAGTAGTCTTAGAACTGCGATGTGCACACGCAGGCGACCCGGTGCGCTGACATGCGTGGAACGAGCGTTAGGCAAATAGCGCACACTCACACACACACACAGACAGAAAGCAGGATGCGTTAGTGTAACGTTAGCGAACTTCTTACAGTGTGACTCTAATTTCGTGGAATGGTTACCCAAGCGTTATTCAAATTGTTTATGTAGTTTTAAGGCATCTGTTTTTTAACCATCGCTCTCGATTTCCTAGAGAAAACGCATCTCTTGTTTTTTTTTCGTTAAAGATGCAACAAACATTTCTTCAGCCAATTACGGTGGTACACGCTATGGGGGTGAAGTGTTTGTTTAGTCTGGTCCTTGTTTGTTTCATGGATTGATTTCATAGCTGCTCGAGAGAAACACACCTGGATGAGCTTCATTCTTCACCTACTGCGTGTTTTTTTGTCTTAAGTTACCACGTATTCATTCTCTATTTTAGAGAATTGGAAGTTTTCAACTGTAAGTCAATTGTAGAGTCATCCAACTCGTTTGATGTAATTTTTCATTCATCGTTTGTGTTTATTTTTACGTTGAGATTTCGGCGTATTGTTCGGTACACAGTAATCCAGTGGTAAAATGAAGGCTAACCCCAGCCCCTAAGAAAGTATACCCAAGTGAGCGAGGACCCATTTTAATGCAATTAATCCTCAAGCCTAGAGTATTTTTGTTCCATATTCAGTTTCGTTCTAAGCGATTACACTCGTGCACACATGCAAGAATAAGACGGGCACATTGGAGGCCGTTTGCAATATTACCTATACCTCCTCGGTGTGTAAAAGCCGTAGTAATTTATGTACAGAAAGCAATGTGTTTCTCCCCTCCCCTATGGTAATGAAGATGTATGTTTTTAAATGTTGTTTTAACGCCCGCACTGCTATCGCGCACCGTCGTACGTGTGTGCGAGAGTTTTCCTCAAAGAACGATTTCGTCAATCATCTGATCGTCTGATCGTGATACAGGAAAGCTGTTGAAACATTTGATTACACTCACACAAATCTACTTACTGTAAATCACGTTAAACGATAAGGAAAGGAATGGAAAGTCTATAAAGAGTTGACCAGCAGATATGTGGTAGTTTTGGATGCAGAAAGCAGAGGAGGATACCGGTCGGCAATATAAAATTTGGAATCTCGAAAATCGACGAGAATGTTGTTGTGACACGTTTGGATTGATAACAATTTTACAATAACACAGTACAGTACAACCACACTTGCAAACGATCGTTCAAAACGTATGTGGTACGGGAAAGGCAGATGGAATAGAGAGAGAGAGAGAGAGAGAAAGAGAGCGAGAGAGAGAGGGTGTGTTGTCCGAAGATTTTATTTCTGTTGAATGTTTCTATATTTTGTGACAATTGCTTACGGTCTGGCTGGTAGTGATTAGAGATTTATATTTTTATGGGCACACGAACGATGATGCCCATACAAAAGCCAAGAAAGACAAGGGCATAGAACAGCCAGCATTACAAAACTGCAACTACACATACAAAAAAAATAAATAAACAAACAGAAACCGGAACGGTCTTTAGTGAGGAAACGAACGATACAAATGAGACAGAGTACGACGAAATGGAGTAATGAAACAAGTTTTATCTGAGTATAAATACATAGAAATAGTCTCTATAAATCCGCAATTCGTTAGGCATATAACAAAGTAAAAAGGCGTATGTCATGGTTGAAACAAATGGCTCCATTTATCACACAAATGGCGCTTGCTATAGGGAAGCGTAGGGAAGCGAGGTGTAATCGAGCAAGCGAAATGACTGAAGAAAGTCCCACGTCTGTAACGGTTCGGTTGCAAACGACAGGCACATACACCTACAGAGATATAAGACATTATGTGTGGAGCAGCAGTTGAAGGAGGAGCAGCGTTTTAGGGGCAATGAACCGAATGCAATGAACAATTGTCGGCAATATAACACAGTCTTAGGAAGGGAGCGTGGCGAGGTATGTAGTGTTTAGTAGCGTTTAGAATTCTTCCACGATTTTAGACCGTTTTGGGACGGGGACGATGGTACGAATAAAAGTTGTAGCAGAGTGGGAGCAGAGACAGAGAGCGGGAGAGAGAGAGATAGGGGAGATAATGTCTCAGGGATTGTGTACCGGGCGTGTTGTGCGCTCTTGTGACGAATAGCTTAAAAGGGGACAGTGTTGATTAGTTTGATTGGGGTAAAGCCGCTAGTAGCAAAAGAGAACGAGAGTAGTGTGTGTGAGAGAAGGAGAGAGTATGCAACACACAAACACGTGAGTGAAGTAGCTGAATTAGAGGGACAATGCTCGGGGGAATGGTTATCGAAATGGAAATGGATCGTTAAATAGAAATACATCTGGCACTATTTGCTAATATCGAACAGTGATGGATTTTCGCAGAGGATGCAGTAAAACAGATGAACGAATATTCGCTCTTTTTTGGTTGATGCTGTGAGGGATGCTTTCTTTTCATCACATTCGTTCCTTTTTTGCTCTATTTTCTGACTGTTCCGACATCCGATGTGTTCTCCATATGGTACGGGAAACAACAAACCTCTTGAACGTCGTCATAAGAAAAGTATCATCTTTCATCCTTGAAATTGAGTTAACTTGTTTTCCTTCTTTTCATTACGTCGTCAAACCACAAGCTACCAAGCTACCTTAGGAAGATAAACGCTTGAGGAATTCGTCCCGTCGGGATACCCGGTAAAGGTCGCAATGTTGAACATTTTTCGTATCTAGTGCATTGCTCAAACCAACATCTGCTTGATCTTTTCTTCGAGATTCTTGAGCATCTTATATTTTTTTGAAATTGAGAAAAAAGTTATGATAGCAGCAGACATAACAATGACTTATGTGTTCAGCGTGAAAACTGTTGACCTGTTTGTGAGTCTGCTAGAAAAATACGAACCTCAACTGGTAAGCCATTTAATAATACAAACTTTTCATTCGCTTTGGGCTTTTCAGGCGAGCGTTCCGTTCTCCGCTCTGAAGAAGACAGTCTTTGTGTACCGAATATTTGCATAATTGTGCTATAAAAAGAGCGCTGTTACCAAATTACAACTAAAGATCAACACAACGTTGGCTAGTGGTTTGGATTATAGGCGTCGGGGGCAGATACTGGGAGGTTTTGTTTGTAAAGTTAAGGCGGTATCTTCCATCCACTTATCTTTATAATGAGCCGCAATTCGGTGCTGGCGGGTGCTGGAAATCAAATGTTCCGTTTCCGTTTTTATCAAAGGGAAACGACAGTTAACTTTAGCTCGATGACGACCGAGAAAATACTTATTTGATTACTTTTAAAGTTTGCTGTGCTTCGATTTCGTTCAATAATCCACCTCGTTTGTCTTGTTGCAGATAATGAAGCGGTCCTCGAAAAAAGGTAAATATTTGCAGTTCAAGTAGTGAAAGTATGAACGATTGAGTTTCGTTACGCCTGCGCTGTTTCATATCGTTATAAGTACATCAAATAACATCGTTTTGAAACAGAGGTAAAACGAATGTTGTCGTACCTTGAATACTGACCATGGACTATCCAGGGGTTTCTGTACTACTCATTACTTCGTCAACCATATTACCAGCAAAATGATCAGTCTCGAAGGAAATAAACTCCTCAATTAACAGATCCCACCTGTAGACACGGCAAGCGAGTTGTACAAATACCCACGAAATCCTGCCTCCCATTCATGAATGCCTATTGACATCTTCACCATTGCTCCACAATACCCAACGGGCAGCTTGCTTTCCGAAATCACCCGAAATCGTACTTCGTGCGTCAACCATTGATACCCCACCCTCGCTGCTTAATGCCGCCGGTCCGGTTCCTTCGCCTCAGTGGGAAAAAGTTCATTTCCCTGGTGTGTGGAAAATCCCCAACCATCGGTTCGTGGGCGAACGAAGCGTTCAGTTAGTAGCGGAGCAGTATTACTGCCACTGATGGCACCACCACCACCAACAACATCATCATCATCATCACCATAAAAAGTCCCAAAATCGCACCTCAACATCTTTGTCCATGAATTCGTACGTTCCATCACGTCAAACGGAAATGGGCAACAGATGAGTCGGATGACGGTTGAATGAACGCAATACATGCCACGTGAGTCACGATTGAAGTCCACCAACCCGCCAACGCGGAACGGTCCATCTGGAACAACCAGCTACAGGTGACAGTTATTGAGACAACCGACTGGGGCGACTCTTTAATTTCACCGGACGTTAAAGGTAGCCGACGGGACGCTTCTCTAACGCCATTTCCGGCCCGTCAGCTGTCACTGCGGTCGTGTGTTTGCGGTAGCCAGGGCGAACGCAGGAGGCGGTGCACAGTTGGTGCCGCGAAATGGCTTCACGTGTTGAGCGCGTTCGCAGAATTCCTCTCAGCCGCGCCGAAAGTGGCCTTTCCGGAAATGGAAATCCGGTGTTGAGTAGGTTTCGCCTGATTGTGTGGCAGGTGAGCGCAATTCTGGGAAAAACTTTGTTCCGTTTGCGATAATGCCTATCGTTCGTAGCTTTTTTCTCTCTCCCTCTCTCTCTCTCTCATCGCTAGTACACAGTTACACAGGGGCAGAAGAGTTTTGTTGCTGTTGGTTGCTTTTGCTAGCGCAGGCACCAAAAAAATCGACATCCCGAGCGGTAGAGTTGAAATCTGTGTAATGCACTGCTGTACATGACGATTGACTCCACGCCCAAAGAGTTGACCTAAAGGTTAGTCGAGCTTCGAGGCTTGCCGCATGGCCTAAGGCGGAAAGTATCATGAGTGAGAAATCAGCTTTCGTTATTTATAGAACGCACGGCACAACAATATCGGTATCGATAATATGATACGATGGAGAGTGAAAAATGAATTATGGCATGGAAGGTATCATGGACACATAAATAAATAATCCCACACCCACACACCCAAACCGGGGCCAACCGGGTAAGCCTTCGTAAAAATAGCTGAAGCCAATCTTAATAAAAAAAATACTGTCACTGCCTCCATTCTATCCGTCAACGGTGGTGTTGCAGGAAACAGATAACAAGTTTATTCTATTCCTTATTGCTGCCTTTTCATCTTCCCGGCGGTCCTTTTACTCCTGATAAGGATGTTGAAGTTGATAGACGGTCCGTTAGGCTTGATGCTTACATTTAAAACCTTTTAAAGATTATTTGCCATGCCCATTTGCTTCTCTCGCCACATAAAACGAGGTCACCGGATATGTTTATCTCCGATGAACTGGTACGGGCCCTGCTCAGCGGCGTGTTCTATCGGTATGTGCAATAAAGGTAATAATCACTCAACAAACAAACCATTAAATCTGCATTGCTGCACTCCTGCAGGCGGACAGACACACACACACACACACACGCGCGCGCGCTCTCGTTCCGTAAAGCGACGAAAACCGATCCGTTCCCAGCGTTCGGGCGCACAAACACAGCGGCGTTGCAACGGTCCTGCAGCCTAAAGCCATTTGAATTTAGATTGGTTCATTTAAATTTTAACGTACGATCCATTAAGGTGTCGGTGCGCTCGTCTCTACGTCTCGTAAGCGTCGAGAAGCACTCCGGTGACTTGGCAATAAAAGTTCATAAAGTTGTCAGCGGTGGAACGTGTGAAACTAATACCCATCAACAGGCTCCATGGGCGTTGGGGGAGGGCATAGTTCAATTAAGGCATGATTTTTTTACCCGCAACTTCACCAGGGAGTGGCCGCTTAAGAGTGCATCTCCTGACCAACCGGGGGCGACCAGTGCAATTTTTGGAACCGAGCGTTGCGGTGACTCCCTACCGGGACGCTACGGGCATAAATTAATATTCCTATGAAAACAGAACGCCGATCACGTGGCGGGGTATAAATCATGCCCGGGGTGTCTTTTGTTGGGCTAGGGAGGGGGGCTGGGGAGTTGCATATTTACGGGCGGTATAAATATTCATTTCGTAGTCCGTATAGCAGGTATTGCACAAAGCAGGACGAACCAATCCATTGTGATTTTATTCGTTTTACAAGCCATGACACTTTTTATTCAAACATTCGGTTGAAACATTTATGTTTTATTTTCATAGGAGAGGGAAAGTTGCATTCCTGCTGAATTATTCATACCGGCCGTGCGTAACAATGCGGTAACCATGGCGACCGGACATGGCCGATGCCCTGCACATGCTCGATTTGCTGCGCCGATACGCACTGCCTACTTTGTGATGAAGAAAACAAAAAACTTACTGTAGAAATCAAATTCCAAAACACATTCCGAACAGCAAGTAAAACACGCAAACCGTTCACGAAAGCTCTGCTCTCGAAAAATACCACCATAATTGCGTTGCTAATGGCCTTCGTTTAGTTTGGAAGCGTCGCACAAGAGACGCTTCATTTTCGGACATTTTGTTTCGCGTGGGAAAGAAGTGTGCCGAAAAGGCCGCCGAACCGTTTGAAAGAGAAACATTGCTGACCAAAATAATAACTCCCTTGCCCGCGTCCTGATGCTTATGCTCTGGTGTAGATCTTTAAGAGGCTTTAAAACGGGCTTCACAGAAAGTAAACGTCAGATGAGGCGTGTAATCTACTGTTGCTAAACGGAACGACAAGTGCGTAATGGCAACTGATAGTCGTTGAAGAGCAACTCGTCTTTAGAGTAACGTTTAAAATTCTATGTGACATTCAATTATAAACGTAGAACGCAATGCCCAACGCAAAAGCCCAACAACTAGCACCCCAACTGTATGATAAACAAGACCCCATTATCAGTAGGTAAAGTAGATCTACATAATCATTAATCTGCTTAGCACATTGAAACTTCCGCGAAACAGAAGGACCGCCTCCTCGCCAGGCATATTGTTAGGCCCATTTTAATGGACCATTTGATTGAGACATTAACGAGCACGTGACCGTCCGTTGGTAGTATCACGCCTACAGGTTCCGGGACGTTCCATTGTTCCGCACGGGCGGGAATGTCTTTGTTTTAATAGCGGCAATTCCCACGACACCCCGTTCCCGACACGAACCGCCTCCGCCAGCTGGGCGTCGTAATAGATGTCCCTGTTCGGGAGCGTAACGCGGGCGCTCGCGTGTAAATCATGCAGAAACGGTGCTCCTAGCTGTGCTCTGCCGGTGAAAAGTGGTGCGGTCATCAATTTTGCCGGAAATCTTTAGCTGCCCGGTCGGTCGGACGTTCCTGAACGCTGCAGTAGGCTGTGGTGTGAAAGCTTTCGCAGCTCGTTTCGGTGCCGCTGACAGTGAAAGAAATACTATCGCGTCGGCAGCGATGGTTCCACTTGGCGCCGGAAACTCTTCGGACCGGAATGGCCCACTGCTTGAACTCTTCATTAACGGTTACATGTGCCGCCGGAGGTGTTGCCGAGGATCGGTGAAGCTTGCCGGATCTTGAAATGAGTGTTGATTTTACGTCAGCATCAATGTTAATTCAGGCATGGTGAGTTGTTTGGTTTCGCTGCGACGACTGTCTGGTGTCACCGAGTGTAAAGCAGGCAGTCTGCGGAACGTGCTTTTGAATAATGGAAATTACTGTGAAGCGGTTCTGAAGCAGTTTGTTCAACAACAAAAAGTACTATCTTCATTTGTTTCTGTAGCGGGATCATTATTTTCTTTTGGAGGCAGCATAAACCTGAACAGTATTGTTCGAAATTCTAGAAAATTCTACTCCATTATACTTGCTATTGCTTAGATCGCCATATTCCACTGAATTTCCCAACACACAAGCTTAGGCCTGTGCTTTATTGGTATATGCGAGCTGTTTTTACGACCGATTTCAGTGTGTATTGTTTGATTTTATTCTAATAACCTTTTTAAATCCATTATCCTCCTTTTGTGATACATGGTACACTTGCATTTTAAGATGATTATTTTTTCATTGTTGTACTGAAAAACCCTGTACGAACCTTTATAAATTATGGTGCTAGGATTGTTGTTCGATAATAACCACTTGAATTGAAACCTGGTTGGAATTTCTCTGAACTTGACATTTTCATGCTCGATTGTTAATTTGTATCAGCACCAGCATTCTCATCCGTATCAAATGTATCGTGGAATGTAATGCTGATGATTACAAAGAAGAATTGTCTCCCTCAGTTCAACACGCGCGCAATGCGAACCCGTCTGCCTAACCTCATGGTTCACTTCTGCCATGAATACGCTCCGTAACGCAGCGCCAGTGTATCTCACGGCTGCTCAAAAACTCACCCAACTGTTTCGTCTGCTGGTGAGCTGTTGAGGTAAAGCTCCTGCACAAATTATCAGGCAGCAACACAGCAGCGCCTTCCGAAACCGGCCGCGAGGAGGACGTGAGTGTGTAACTCGAACCGTTGTACCCAATTCCGTTTTCACAGACAGACCCCGCTGCTCCAGGCGAGTGTCATCATGCGACGCACACACTGCAGCAACGGGGGAAGATTGTTTTCCCTGCTGCTGTCCCGGCTGTTTCGGCGGCGGCACGAACGGCACGAGTTTCGCAGCCACTCAGCTGAATGCGCACAATTTGCATTTAAATTTGTTCCCTCCCTTTCAGCCACATTCCAATTCCCCGGGAACGAAGTTTGCCGCCTCCTTTACATTATCAACACGCTGCAGAAGTGCAGCGAGGTCACCACCGCCGCCACCGAGTGTCTTTACCCGGGCGAATTCGGGCGCACACCGTTTGTCATCGACTTGGATTTATGTGGAATCGTTACGGTAAGTGTGTCGTAAAGTGTGCTACTTTCACTGTATGCAGCCCAACGCCTTAAAGAAGGCAGTTTTCCTTTCATCTCAAGCGGTGGCGGCGACGGTTTACGACGCATCGTGTGTTGATGTTTATTAGGAAGCGTTAAATATGCGTGATGAAATGGAAGATATTAAAGGGAATTAATCTAGCTTTGGAATTTCCATCTGGATAATGTTCGATTGCTCTATTGGCAACGATAATGATTTGTATTCAATTTGAAATAACGCTCCAATTTCAGAAAGTACCATGCGCCTCCATTTCTCAATTTGATACTCGAAAATGCTCCTTCTTTTCAAAATGCATATACTTCTATCCATCTCGGAAGCAATTGCATACCACAACATTCAATTGTTCCATTACTGTAAAGCTTGTTATCAAGGGCCAAATGTGTGGGCTTCTGGACAAGGAGAAGAGAAAAAGGCGGGAACAGAAAACTTCCTTCATAAGCTCCTAAAAGCCATCCCACAGCGATTGTCGATAAAGCGATTGGAATTGCAATCGAAATAGCAAACTCGCGTAATCCTCACCAGCAAGACAGTCGGAAGGCGGATCGGTTACAAAATTAACAGCAACAATGTTTTAATTAAAATCGATCGTCTGCAGAACAAGCATCGCTGCGACCCTTACCAATTGTTCCCTTGAGTCCGCCCATCCGCCAGCGCGCGTGTGTGTGTCTCGATGATCGAGAAACCATTTGCAATTATGTTCGATAAGGCCCCTTTTTAGTACGTCCCGCTTTGCTCCGCTCGGCTCTTGTGGCGCCTGTGGGCAGCGCAAAAACGGCATTCGGGAGCGTTCAAATTTATTACAAACCCACCGCGTTGCGTTCGATTCGAACGCACACGAGATATGGGTCCGATGATTTTGCGTCCTTCCGAGGAACAAAACCGACGACGAAATGGTGTCCCAGCGGATGTGTGCGTTTCTTTTTGTTTCCACCCCAAAACCACCCCGAGGGCTCGAAGAAGAAGCTGGCGATGCAAAGTGGTCCGACGATAAATTCGCACCATTTTGTGGCCGGGCGGGAGCGGCACAAAAAAAAACGGCCAGTCAGTCGTCTTTCGAAGCAGCTGACGGCGCCACCCGGTCGTCCAACTGGTTGCCAATCGGGGCTGGCCCAAGGTGCTAATCTGGCGCTCTCGAACCGCAAATGTGATTTCAACTCCGATTTCACTCGCACGACGGCCATACGTGATGCAGTTGAATCGATATCACGCGTTGCTTTTTGCTGTCGCAACCGGGACACAGCACCAGCTGGGACCGTGTGTAACGGCGTGCTGAGCAGTACATGTATACGGTATACGGTGCACACGGCCATATTGGTTCGATGAAGGTTCAGTGGAGAGTGTTGACTTTTTCCCTCCACTGGTTGAAGGATCTTTTATTGGTTTAAGGATGGAGATGGTACAGCTCAAATGACCGGGCGCTTATCACACATTCCGGTAAGACGAAAACCACGTTTTGTTGCATTTTTTCTTCCGCGATTTTACAAACCACCATGCGCCTCCATTTCGGATGATTTTTGTTTTAGTCGTCCAGCAGCACTTTATAAAGCAATAAAGATCTTTGTTTTCGCATGAAGTAAAATAAAAATAAAATATCCACTTCCTAATTCGTTGCGCACACAGTGCCCATTATCACGCCCCGATACCGCCCCGTCCTCCGGTGAATGAACCGTCCAGAGGCGCCTAGACAAAAAAGAGAAACCCGCAAATCCTCACCAAGCACAATAATCCCCACGTTTTTACAGCGTGTGCAACGACCCGTGGCAATGCGGTTGGCCCGTAAAAATCCCGACGATCGTTCGCTTAAAAATTTAACGCTCTCCTCCTAGGTGGAAGGTTCTTCCGGTTTAATTACCGGTCTACCTTAGCCGGAAGTTGTCCGCGCTGATAATTGTTTCGGCTTTGGTTGCCACTACGCCAGGACTACGCGTTTGCATCCTCTACCCATTAGGGTAAGACTTTCGGTTCACGTTCCAGTGTTTGGAGCAATTAAGCACCTGAACCGTGCAATGAAAACGGGAACGAACGCGTCAACACCGCAGAATGTTCTGTTGCTGTGGAGGGAGATGTGTTTCTGGGGAATTTGTTGTAATGGATTTACATTATTTTTCAACCTGAAATGTATATTCACTAGAAATGATTCACAACGTTGATGAAGCGCTCCCAATCAACTTTTATGCTAGTAAAAACAAGGCTCCGCAGGCATCGTTGCTCTGCGTGGTCTAGCGAAATGTGCATTAATTCCACTTAGCAGACGAATCCGTAAGCCTAAGATCAATCAACAAAAGGTCCGCCCCGTTCTTAACCACCCCCCTCGAAGCCAGCCTTCGTCGTCCGCCGTAGTGACATAGACAACATGGCCCTAATAAAGCGGAATCGTTAGCGGAATTATACGACACGACCACACCGGCCTTTTTATCTTTCCCGTTCGGCGGAGGGAGCGTCATCTCCGGTACACTTGTCGACATGACAACGAACTGGGACAGAGGTCGTCGTCCGCGGCGAGTGACGTGCAGCAGCAGCGTGGTGATTAATAGACGGTAGCTGGGATAGATTGACACGAGCTTTGCGAGCGTAATGCGAAACCATTTATCATCCCTCGAGCGGGCGGTGGGCGATTGATTAGGATCGTTGACATGGGCCCCGTGCGATGCGTGCGGTTTGAGCCAGGTTTGATTTCTCTATCCGCTGCACTGTGTCACTGTCATTTTGCATTTAATTTTTGAAAAGTCGTCCCGGCCTGAGGGACCTCGGCGTTACAAGCAATTGGATAATCAATTATTCAGCAATAATCTATAGCATAAATCGATGGTTTCGATTCCCGTGTGAGAGAGACTTCGTATTCATGGTTTGGAGCATTAGTAGGTTATGAACCGGTTTGACTGCCATGTTTGCCTTGGATGGATTATTATTATATGCGTTTTTTTCTAATAAAAAGGAAATAATCACATATAAAACAACAGCACGTCTTACCTTTTACCACATTCGGTGACATTACATTGACATAAGTGACAAATAGGTGGCTTAATGTTTCTTGTCAAAATCACAGTAGCCGTTGACATAATGTGTAGCAGCTATAATGATAGAATGCGCGCCATCTCTTGGCGGATAAAATAACTAAAATTTAGTTTTTACCTTTTTTTCAAACTTTTAAAGTGAACTGTTTTAAAAATGTATTCTTTTGAGCCTCGAATCTGCAAAAAACTCAAGTTTTCTTCGGTGGAAAATCTAAAATGTTAAGGTAAGCCTCAACGCAATTCATCATTTCTGACCTTAGCACACTTAAGCCCTTCAAACCGGTTTAAAGCGCAAAAAATAAACAATCATAAGTGCGGCAATTTGTTTCACCTGCCGTGTGGGTGGAAAATCCATTTAAGCGTGTAAGCCGCCCAGACTGCCGCTGCGATTTCAACGTTCATTAGTATTTATGCGTGCAGCCGTGCGTATGTGTACCGTCTGGCCGTGGGTGCGCACGGAACAAAAAGGGAAACGCATCGCGTTGCAGCAAACAGAGCAAAAAAAAAAAAAAAAAGAAAGCGACATAAAAATATGTATTCCCACCCGGGATGGATGAAGCCCCTCGCCGGGGGTCGTTCCGACGAAACCAGATGGGAATACTGATAAGCTACGGTAATTGAATTTATTCTAGCAAATTTTGAGTACGCCATGAATTTGTTCCGTAGCGATCTGATAAAAATTCACCTCCTCCCCCTTTCGCCCTTTCCACCCAGGCCCTTCCGGCGATCTTTTTTGTTACCTGTTCGGGCAACGCGCGGTGTATATTAAAGTTCTGCAGAATTGCAATAAGTTAAGCAAGCGAGCGAGACGGGGTGGAATAAAGCCAACCAGAAGAAAGAAACAATGGTGGCTGCATGGCTTCCGTTCGCCCGTTGCGGCGAAGGGGAGCAGGATAAGAACGGAATGCTTTTAATGTTACTTTTCCCATTCGTTTCTTTTTTCTTCCGCAACCGTTGCTTTCTCTAACCAGCAAAGCCACGCTTCCGGCAAACGTTGCGGCTACGCGGATGCAGGGAAAACCATAAATTGCCTCACCGGCCCTAATTTTCTTCGCCTATACCGCGCCTCAGCCTGGCTTCCGTGGGAACTTAGGATTGCGAAAACGTTTGCCTTGCCGAGTCGCAAACTTTTAGCAGCGGCAGGTCGCGGTTGATTCGCACAACACCTCCCCCGAGAGTCGGTAGCTCTAACCCTGCGCACCCGGGGGATCGCTCAGGTACGGGCCATATGCGCCACCTTCGTGTGGGTGGCGTGTAGAGCAACATGCACTTTTATCAATCCCCATTGCCGCCGCCTGGAACGCGCACGAGGTGTGGGCTATTAAATTTATACACTTCCTGTCACTCTCCGTCGGTGGAACAGCGCCAGCGAGCCAGCCTGTTGGTAGCACGTGAACTACGCCGGGAAATGCATCATTGCGTTGACATAAATTTTATTTCCCGTCGCACGTCGCATAAGACGAAAAGAGAGCGAGAGACGGGCGTTATCTGTGTGTGTGTTTGTTTCTGCTTGTTCAAGGATGGCAGCGTATGCCGAATCTCGAAACTTTTGCGACCACGGGAAGCGCCCACGATCCAATCTAACCGCTGGCGGTGACATTTGCTCCTAGAAAACGTCCAACGGTTTCATATCTGTCAAACAAATCTGACCGAAAATTTTCTTATTACGTTCCGGGGGCAGTAAAAACTGTTACGATTGTTCGAAAGCAAAAAACAAAATCCGCGCAAAAGAAACGTCCCCCGGCGATAGAGATTCGATAGCAAAAACTAATTTTACTTTTGCAGCAAAAGTTGCGAACACGCTTTTACCTTTGACCATTTGCATCATTCTTATTAAGATATAAGACAGATTTTGGTTTGGTCTTGTTATAAGTAACTAAAAGAAAGAAAAAAGTACTGCATTACTCACTGAAACTTTGTCATCATTACGGAACAGTATGCGAATATTATTTGTATTTGAAAGCTTACATTGGACAACGACGTGCAAAGGCACCTAACAATTCGTTTCAATCCTGTATTTTTTGTTTTCACGTGCGTAGCTCAACTGTGTAAACATGACTGAATTTCAGCCTCGAAAATTCGGGTGGATGTACAAATATTTATTTCAAATTGATTTCCTACTGCCTCCCGGTACGGCTGGAAATGGAAAGGAAACGCTCAAGCTGTGACCTCCGACGTGCTTTGTGCGGGGAAAGTTGCCACTGATTGCCTTGATTACTGTGGGGACTGTGCGTCGATGGGACGCGCTGCTCATGTGTGGTCTTGTATTGGCTACGGCTGTGTTTCAAACGTAAGAAGATTTGTTTCAAAGTTAAATTTAAGAGGAAAAAAAACTGTTGTGGGAATCAAAGCTTTTTATTTTTTCTTCTGCCATCTTTGTTACCCACATTTTCATGGCATCCTTCGACCGTCTTCGCTGGATTCGTATTGACAGTTGACTTTGATAGTTCTCGCTTCTTTATTGATTTCAATCTCCCATCTCCCGAATGAAAAGAAACGTCAAACGAACTCAGCGATTTTGTTTTAGTTGTAACTCGGCTAAGGTAAAAGACATCTCCCACGTGGCAACTGGTGGTCACTAACACAACGTGTCCGGTTGTTGCGATGTTGAGTGCTGGAGGATGCTGTGTTTCGCATCATCATCCCCAAGCGAACAAGCTTCCAGCGAACCAGCCCATCTAACACTTGGGCGCAATTCGCACACTACCTCCTAGAACCAGAGCGGGCTGGCCCATCGCAGCTGGAACACGGTTTTGGTTCGCTGTTGGCTCTGTTATTACACACAACAACGGTTGTATAATTGCAAAATGTTCATATTCAGCTGCAGTGAAAGCGACGCCCGCGTTTTCGGGCGAAAAACGGAGGGCTACAAAATAACCACACCATTCACGGTTGGTTCCAAGTACACGGAATTCAATGCTGTGCTCATCGTTGTATTCATAAAACACCTTTTTTGTCTTCCGTGGAACGCTTCTAAACGGACTCACCAGCACGCGAATGCATTGCACATTCGAATACGATTCGACGAAAGAACTAATTCGGGCGTAAAATTATGTTCGGTGAAATTTTTCAAAACCATTTCGCTACAATTCGCCGTGGATGAAGTTTCTCGACCTGTTTCTGTCTTTCAATTTCAGAAAGATGAAACGGACGTCACCACTCGCTAGCGCTCATTAAATGTCGCTCAGCGCTGTCTGCGAAACTTTAGTTCGACCAGAACCGCTGCACGCGGCGACAAATAATAACCACCGGACGTATGTGTGCCGTACGATTATTTGCTTATTTCGCTGGCCAGAGCACCTGCGGCCTGGGGGTGCAGGTGGAGATCCGGTCCGGCACCGTGGGCGAAACTTTGTGCTCAAGTGGATGCCCGGGTTCCGAGAAGCGTATGCACAAGTCGCTAAACGATCTGCAAACCACAAAAAGAAAGATAATGTCCATTTGGAAGTTGTGTATGTGCTTGTTTAACTTTTTTTTTTGTAGAAATAGACAGTCGGTCTGTCTTTGGCAGTGAAGGAATGTTTTGCTTATTTATCATTGGCATGTGCATAGGATCGCAATTTGTGGAATTCAATTAAACGTTCGCAACAGATGTAATTAAAGTGGATCGGAAAGTTGTGAGGCGAAGCGAAACAGCGACACCGTAGCCCGTGCCCCAAATTAATGTTAGCAAATATTAGTTGTCTGTATAACAACGCTTTAAAATGTGCTTGTTTAAGCATCTTCCCTTGATGTTAAAGTACTTGTCGATTTTATTGTTTTCACCCGTTCCTGCCCTCGACTCTGTCTGTGTGTCAGTGTCGCAGGTACAACAAAAGCACAAAGAGGAAGGTTAAAACTGAATTATATGTCGCTCAATTTCCTGCCTCACTGTAGCGCTCCAGTGAGCCACTCTCTAGCGAGTACATCATGCCTCGGTTCCACCACGGGCAACCCGGGTCACTCCCTCTCAAAATGGTGCCTGCGTGCTAGTGGGGCCAGGAAGCAATATTATTTAGCCCGGACAACGATATCCTGTGTGTGTGTGAGGCGGAGTGGAGTTTTATGCTTTATAGTTGACGCTGTTTGCTATCGGCTTCGATCGGGTGGACATGCAGTGATGCGTGCAAAATTACGACCCGGTCGACGCCGGCGGGTTTCGTTTTCGAGCGATTTTTTGTTGCTTTCTTTAACATTGTTTTTGCAAGCCCGCCTCCGAACGGGATAGAGGTCTGGCTTTTTGGAAACAGCCTGAAAGGGGCTCGTTTTGTTGGAATAAAACACTTTCGACAGTGCGCTATGATTTAGACGAGCCGGAACCATAAACAACAGATTGGTGGACATTGCTATGGGTGGCAGTAAAACGGGCAATAGAAAGCTATCGTTGAACACGTGGAGAGGAACTCTAATGTGGGTGGGTTTAATTACTCGGAACACACTATGACTGTAGAGTGGAATAGAAGGTGTACTAAAATTTTCCGTGAATTCCAAAGGCGTAATTACAAGGCGTAGGAAATAGTACTCCATTTTCAAACATCTCTGAACACCGTGATTATGCTCTATTCTGGCTCTTGGAAAACGTTTGAGCCAAATTCACTGTTTATGCTTCGGGATAAATATGTTCCTTCCGAGAAGAAACACTCACTTCCTCCCACAGATGATGCGTCGATTGATCGCATTATCCGATTTTAACCTTACTTCCTGCAAACCACAGTATCACTGGGTGAGCGCATGCCGTCCGGTCGGAAAATGCGATGAACCCAACGGGGCGTATCGGGAAAATACTCTTCCTGGCCAGTTCTCAGTAGGTTGGTTCCGGTGTCGTAGGTCGTTCGGAACAGGGTGAAATCTTTGAACTCTGAAATTGCTTTGAATGTTGAAAGTGTTTAAATATGAGAAGACTGTTCGGAAGGTTTGTTGTTTTGGTTAAAAATCAGCCTACTGTTCGATTTTTTCGAGTCGGTGGAGCCATCTATCGGAAAGCGGTGGAACCATGTTGTTTGGATCGTGTTTTCACCATTTACAGGGTTTACCACAGCCGGTGACACATATTACACACTTTTGGCTTCGAAGTGAGTATGAATATTGGCTTCGAAGTGAGTATGCCGATTGCTTCAAAAAGTGTGCAGCATGTGTTACCGGCTGTGGTAAACCCTGTATAAACAGCAAACTTCTATCGTCAAACAGTTATGAGCTTCAAACGAAATTAATCTGTGAATTGATGCGTGAGTTCTAATCACACACCAATTTGAATGCATTGCATGCAACATTCACCGAGTTTTCATTATAGGAATGACATCAATTTGAGTTCTCGAAATTACCTGCCCAGCGATCTTGACGACCGTATCTCCACTATTCAACCGGAAATAAATCGAAACCACACACTTCAGTCAGCATCCATTTTCAGTGATAAGCCTACCTTTGCAGGACATCAGAGAGCCAATTAGCCATTCCTCGTAGCGGACGACTGTTCCCCAAGTCATTATGATGAATCGGTTTTGTCGCACAGTCGCACCAAGGCCACGAATCGAATGTTCACTCCCGAACATACATTCCCGGGTCCGTCCATTCCGGGTCGCGAGCAGCTATGTGACATGCTGACTGGAGTGATGAATTGATCCGGCGGCGTTGAAATTAGTATCACTCGCTATGCGAATCACTTTTGTACGCGGGATGCAGTTAGCGCTAGCGCCCTGCAGCGAAAACGGGCTTCCCGCGTGCCCGTGGTATCTCCCGAGTGCCGTTGTTTTCGGTTGATGGCAGAGATGGGATTTAATATTCGCGAAATTGTCTAATCAACAATCGCTCATCTGCCGCGGGGAGCAATCAATCCTGGCTGCTTATCACCACCGTTCGCAGCGAGGGCGTTTTGCGACGGCCTTTCCCCGGGCACTTTGTGCTCGTCACGTCGGCGTCTGACAGACGAGTTTGTGGGCAAGGATTACGCGCGTTTCCACCGAAGTGTTTGCTCGTATATGTAGACGTACGGAAACGGAAGAATGGTAGGAGTTATGTTTCTTTTTTTTTCTAAATGCTTCACGAAAGCATGTGGATTTGCTTTCGTTTTTAGACGATATGTTTCCGTTCCCGCGGACGCGGATTCCAAGATTAGCCGTTGAGTAAATGTTGAATTTTCGTTGTATCAATATTGGTTCCCATGAGAATGGATGGGTATTTTAAATTGTCGTGGTGATATTTCGGTAAGCTGAAGATATGCTTATGCATTTTAGTTGTTTCTTAATCTGCACGTTGCCGTGCAACCCAAGGGAGAACGGAGCAAATGTGTCCTGCTTTTTGTCAGAAACAGAGCAGAGTTCTTTTATGAGAATTGTGTCTATTTTTTGAATAACAATATACATTTTACAGGATTTAAATGCGTATACTAAAACAGACATCAGTTCATGATAAAGTCTTGAAAATAATATCATTTAGCCATCAACACCGACTGTCTAGAGCACCAACATCCCGGAGATGGAGACGAAATTTAATACTTGTCACTTTCATCCGGCGTGTACCATATCGTTCGCAGGTAAACAACTTTTTTGCGCGCCTCAAAAGTGTCTGCTGCCTACAACAAGGCCAGATCGTTTGAAAAAAAGCAATAAACACTGCCTGAAGCGCCCAAACCAATCACTAAACACGTGGGCTGAATCTTGCGGATTGCTTTACGACCAGCAAACATCGGAAAAAAGCAGCATGTTTTAAACATCTTCACAGCCTACTTCTCTTGTGCGCTAGTATTCCGTGGGTTTTTGGTTAGTATCTTCTGAACGGAAACCACTCCACAGGCTGCTTAACGGCAGCTGCTTTGATTGTTGACACGGTGATTCATCGTATCGCGAAAAAAAAAAATGCACCACTCCGTCCTACACGAATGGACATGTGCGTTTTCAATCCCGTACCGCGCCGATTCAAAGCAAACCCTAATCAAATCCTCCGGAACAACCCCAGGGGGAGAGTGATTGCTTTTTCGGTACGTGAGTGGCTCGTGGCCGCGTGTATCCGAATGGGTATTATCGTAAATTGAGGTGAAATGTGTTTGCCACGGGCAACAATCGGGCAACTATCGGTTCCGTTCCGATGGACGCCGTGTCGACACGGGTCATACCACCACCGGCGATGGATGCTGCAGGTACGTTGAGTGGTACCCGATGCAGTTCGTGTTGTGTGGATTTGGTTTTCTAGAAGCACTCGTGTTGAGATGGAGCCCGTGTCTATTTTGGAATGGATTTCCTGGGCTGTACATGAGCTAGTTAGAATCTGTACAGGTATACTTGAAAAAGCATGTCAATAACGAACCACAATTTAGATGGTGTGTGGCGTATCGGTACAGTTTGGCATGAATTAAGTTTCAATATGAGTTTCGGCAAGTAAAATATATCATACCGCGCAATTTTGAGCAAGTATATTCAAACTACAACTACCAATCGGTGACTCCTATCGTGATTCAATTTTCAATTGAATGAAACGAGATGAAGAAACAAAAAAGATTGATGAACAAACCAATACTTCATTTTTTTTCCTTTGTTCTGACTTTAGGACCACCCTGTTGTTGTAATGAGTTTGTCTGATAGGCTACTCATTAGAAGAGACCATTTTGATTACTTTTTGTTTTCAAACGTTAATTAGTTAACGTTAAGCGTTTTCGACTATCTTTTTCTAGAACAGCTGGTAAAACTGAATATAACACAATCCAAGTTTGCAAATTTCTTTCCTTCATAATAATATGATATGTTCTTTCTTTTATACTAATAACCATAAAAACACACAAATGCACATACACACACATCCAATTTGTCACCTGACGGTACGACATTTATTTCGAATTGTAAAAGAAACTCAGTACAAGAGTGTAACGATCAAAATGTAATTCCTTATCACAACATGCTGATCGTTTGATAAACTTCTCACACATACACACACTCCATATACACGCGCGTATGCTTCGGAACGGAAAGAAAAGTAGCAACACCCTAGCCCGCTTTGGTTCCGACGCTTGTGGCGACCTGCTCGCGACGACCCTCCTATCGCTGACCTTAAGCTAACCTGCAACTATCGCTCCGAAACCCTTACGCCCTCAAACGCCGCACCCGCAATAACAGATTTATAAAACTCCTACAGCAAATGCGGCACGCGCACAACGTGGGATTAAATGTCTACGAGATATTTGTTCCTTACACTACTATTATGTGTTTTGCGCCGCACAAAGGTGTGCCAGCACGTTAGTAACTGAAACCACCGCCATCTTCCGACACGAGTAAATATGACGACTTGCACACCTTTGCGTTGCGAACAGCCTACTCGGATCTTTGCCATCAAATTACTTCGGTTTCAACTGAACCCGTCTTCGGAGCGGTTCTGACCTCTAATGGAAACAAGCAGATACTAGTGACGGATGTATCGGGGTAGGAGGTACCGTCCACTTCCGAGAATCCGCACGAGCGGCATCACCAACGCCACCAACACCAAGACGTGCGTCTGCCAGGCCTCGTGCCGTCTCGTGCCGGTCGAGCAGATCTCGTCCTCGATCTTATCACAGTTCAGGAAGTGCTTGTCGGTGGACAGGAGCTTCGCGACGGTGCGCAGAAAAAGGGCCGAGTCCTGGCGGCACTTGTGCCGGGCGCTGGTGTACACGCAGTTCTCATACCCGTACCGGGCGCTGTCGAAAGGAACGGCGGTAAATTGCAAGCCCGGCAATTGAATTCCTGGAGGGCTGCTGCTACTTACCAGCAAAAGTGCATGTACTGCACGTTCATCGATTGCTTGGTCGCCTTCGCCATCTCCTCCTTGAGGATGCCGACGAACTTGCCCGAACAGACGTCCCAGTCGTGGTGCACGAGCGCGAAGCAGGCCTTGTGCCGCAGGAACTCTGGAGGCGGCAAAAGACGGGAGAACGGATGAGACACAAGCGGAACTTTACGCGTGCAGGTTCTTCGTGCGTTCGAGGTACGTGGAAATGAAGCGGGTGCTTGTTTATCGAACTAATTGTTCGTTCGTCAACAGCTAAGTATCGCGAGAAGTAAATTTGCGTACTGCTCAACTTTCACATAATGTAATCAATTTACATGGAATCTGGGAATTATTTCAACCGATTTGTTCAAGCTTCTCGAGTTTTAACAATCTATTTTCGCAAAATTTGCGTAGCACTTTCGCTGAAACCGTTTTCGCTGGAACGCTTTATCGTGAGATCTGCTCCGCTAAGAAAGCGAACGCAGCGAACTGATTAATGTGGAGATAGCGTGCGCGTGCCATCTCTGCAGAAGGCCACAGTGCACGTGGGTGTAAAAGGATCCCCATCTCGTGGCACAAGACGGGCGGCTGCTTTCGCCCCCTCAAACACCACGCTTTCTTACCTTTCTGGAAGGAACGGTCGCGGCACAGGAACTTGTACAGCCGCTTCGCTCCGTACACCTCGTTTTCGATGATTTTCCGCTCCTTCTCGTCGACGCACACGTTCAGATAGTGCTGCACGCACTCCATGCCCCGGTTAAACAGTCTGGCGAACGAGAGAGAAAGAGAGAGCGAGAGCGAGAGAGAGAGAGTGACCGGATTTTCCGGCAGGAAAGCATTCATTACTCGACACGGCCAACCGATTTCGGACACGCAGTCGGCCAACACTCACAGGCAGCGGTCGCCGATTTCTTCCACCGAGTCCGGTATCTTGACGGAGTACAGCAGCTCGACGGCGATCGACGGCGATGAGTTGCGGAAGCAGCTGTCCAGCATCTGGGAGATCTGCCCACAGACCGGCTCGGGCAGGGGGCCCGACGATGGTTCCGCGCAGGCTGCAACGGAAAGGCCGTAATGGAAAGGGGCTTAAGAGGCTCTAGACACCTAGCTGCTCAATACCCATTATCGCACGTGGCAGTTAATCCGAAAGTTATCACAGCTGTATGGGGACATAAGGGGATTGGGAGGCTGACTGGAAATGCACTTCCACTACAAGGCTTTAGTTTTTTTTTATCGATAAAGCAGCAGCTGAGGAAGGTTTGGTGAACTTCTGGCTCTACTTCGGTACACCCAATAGTCTTGTGGCTTCTATTTATTGCTTTAGGTTCCTTTTGGTGAGTTAATATTTCTCCAAAAGTTAAGAGAGATATCATTAGTTTACTTTCTTATTTTATCTTCCGTTCGTCAGCTATTCTATGCTATTATATTTCGATCATAAAGGGCTATTCTTGGAAGGGGTGATCAAGGCAGTTTCCACACGTAATCGATTTAAGCATATTTCATCTTGATTCGGTTCAAACAAAGGTTTGTGAAGTCTATACGCTTTAACTACCCTTTAACTACTAGGTACGACGCTTTAAAGAAGCGTTTTTCACAATCTAATTTGGTCGTTTTTGCGTCAGAAACTTATCTCAATTGGTACGATAATCAGACATTAAAAACCCGTACCGTTGAGCTGCGAAAACAAAAACAAATTTGTTTATTCATCTTTATCAATCTACACTTTGCGATTCGTTTGGTGGATATTGTACGCTGTAACCACAAAGAACCGGCTCATCCGAATTACTTGACGCTGTAACGCCGGCCGTCAAGTGGATCCGTTTAAAGTTGACAAATTTCATTACAACGATCCTTAATAGCATCAATTAAAAAAGGATAACCTTCAGCCGGATCTCATCAAAGGTAGAAGGTATTTAATTGGCCACTGCCCGAACGCAGCTTATGATCTTGGCGCGAGCGGGCTCCATGCCATTCAAACCCCTGCTGAAACTAATTATTATCCGCGTGCAGCAGCAACAATTTAATTTCACGAATCACGCCCCTCGAAGAAATAAACGATCCGTTTTGGCGAATCAATATGGTGCGCTTATTAAATGTGAGTTTTCGAGCAAAATGAAAACGAGGATCCGGCCCGGATGCTGAGCAGAATATTGTCCACATCGGAGCATAAAAGGTTTCATTTTACTACGATTATGATGAAAGCCAAATATTTGCTCTATTCCAAACAAAAGGCTACGTAGCACAGAGCAACGGTCCAATACGATATAATTGAACCTTCGGGCGGGTGGACTGCATGTCAAAGGTCGAATGCGATCTGGCACAGACGCGGGAAGCACAGACGGTAAACAAAGGTAAGGGAGGAAAGTCTCGAAAATATGGAAGCATTAAAAATGTATTTATCTGGTCGCATCACCGAAACTTTCGACGCACCGCCACTGGTGCCGTCAACAACAAAGGCACCTAAAACGGGCCACGCCATCGTTATTGCCGCCGAAGGCTTTCGTCCTTTTATCACGATGGTATAGAAGCGTCGGAAGATCAACAATCTTTCTCGGGTTCCACGAACAGGCCGTGTGTGTTTGTGTGAACGCTTGCGTTCACCTCGCTCACTGGCGAATGATGAGTTTACATTGCCCGTTTCAATTCGTGCTTATCGTTAGTTTGGGGGCGAAACTTAAGCCCAGCAAAGCGGTCCACTAATTCCCTCGGAGGATCCCAAAGGATGAAATGTTAATAAATACGTCTTGCGGAGGAAAAGTTTTGCTACCGCGGGATCTTTCGTGGATCCCCTACCCAGGCGCCGGTTCCGAAAGGGGATGAACTATATCCGGTCGAGGGTTGCTTATGAAATTATCTCCTAGTACAAGCAAGCTCTTTAGCGTTCATTCCGTAACGTTCACGAGAAAAGCACCTTAATCAGCGTCTTCATTCGCGCTGCGTTGCGCTTCCTTTTCCGATGTGGGGGGTAAGGGTCCATTGGTCATAATTTACTTTAAAAACTCACATCCGGTTCCGGTGCCAACTAGAGCGCACTTTTAACATTTTTTTCGTTGGCAGAATCTAAAGGCATGGCATACTAATTGGAATACATTGAGCGCGCCCATCTTGACAACTTTTTGAACAACACTTTAGCGAGTCAAGCCCAGCTACCTATAAATTTCCCTTAAGTCGGAACAATTTCGACACGCAACTTCTGTTCTGTTTGCTGACTTTTGGGACACGCACACACTCTCACACACACACACACACACACACACACACACACACATCGGCACACACAGAGACAGCCCCCAAAACTTAATCCGCTTATCCACGTGGCGCAAAGAATTCCCCGCGTACGGGTAGCTCATTAAAACGGGCTACAGTTGTGCGTTAATTACGAATCCGGGCCAGCCACGGTTTCCCGGAAGGCGGCGTGCGAGCGAGCACGCGAGCGTGTTTTACTTTGGGTTTTGGGCACATCATTTTATGGGCAAATAACTCCAACGGCAAGCGTTGGTGGCAATTCCAAATCCGGCGGCCCACTTACCACAGCACACCATCGTCAGCAGGAAGGTGTAGGTTGCGAGTCTCAAAACCATGGCTACTGGTGCTGCCGCGCTTGCCGAGAGTCGATTTATTTCATGATCATCTATTTGCACACGAAACTTAACAGTCCCTTCATTCAGTCCCTTTTTTTGTTTTTTTTTTTTTTTACACAATCCACAACGACTACACCATCCACTTCACCTGCACCGGCGGGCGGGTTTATTTGATGTTCACACTCGAACGCACAGCTATTTGGAGCGTTTAGCATAAATCACATCGCAAAGTACCGACCGACCACCGGTCATCTTCGTACCGGCTGCACGAACATCGAGATCGCGCGCCCGAAAGCTCCCTCGTCCTGGGTGTGCTGGTGTAAAGTGTGCGTCCTTCGCGCCAAAGCACCTGCTGAATGACTGGCAGCAGCTTTTGCAGACACGCTTGTCGGATGCTGTGCCTTCATTCGAGTGCGATGGAACTCACGGGGCGGTTTCGTGTCGTCGTGAGATCGTTTCGGGTGGAAACTCATCTGACGTTCGCGTTTTCCGCACGTGCTCGGGCTGAGCGTTTATTAAAAAAAGTTCGGAAAGTAAAACTGTTTATCGAGCGTATCATTCACCATTCCAGTAATCAGTTTTTAATGTGTTATTGCTATAACAACTTTTGTTTGTCTTTTTGCACACACACTCAACTAAGCCGGCACTACTCTTAACGACGCATAACGATGCGACCGTCTTGCAACGGAAAAAACGCGTTTCATGGAGAAAAAAACGAATAGAGTCGATGAGTTAGCAAACCTTCCTGTTGTTCTGCTCGTCATTGCTCACTTGTCGTCTTGTAATACTCTTGGTAAGTCTTGGAACGTATTTTGACTCGCATGAACCAATCGAGTACCAGAAACTGGTGATTACTCACAAAAAACAACTGAGATGAAGTATTTCCATCACTTTTTCTTATGATGGAGCGTAATTTAATATCATATTACAGACATTTTTTTCTTTTTTGTGATGGGAAAGTTAAGCAACACGGTCGGGCCGAACTCTTTAACTGTAGATATTTTTCTTTCTATCTTTTCTATCTCTCTTAGCAAAACGAACGTAGTTTTATTTATGTTATTAATCCCAAGATTAGATCCCAAGATTTTTTTTATTTATTTCATTGTATTGTATTCAGATTAAATTCATATCTTATTAATATTTTTAAGGTCCTAAAACACTTTTATGGTTGCTATACGCTATACCTTAACATTAATAAAATAGATTACCAAATCAAAATCCTGCTCATTAGATATTTATCGTATGCGATTCAAAACAAGGCAAATCTCTGTTTCTAGTCTAAATATTGTTATATTACTAGAAGTTGTGAAATTCTCTGCTGGAAGCTTTGCCAGCTATGCGTTAGAGTGTTTGATCAAAGCTGCCTTTACTTCTCAATAAAAAAACTTAGTTCATTTCCACGAATAAAAGCTTCTTACACATTTGCTTCACCTGTTTCCACTGCACTTCAAACATAATTTTGAAAGCGAACTAAAGTATCCATCTATAAATAAACAACAAAGTCTTCGCGAGGAAAAAAATCCCCTCCATTCGATCTCGCAGATGGTTTTCCTTTGGGAGTTGTACGTGGGACGAGCAACATGTGTTCATTTCACGTCCTGCCTCGCGAAACGACAGCCGCGAGGCCGACGGCAAAGATTAAGCACACGGGCACAGGATCTGTTACATCTGACATTTGTTCAGGAAAAATGGAAAATGTTCAATATTCCCTCTTGTATGTATTCCTTATCTTGCGGCAGCAAAACATTGGAAAAAGGGTTTCGTTGGCAACAATGCGTCTAGCAATAGGGAAGGATTTGCATAAGACCATTACAACACATTGTAAAGAATGGTTCGCTTTCACATCTATACGCGAGAAGCGTACTAGAATCAAATTAAAAATCAACCAATCTGCCTCAGAATGCAGAAGTTTCCTCTCCGTAACGAAGCATATCATCCGCATCGGCTCAAACCCGCCCTCGGAACCACCCGGCGAAGGGCCTTTGACACTTGGAGCTAATTAAATTCTTCGCGGTGCTAGCTTTCCTATTGTTTGGTTGGAACGTTCACCTCGAAAACTAAATTAGTGACGCTTTTGATTGATACGATAAGAGTCCGCGTCCGTGCCCCCGTATGTTTACCCGGAAATCGGATTAATTTCGCTGTCAATTGAATCGACTCGCTCCCGGTGACAGCATCCGCCGTTGGTTCGCGAATCGGGCTGGGAAAATGGGTGGTCAAAACAAGACAAGACTCCCACCCGAAAGGCATGGCCGTCATTCGGGGAGGCTGGGCTCGGATTACGCTCTTGCGGTTTATAGCCGAATGCGGTCGTGGCCAGCATCGGATAGCGATGCCAGAAGGGACAGTAGCCAATAAATACCGAGACACCGCTTTAAGAGCGGCTTTTTTACACCCCAACCCCAATTTCAATCGGTTCGTTTCCTATCGCTCTTGGTTTTAGGAGCGACGACGTTATGTTGACAGCCGATCGGAAAGAGTTTTATCACCGTATCGGCGATTTTTCACAGTTTAGCACCCTTCCCCTTCGGCGTTTTCTTTTGTTTATGTTGCTTTCCGGGAAGCTTTCCTGAAGGGCTCGACCGTGAAAGTGTGTTTCCAATCGAAGCAGGCAATAAAGCAAGCATTCATGGGCCGGCCGGGAAATGCACAGAGTGTAGCCGGGCAGGCAGTAACCATAGCGACAGTTGAATACTTTTGCCAAATCGTTATTGCAGAGGGTTTGGGCGTCGTTTTTGTTTTGCACACACTTTCGAAGCCCCGTTTCGAAGGTTGCGATAAACCTTCCGAGAAGTTGGCCGAAATGCGTGCGCCACTGCTGTGAAGACCGGTAGTGTCACTGGCACTGAACCGAATGTATCGGAATGTCAATATTGCATTCCCGTAAGCGCGGAACGCCAACACCAATCCGGGGCCGGGGCTACACGTTCGGCTGGGAAACTTTCGTTCATTAGATAATTGATTTTTTCTCTAGACGTTCTTTTCTTTTGTTTTTTTTCCTATCCGTTAACAGCGGATATGGAATGCAAAGCATCGACGATTAATAACAAACACATTGGCTTTTTGGGAACAAAAAATTGTTTATCTTGAGTGTATCTTTTAATTACGAATTGCAAAACTCCCATTCGTACTGATAAAAAAGCGCATTTTTCTTCCCAAAAGTTTTCAGCTGCTTTTGCCTTACTCTTTGTGCTTACCGTTCATTCTCTTTTACACGCATTGGTACGCAATCAAATAGAGTGCTATAATGCTTCATTTTCTTAAATTAAATCTTTTTAAAATGTTTAAAATGTTATAATTTGCTACCATGCTTAACAGCTTCACCAACTAATAGATCTTATTCAAGCGAAATAGCTGATAAAGCACAGCATTATGAACTTTATTTACGCAAGTCTTTGCGAATGACAAGAGATAAAATTTCCTGGCTCGTTCGGTGTTAACATTCATTGCCCACGCTGCCTTTTCTTACACGAATCAAGCCAAAGGGCCGGAAGCATATCTGCTGCTTGATGCTGCTGCTGCTCCTGCTGCTTACGGTTCGGCATCTTGATGTGCATTTCTCGATTGCAAGCACCCGTCCGAGGGAGCAATGAATGCAATGGCTTTGCAACGTGCGATACCGACGCCCATTCGCACTATTTATGGCCAACGATAGTCTGGATCGGGAGCCCTGCTCGGAAGTTATGCGAATCGGTTGTCGGTTGTGTGTCTGTGTAATAGACTCCGGCAATGTTCTGTTATCGGTCGGTCGGTGTTCACATTCTTCTTCTCTGCAAGCTGCAGCTTTTGAAAGACATTTGTTCTGAAGTGTTTAAAACATTGTTTATCTTGTTGTTTCTGCTTAACTTGAACCAAACAAACTTATATAGATATCGTGGTTAACTTGTTCATCCGGAAAACACAATAAACCGGATACAGAAGACACATGATAAAGTTGAGCAATTCGAATAGTTTCAAATTAAAAAAAACGCTACCAGAATTATTTGCCACAACTTCACAGGATTACGGATAATTTAATTAATTTTACGTTAAAGTGACTTATTTGATTGTAATCCTTTTGATAATTATAATCAATTTGAATACATATTCTCACTCGGCAAAATCCGTTGAAACTTGCATGGTACTTGCGTGCGACCAACTTGTGTGGCCTACAGTTCCTTTTGCCTCATATTCTCCAACTTGTGGGCATATTCCCACCCAGAAAAATTCGTTCAAACTTGTATGAAAGCATCCTTACAACTTGTGTGGCTATTGTGGGTATTTTCTTCCACTTGTGGGCATATTCCCACCCGACCAAATTCGGAAAAAGTTTCTTGAAAATTCACTTACGTCTTGTGTGGCTTGTTATCGGCTTGTTAACAGTCAATCGTCAAAATACAACTAAGTCACACACAGAGACAGCGAAAGGAACGAGGTGGGAGATTATGGAGGAAGGATAAGCATAGACCCAGTTGAGCGCTTAGCTGTTACAGTTGGAATAAGAGGTAAATAGAAACTTGAGCGTACAAGCATGAAAGTTTTATGAAAAGCGGGAACACGCACTAGCCTTCCCATAGGTCAGAGAGAGTCGACATGCATTTTGTAACGAACATTGTCGGCTGGGTGACGGAGCTTTTGAAAGATTTCGAATCTGATTGAAATATTTCAAAATGGATTTTTTGTTAAGTTCACAATACATCGAGTGTTTATTATATAAGTTATTAGAAGTCTTGGATGAAACAATTTGATTTTGTCGACTTATACATAATACTTTCAAAACATATTAGTTGGTTTTTCACCTTTTAAATACCATTGTTTGATGAGTATCTTTTTATATCAATCCATCTCAACACACAAAGTTTAAATGATTGAGTATAAAAACTACCCCGGAAATAACGGTTCTGTTGAAAAACATTTTCATTGCCTCGTTACTGTTATTTCAACGGATTTGGTTCTTATTTTGTCTCTTAAGAAAAAACAACCGCCATCAACAGGAAACGATACTAAAGTTCAATTTTTATTAATCTGAAAGTCTCATTCTCTCCTTCGAAGGACACCATTTTATTACGACTCGATGGAGGCAGCAAAACACACACAGAAATACATCAAAACTCAAACTCTAACACGTGTTCAATCGTTGCTTCAGTCCGGACCCCGTGTGTTTGGCATGATGCCCGCGCGTGCCAGATGGCTTATACCCGTGGTGACTTCTGCTGGAAATTAGTGTGCGCATCCTTGCTCAACGATCCGTTTTCTCTGCGTCTTTGCTTCGTTTTCTTACTCTTGAGGTCGCCCGATCTGGAGCATACGACTCTGTCTGTCGAGACTGTGGCGAGGGTCGCATAACAACCATTGGCTCGTTGGATCCTGGGCATTGGCCACAAATTCCCGGAACGCATCAAACGTAATCGGTTTTCGCCTTCGCCGACAGCGAAGCGCGTCATCTGCATGCATGTTCTTGCAAGACCAAGTACGCGATCGCGCGCGCGCGCCTTATTTTATGAAGGCACACAGACACACCGAAAGGGAAAGGAAACATGGAGCCCTCTCTGTCGAATTCTTAAATTAATTCGAAAAGCTTATTTGAAGTGCGCATTCGTTGCATTGCCCCCGGGAGGTTACCACCACAGGACACTTGTTTCACACATCCTTGCACCACACGTGCAAGCAAAGCCACGCTTCCCCTCGGAAACCCGTTGGACGTGAAATTCTTTGCCCGCTCCGGATTGGTCCAACGGCACGTGCTTCAGATGCGGGGAAGCTTGTTGCGATTCGTTCTCCCGTTCGGTCTTCGTGCCGTTCGGTCGCTATAGAAACGAACGCGCTGGAGTGGGAGATACGAGAACCGGAGAACCCGAACACGAAGCCGTAACAATGGCAGGATGTTCGATGTTACGAACGGAATTGAGGTAGAAGCATAACAAAAAACGGTTGAAAATTAATCCAAGAATCAGGTGGATGAGATAGACGCCGTGAAACCGAAACAAAAGCGTATAAATACAACCGAACACTTCGGAGCACGACGTCAGTCGGTTCCATCAAACCGTCGGTGCACTTGGATCACAGTTTTTCGTTAAAAACCAACACAGAAGGACGATATTTCTAGTGTCGGTGTGTCGTTAAGTTGTTTAGTGAACATTCCACAACAAGCAGTGCAACTCTGAGTGAGCAAGACATTCGTGACACTGAACCAATCGTGTGCAAAATGACAAGTGACTTTGGCCGGCACGCTCCATTCTACTACTACGGCCACGAGCCGGTAGTTCCGTCCGGGTGCGGCAGTGTAAACGTCAAAATGGAGCAGCTCGAGCATGGAGCAGCTCTGCCGGATACGTCCTACCTTGGATCATCGTACTCTTACAGTTCCAACACGACCCCCACCACAAACCTCTCAACGCAATCGTCCACCCCGAACGTGGTTGTGCTTCCCGGCTTCATGGACAACTACCCCGACAGCTGGATGACACCGAGCCCGTCCAGCTTTGGCTCGGAAAGTCCGGACTACTACTCCCTAGCCAACTCGCCCCAGCGCAGCTTCGTCGATGTCGAAGAGTACAAGGAGAACTTGCTGGCCATGCAGCAGCCGTCCCAGCTGCCACTCCTATCCGCGGCCCCACTTCCACTCTCTCCGCCGCTCGCCACCGTACAACTCCCTGGCAATGCCACCCACAGCACGCCATTGACCACCCCGAGTGCCAACCTGCCAGTCAAGAAGCGTCAGTACAACCGCAAACCAAAGTCCAAACCGGACCAGGCGAAGGCCGCCGAAACGGACACCACCTCCCGGACGGATCTCTCCTGTCTCAGCTTCCCGAAGCCGTTCGGCAAGCCGACCGATCTGCTGGCGCACCCGGAAGGAACCGTCGCCGGTGTCATCGGCAAGCGGAGACGCAAGCAGGTCCCACTGCAGATCAAGAAGAAGCGTCGCCTGGCGGCCAACGCACGCGAACGGAAGCGGATGCAGAACCTGAACGACGCGTTCGACCGGCTGCGCCAGTATCTGCCCTCGCTCGGGAACGATCGCCAGCTGTCCAAGCACGAGACGCTCCAGATGGCGCAGACTTACATCACGGCGCTCTGCGACCTGCTGCAGTAGTGGCCCTCCAGCACCCAGCTTCTTCTGGAAGTCCCCGGCGAGCGCTATCACTGTACAGAAACCGGTGGCGCGGCCGGGCGGAGATACAGCGTACAAAACCTAAAACGAGGCTACTTACTTCTGCTCGCGATGCTCGCTTACAGTACTATCTGATCCAGTTCTGGAGTTCGTGTTTTGAGTGTGACGTCGACGAGATGTGCCACAACCTTCCACTTGCCAATGCCCGAGCTAGAATAATGTTAAGTTTTTAATTGTAGAAACAAAACGAAGGTTAAATTATTTCTCTACTGTTACTACCATTGCGTTAAGCTATTATTGTTTACTTACTGCGAATAAAAGAAAACATGAAAATCGACTTGCTTCTGTATCGTGTGAGCCTTTTCCCAGTAGAAGTTGAAGTCTTTACATTTCAGGTGTTATCCAATCCAATTGTTTTTGTTTCCGACATCCAAATCTCTTCTGCACCTTAAGAACGGTCGCGCTTTCTTGCAGTTAATTTTCTCACGGCACTTCTTCTTTCACCGCACCTCCAAAGGACCTGGGAGCTCCGGTAAACCGCTAATGATAAACATTGGAAAGAATGGTGGCTGGGCGAATAAAGGCTAAAGCTAAAGGGAGATTCCAATGCGCACTGTGAGGCAACTCTCAAGTGCGCACGAAACGGTACGGAGATGAATTTTAAACAACGATGAATAAGTTGCCCCCACTCGCAAAGTGACTTCTTGCGAGCTGGGAAGGGCATGAAGGGATGTGAGAAAGATTCGAAAGAAAATTCGCCGTTTAAGGGGTCCATCGGCGTTGTTCGCCGTGAAGTGGTTCGCCGTAGCCTACTCCGTTGGATTGCTTAATGACGAGGTTGGGTTTCGATTGATTTCTGTGCGGCAAGAGACAAGGGGTTTAAATAATGACGTCAGGTCGTCTGTTCTGGCGAAAAACATGAAAAAATAAAATGTCTTGATCCATTTAACCCTAGTCAGGTCGCTATTTTCACAACAAATTACATTACGTTTTGTCTCTCATGGTCATACGGAAGTGAACACCAAATGAAATGTAACGTATTGGTGATTGGTGATATTTTCAATCTTAGTAATCAAAAATCTTGTCCATAATATATCTTAACGATTGTTCCTTTGAAGTATTTCCTCCGGTAATTAACATAATCTATTTTCTTTCAAGAATCTCCCAACAGGTGACACTTGAGAACCAACACAAATGAGCATAGAAACAAGATGTTCCCAACTACACTTCTCACAACAATCGTAGTAGCCCACCTAAACCGTACCTGTCAACAAACGTCAACGAACTTCAAACGAACAGCAAACATTGGAACCGCAGATTAGTCCCACACCGGAAAGTGTTTCGCTTGCTGCTTCTATTGAACCACCAGTACCACAAGTCAGGTAAGGATCGACCGCATTCCGTTCCGCACCGGGTGACATTATCCTGCGCAAGCGTCCTTTTTGCTCGTGCGTTTTTTTTTGTCTTGTTTTGCTTTTGCCGCCTACCGACAAAGGCGCCCACAGGGCAGGGGGCGCGCTCGCAAATCGTCTTTACGGCGCCATTACACCGTGCCACGCGCTTCCATTGATCCTTCTGCAGCGGGTTTGCGAACCGTACTGTCATAAATTACGGCCGTGCCGCCGTTGCGGTTGCAGCCTCCCGTAGACGTAGACGCTGAACGGAGTCGTTCGGATCGTGAGAAGTCAATATTTGCTCGCATTCGGTGTTGCGGGAAGGTTGCGAGTGGCTGGCGCCTCTCACGCCCACGCTGAACTTCAATTTCCGTTTCCGATACTGGGCGCGGGCGCCCGGCACTAGGGAAGGATCACTTTTCAAGACCCCCGAGCGCCGGTGAGCCCGTTCGCTAATGATCCAGTTTTTGGCAATGACCGGAGCGTGACTCGGAAGAAAGTGAGACTCTTTGAGAAAGTGAGGCTTTCGTTCGTTCGGGCGTGCGAATGGTCGTTCTTCACAGTCCACTCGATCAGTCTTGAACCTCTCTCGAGCCTCTAATTATGTTCCCTTTTGCAGGTCAAGACTTTCAGATCCGTTCTTTTGTGCTCGAAAAAGCATCTCACAAGATTAGCATAGTTAGGAAGCGCTGAGAACATCAACAAAAATAGGCATTAGGTGCTTTACTTGAACCAGCGATATTCCTGGAAGAGAAGTCTCCGTAGTACGCGAAACGAACGCCATATCAAACTGCACCTATGAAGTGATCGTAACAAAAGCTTCTATAGTCTACACTCAATCATCAACCCATACGCCCTCGCATGCATTGTTCCTCGCCTGACAGCAGTAGCATGAGCTTGAAACTTCAACGTTTTGCCTGATCATTATTATTTTATTGATGCCCGGACGATCGCCCAGCCCGCAGCATCTACCTTTGTCTGCGCGCGACTCAAAAGCTCGATCCGTATGGCTCCCAAATTGATCACGCCAATGTGTTTCCACCGCACCCGGCACCCGTCGTGTCGTTTGCTTCCGATTCTCGATCGGCAGCCATCGAAAGCAGACCGTATCCTGAAGATAGCTATATATACGTCACAGCTGTGCGGCAACAGCCGTTTTGAAACCAACGCGTCGTGTGCCCAAGAAGATTCAGCTTTATTTCCTTACCTTCTGGGGTTATTTTTTGTTGTAATTTTGTTGCTTTTTTGTACCATTTCTTTCGAGACCTAATGCTGCAACATCATGGCGATACGGAATGAAGTCACGCACATGTTGCTTTCGTATTAAAAATCTCCTGTGTGGCGTTTTTTTTTCACGTGTTGTTTTGAATTTAATCGCTATTCGTTCGCTTCCTTCGAGTGTCCTTTCGGGTAGGGAATAAAAAAAAACGAGCAGATAGATCTTCCGAGTTACGCCAATCATAGTTTCAGGAAGCCGAAATAATTGCATTCGGTTTTTTTCATCTCGTAATTTCGCTTTGAACAATCATAATTTTCTCAACCATTTTTTCCGCATCACACTTTGCAAAGGATCCGGAACGGAAGGCGCTAAGGATTGGCGCACAAACAATAATAAAACGGCCACAGAACTCGGATCCGTGATGGTCAGGGATGCAGTAGGACACAAGGATGGCCCTTTCGGGATCGCCGGTGGCCTAATTTCGGTTGTGGCTTTCTCGGCAGGGAATGTTGGAATGTTGTGAAGCATTAGGGGCGGGATGAACAAAAATCGGACAAAGCGGGTGGTATTCGAAGGACAATGGCATACCGGCCCAGATGCCGGCGGGACAATTACGCGCTGGTCAGTCTCAAGGAAAACCCTCATGCGGTGAGCGATTCCAACGGCCGGTGCTATTCTTTTCCATCCAGCTTCGGCTACTGTAGCAAGGATCTTTGATTGATTTTTCTTTCTAAATAAAATATGGGCATTCAAGTACCCTTGCGCAAGAAGGACTTCCCGTGTGTGCATGTGTTCAAAACACAAACGGTCGGGATGCTGTTCCGAATTGTACGAAAACAACGCGCATGAGTGTTTCCATAAGTATTGATATAAGTTGCGATCGATTATTAACCCGTTCCGAACGTTCTCGAGCAGCTTCTTCTGCTCCCGATTTGCTGCACCATATGTCCGACTGCACCGGTGCATCGCTGCGTTGCTCGTATGCTTTCCTCCCCGGGGGTGTGCATTCACTCTCCAGGCACCGTCGCCTACTTTGTTGGCTTTCAACCCCTTACGCAACACGTGCGTAGCCTAGGCCAAATGCCGCCACGCAAAGGGACGGTTGATGACGGGGCTTAGAGATTTTTCATCTCCCTTGCACCGCGACAAGATGCACACATGTTGTCGGAAACAATTACGAGGACTTCGGGCTTAATTGTTTTACGCGTTCAGGAGAGGTTTCTTTCTCTATATGTATTAATCGTTCAGTAGTCAATAATTTTCATCCGTCTCGGGAAAGGATTATTGAATTCAAACGTATACCTTGAAAGATTTATGTTTTTTTTAGTTTTAGGATACCATCATGTTCATTAAAAATGTCTTCTAATGTGTTTTTAACTATATGAACGCTTACAGAGTTTCAAGCGATATAAACTGTGCGATTTTAAAGTAACCTTTCGTTAAGATATCTTACATCATCAAGAAGTTTTCGTGAAAGTTTGCTTGATCCATCAAATTCGATAAGGTACACACTGGACTACTACTTGCTAATTATTTCCGCATAAAACTAAAGATTGAATTTTATAGTTTTGGTGTCTTTCACGCTGTCGTTATCTAGAGACATTTAGTATTGGATTTATTATTTTATTCACAGGCATTTTTCAACACTATAGTTCTTTATAAAAGATTGAAAAAGACTCAATATCTTATAGCAAAGTATGTTACGTGATATTGGCAGTTTATAGAATGGCCTCTTTCAAAAATACTGTTCCAAAATCGATAAAATGCCCACATCTTCAGTGTCTCTTTCCTGAACAAAGAAGGGAAATCTATACAAAAAGCTAAAAAGCATCGAAATGTAGTAATGCACCGCAATCCAACCGTATATTTTAAAGCCTCCCTTAAAGCGCAGAGGAAGGAAGTAATCTTTTTCTTATTTAGCTTCCTCCTCCCTAACAGTCCACGGTGCATTACTCCTGCAAGGGTAAACATTTGCTCATCAGCGGAGAGAAGAAAACCTTCCAAATCAACTATGATTACACCGGTCCGCTAATGTGTGCCCGACCGGTGTGAGCTATGCGGGTATGGCACTGGGCAGCAGCTTCAGTCGCGGCCCTAGCCCTTCCGCGGTCACCAATTATCGGGTGAGCGCGTCCGTTCAACCGGACGCATCCCGAAACGAGCGGTCCGAAACTGAACGAGCGAAACCCTAATTTGCCTGTCAGACACCACACCAAGTCACTGGCCAACGCACATCACCGGGACGCTGGTGCGACACCCGAAATGAGAGAATTACCGACCGAAAAAGGGAGGAATAATCTCTCAGGACGCGCGCGCGCGTCTTCCGCCGCAAGTAATGTGCTCGTGGCCGAACCGGACTGCGGACATCCTTTCCCGCCGGTGGAGCCCTTTTTTCGGCAAACGATTATCGATAATCGCAGTGCGACGTGGATTTAAATGCTCGCGTCCTTTTGCTCCGTGTTGGCTGCCGTCTCCTACTGCGGAAGCCTGCCACTGCCACCGAAGAAGGAAACAGGAAGACGGCTGATCGTTCGCCTGCTCTTACTCGGATGTATCGGAATTGAAATTACCCACACCGAGTCGCCTTTTTTCGGGGGATTTTGGTTTTTAGTTGGTATCGTTGTTTTTTCTTCTCTTAAGCTCTGACTGACGCTCGAAGCTTCCACACGGGGAATGCATCACTCGCTCGCGAAGATATTGGGAGGGTCGGGGTTGTTTATCGTTCGTGGGGAAAAGAGTTGAACGCAATTTCCATGCAGGAAAGAGAGTAAATTAGCGATACGAAACGATTCCTTCAATTCGGTAGAATCGGTAGAATCTGTGGGAATGGAGCGCGAAAGTCGAAGTTCGTCCTCCTGAAAGGATAATTTGTCGATTGCCGGGGAAAAGAGTGTGCTGCGGAGAAAAAGACCCGATCGGACTGAAAAGCCGTGAGAACCCGGCTTAAGTTGCTTTTTTCTCTACCGACAAGCTAATCGATTTTCCCGAGGAACACCCAAAGGCGTCATACTTCATACGAGAAGAAGCAGCACTTGCAGCGTGCCGGACCGCGACAAGACGACGACAAAAAGGATGCGATCATCATCACCTACTTCCCGGGAGGATCACTCCGCACGAACAGCCCGTATCTTGTTAGGCTAATGAGAATCCAATTTCGGCGGGCTTTTGTTTCTAAGTCTTTGCACGAGCGCCCATTACCGCCTAATAGGATCACTTGTCCTCCATGCGCACGAACCCACTTGGCCGTCCGTTCTAATCACTGCCGCGCAGCCGGAGAGTACTTCTTGTTACGGCCGCTGCTTAGCCCGCGCGATAACTTCTCGCCCCGTCGCCCCATCGCCAAAGATTAGGGCAGGCTTCATGAATAATACTTTGTAATTTGGGCGCTTCCAATTACCGTGCGGAGTCGCGTGTGCTGAGCGTGACTTCCCGTGCCGGGTGCGTGCTCAAATCGATAGAGCAAATTGCTCCCCAAAACCGGAGTTAGAAAACTGGACCCTACCACCAACGGAGCTGGAAAAAATGACGACGATCGCTGCGCTCGGACGCCTGGTGCGCGCGTTGTTTAGGCTCTAATGATGGTCATTGTTAGTGGCTGTCCGTTGGCACCCGGTGTATTAGACTACACGGACCAGTTCCGCTGCAGTTCACAGGATGCCGACACCGCAACGAGCCGTGGGGGGCTTCGGGACAAAACGGAGCACCGACTCCGGACCAGCCTGTGCGGTGTATTAATCAGGATCGGACAGCAAAATGAATCCTTTGCAGGTTCTACACCTTTGCGGCTGCCCGAACACGAACGTCGGAAGTTGAGGGATGCGCAAATAATCTTCCGAGGTCCTTCCGCCGTTGTTTACTCTACGACGGAGGTCTTTTGACGCCGCACAAGCCGCCCAACGTCTTTGCGCGAGGATGGAATTAATTAGGGACATCGGTAATTAAACGCACCTTAGCGTCCCGCGTGCTACAGCCGTGCTAATGATGATGAGTGCGGAAAGGATGCGCCCTCCTACACCCGCCGCAAGGAGGAAGTAATTTTCGAGGGATCGAACGGTCGATGATTAGTATTTGGAGACGTTCGGGCTCGAAAGGAATCCCTCGGAAGGAAGCATTATTCGCTCGTTAGGAGATCGTTTCGCTTGGACCGTTAAGCTTGTCCGCAGAAGAAGAAGAAGATGGCGATCGGGCGAACCAGTACGGGCTGCGTTCTCACGTCCCGTCAGACGTCAGACAGGTTACCGTTGCATTCGGGGCTGCCGTGCGCTGATCGATTTTCCTCCCCACGCAGTGAACCCAATCCCGATCGCACGGGACCGTACCGGAGCGATCGGAGACCACCGGTACGGTTGATTCTGGTGGCTGATAAAGACGGGCTACGCTTACCTACCTGACGGTGACGACGTCTCGAAGGAGGCACTCACTGGGACACAAGGAGAACCCCGGGGAAGGATTAAATTACACCCAACTTGACTTACTGCATCTACCTTCGCATACCTTCACGGTGTGCGCTGTTCCGTCTCACTCCGTTCCAACGGTTTGGGGTGTTAAAATCCTCTGTCCGCTTCGTCTGGGTCAACAACACCTGATCCGCAACTTTCGGCTGAGCCGTCGCACTTGCCCAAGAACAGCTCCGCAACGATGGTCTTGGATGTGCTGCGAAAAACGAAACTCAAGTCGAACAACGGTTCAGGATGACTATGACTATGAGAACCCCGGGAGATGCGTGCGTACAAATGCCAACACCAGCAACGTGGGTGACGCGTACCTTTCCGTCAAACAAATTTATTAAGTGAGAAAATTTCACCCCATGCGTAAATCACAACAAAGACCGGCCCACGGCGATTGGCCCGGGAGGGGGTGGGCCCGAACGTTCCGGTCGCCCTTTGTTCGGCCGCGTGAACGCCGCGCTCGGCTTTGTGTTCGGCCGGGGCAGGACCTCTTTTGCCTCCTGCGAGAGCGACAGCGAAGAATCGACATTAATCGACCGTTGCAGCCGTGACCAATTTTATCGCTTTATTAGACGCACAAAGAGCAGTCGTCGTCTTGCGGGTCTTTCGGGGCACTCCGGGCAGCGGGCTTCAAAGCGAGACCACCGCATCGGCGTTCTTGTTTTCGGACGATCGCGGGAATCGCTTCCCGCTGGTCAGTTTGTATCGTGTACAAAAGCCCTCTCTGGTAGGTCCTGTTCCTTATGGAAACAAGTTTTCTTTTTTTCTTATTCGTGTGCTCGTGAGCAATTTTTGCTGCAACGCGTATATAAACGATTGCTGTAAGTACCCCTTTCGGGCTGCTTTCCGTAGGGTGCGAGCGCAATAGCGCCCTCTTCTTCAAGCCGAGCATAATTACCCGACACACTTGTTTCTTTAGCCCGGAAGGCAACAGACTCCCGAGAACCGGTAAATCCGAAGTGATGTAAACGAACGGTTGCACTGAGGTCGGTTTCGCTTTCTGCAGGCTATTTGTACATCCCTAATTCAATTAGCATGTTGTTTGTTCAAATGCGATGAAACAATCCTGTTTGCTCACTGTACCGCTGTACCGGGAAGGAAAAACAGTAAATAGGTGAATTAAAATGCAATTACTAGTGTTTTGTTATAACTCCCAACCCGTGGAATGCTCTAGATTACGTGATCTGGGAGATTTTTACAGTTTCTTTATCGTAAAAATCTTCCTTTAACACTCGGGTGATCCTTTCCGACGCACCAATATTCTAAAATATTCTTCATTTTTATAAGTTTTACACCCTCTGCTGATTATATTGGTTCTGCAATAAGTTTTCAGTATTTTACAATAGTTTATAAACCAGTAATAATACTCTGATTAGCTCTATGATTTGATAAGGTTCCATTAGGGCTTCAATAAGGCTTCGATATGGTTCGATATGGTTTCGGGACAAGAGCGCTTAACACTGTTCGTGTTTTTACGACAAAACTATACTATTCTTGCGTTAGTTTTTTGTAGAAATACATTGTTGCTGTACGTCTTATTCAGTTAACCCTTTATATATTCCATGAAAAATGGGGTCAGTCAGTCATATGAAATGGAAATTAAACAAAACATCTTCGCAAGTCAAGTAGTGCTCGTTCGTTGACCTCTAATCACCTCAATTACGAAAGCCAATCGTAAACAAATTCTTTCGTCTCTCGCAGCACTCTTCCACTAACCCTGTTCTTTTAAGCATTTCCCTCAAGTTCTGCGGAATCCAACGCACTACTCCACGAAACAATGACAAGAATGGTAGGAATTTCTGGCGGCACACATCAGACCCCGGCGAACACGATCCGTGTACTATTTAGCATAATGACTTCTAAATGTGTGTTTCACTGCTGCACGCCTTCCAGCCTTTCAGACGTGTCTTTCCGTATCTCCACTGTCTCTAACGCACCCACTCAGCAGATCGGTCCTTGCCTCGAAGCACTCGATGGCGTGCGGTGATATGACTGCTTTAAGTGATCCTCTCCCTCCCGATCGATCGATCGCTCCGAACCCGAGATTCCATCCGAGCGAGAAAGAGAGGGAAAAGTAAGAAAAGTGCAAAATCGTCATTAGAAAAAAGCACCCTCTCGAAGGGAGACTCCGCGCAGAGACACGAACACGTCTTGCCGCCTGGTGGAAAGCGTTCGGGGAGGTGTTAAATTATCTTTTAATTTGTTAAATTCGACATTCGACGAGCGGACCAAGGGAGTGTGATGCAGTTCTTAGTTTTTCTGTCGCTTGGCTGGCATCTTAAGTATAGAGCCATCAATCAAACTTTAGCTCCCAGCACGTTCGGCACATTCGGCCCCAAAAGTGCACAATGTTGTCTAAGGTGGCCCGTCAGCGGCTCCAAACGCACGGATAACCCCAATCGGCGCAGGAAACGGTGGCCCGTTTTTGTGAGCCCCTCGAATCTCTCGGTGCCTGCAATTAGACGGCAGTTAGTAAAGGCATTTACACCGCTCATCAGGGACAACTCTCGGCACTCTCGGCGCAAGAGCGTTCTTCTTTTAGGGGCCAATCTATCGATCGATTGTAATTGGCCACACGATACCCGACGACGGTCGGAGCGGCAGGACGTGCGATTTAATCTGCTGCCGGGACCTTTCATCCCGAATTCTGGCAGTCTTGTTAGGAACCGGAGAACGTAATAAAAAGAGTGCTGAAATCTCGACACTTCGGAGCTGTCGAAGAAAAAGGGACCCCGATGCGTTCAACCAACCCGGATTAGGGGTCCGGTTGTGCTCTCGAACGTACGGGACGGCGCTTGACGGCGCTTCAAGAAACGAGCGTTGCATTAGTGCGAATTGGATCATTATCGCCCCATCTCTCCGTGCGCTGGCGCTAGTTCCCAGAACGATATCAACCGGCGGCTCGATCGGTTGAAAGCGCAGGTCCTCGTGGGTTTATTTCTCCGGTTCCTTGTTGCGCTCTCCTCAAAAGGACGAATAATGCTACGAACAAGAACCGACGCTTCTCGCCACCTCAACCTCAAGTAGAGCCTCTTCATAATGTCTCAATTTTGTTTGTTTTTCCAAACTCCCGTCCTGCGCCCGGTCCTCACACACTCACTGAAAAACTCAATTCATCACCCTTTCATCAAGGGTCCGTTGATTTCCGCCATCCTTCCAGCCAGCCCGGCCTCCGTCAATCCATCGGCAATCGATTAAATCCTTCCCATCGGGAAACGGAGTGGATGGGTGATGGGAAAATTATTAACGCGACCAACTTCCTCCAATAATCGCGCCGTCTCATGCGGTTCCCTATGGCGTGAAACTTCGCGGCACTTTCGTCAGCTTCGGTGCCGGTCGCGGCGCCCGAACATATCGCACCCGTTAATCCCCGTGCGGTGTGTTGGCAAATTGAAGACGGTCCGGTTAAACAAACAAATCCAACCGAAGCACGGCGAACGAGGGCCCGAAACCCCTGACGAGTCTGATCTTGCGATAAGCCCTTTCGGGGTTCCGCTCGGGGACGATGATTGAAGCCTTGCTGGGGCGAAATTGGCAGGTTGTGCCAAAACGCTTATACGGCAGCGCCAACGCAGCAGCACCAGCAGCGGGAGCAGATCCCACGGGGACGCAATAAAACACGCGCGGGAGCAGTGGTGCCGCAGGATGTGAGGATTATGATTAGCTTAATAAACTGCCACGGCAATCTCGGCGACGGGTTGGGATTGGGCCGAAGGTGATTGAGTAAAACGGCAAATTATACACCTCACGGTTCAATTCTGGGACGTGCGTTACCGATCGGCAGAATCAGGTTTTTGCAGGCTTTGTTTTTGTTTACACAAAACAGCTATACGATGCAGATGCGTCCTTTGCACCCGTTATTATTATCATTGATCTGTTTTTTTACGTGGTACATCCTGAAGAAAACATGCGGAGGAATAATCGCATGAATGGACGGTATAGCGTACATAAATGAACGGGTCATATGGAATTATCGTGTTTATTTAATTTAAATCTACTAATTTAAACATGTTTTAAGAATCACCATCGTTTACAGTGTTGGTACAAACCTGAGAGGTGAGGTCTCACAAAATTAAAGGCTCATGGTTGTTTTTCTCACTATGATGAGTCGTTCAATAAGCGATATAAAGATGACGATTTGGATTGTTCCGTAAAATTGGCAATGGCAATTGGTTTCTCATCGGTTTCTCCCGAGGACTCCCAGAGAAAAATGGACTTGAAATGAGCCAATTCGTAACATACTTTTAATAGCTTTATAAACTGTTTCTATACAGCGGAGGGGACTGGAAGATAGCTTTATTTGAATTAGAAGTGATGGAATCTACGGGAAAATCTAAGACAATCTCAGACTGCAGATATGGACAAAGCTCCAGTCATGTACGAATTGGTGTACTAAAACTAGAGAAGGAATTCTATTCACAATTAAGTGTACAAAAAATAAAGCAATGAGACGAACACCCATTCGCAGAGAAATATCGATAAATTATATGGTAATCTAGATCAAAGCGAGATACTTGCACACTGTTATAAAAAGGATACCTCCAACGAACCGTTCAATTTCTTATAAAGTCCGTCATAAGAAAGTATGCATGCTTTGAAATCCTTACCCTGATATTAAATATCGATCAATACCGATAATTAATCGAAAAAGGAGAGTTCCTAAACTGACCTCCAATTGATGAAATTTCTTCCCAACATAAAACTACGCCCATTTGACCACAATGCCCCTCTCGAACAATGACCTAAACAAAAGCGAACCCGTGCTCCGTAAACCGTCCCCTGGGCCTGGCGCATCCTTATTGCCCCCGTGATTTATAACTCTATCGGTCCAGCTCCAGCGCGCCGGTGCGCCGACGCGTTCCAGCAAAGGGTACCACCGAAACGGGGTCACCTATAAATTTTATCGAATTTTAGCGTAACCAAAACGATCCCCTCGACGCTCGACGAGCCCGGTGGTCCAGTGGGTTCGCTTCGCTTTCGGTCACTCCCCTGATCCGCGTTCCTCTTCCAAAGGCGACCGCCAGCGCACGATCCGTTCCACCGTGGCGGTCGACAAATCCAGTCGCAACGAATGACACGCTTCTTTGCACGGTGCGTATCCTAAGTGGGAAGATACATTGCTGTTGCGGTCATTTTCACACCTTCCGAACTCGCTTCGAACGCTTTTCAGGGTCAGTTTTTCTGTATTTCTATTCGCTGAGCCTCGCTAAGAAATCCACCGTACGATGAAGTAAACCCCGAACAGAGAAGAGCATGTCTCCGGAGCTCCGGAAGCACGACACTCTCTCTCTCTCTTTCGAGGGCATACGGTGAGCCTTTTATCCGCCTTCTCATTACGGTAGCTCGGCTCGGGTGGATCATTTTTGCGCAAAGTGCACCGGGCCGGGCACGGGTCTGGGCGGCGAAGGTTGCAATTAGTTAAAGCAACACTCGTGCCGACCTCCCGCTCATCTAATCTCGTCCGATCGGGATACGGAAGTGGGACTGCATCCTTCACCGTCGTTTGTTTTTCCTCCGCAAACCGACAATTTGCGCGGCAGGCGATCGTTTGAACTGCTTCCGACGGGCGCGTTTGCAAAGGCAGTCAAAGCGCAGGCGGCCGCTTTGAGCTCTAATTGGTGACGATAAGTGAGCACGTTGAGCAATAGTAGAGCACGGCCAGTTGGCGGCGTTTCGATGTCATCTGAGGCAACGGCCGTAAAGGAGATCACAGGACGATCGCCGCCGGGGTGCCGTGTATGAGAGGGATGTTGTTCCAGAGCTTCCGAGGTGTTTGAGCGCTTGAGCAAATAAAGGAAATGAGGAACAGGTCAAGGATTCGAGGGTTTGGGAGGTTGACTTTTGATATTCATGCTCCTAATACAACATATTTTCAGCACTATTAGGAAGATCATGAGAGATTCTGATCTTTACTTATTCTGAGATATTGAACCCAATTTAGGTAAGCGTTCAGAACTGAAGTGATAGTGAGTTTTGGAATGTAAAACTTTTATAAAGCGTTCTTGCAATGTTTTAAGACACAAAAACATTCGAGAGGAAGTTAAATTAGTCTTTATAGCGTCGATATTCCTTAAAACCCATCAAAACATCATATTCAATGTCGGAATCACCAACAATGTCCATCAAAATCAATCACGACCGTCACGCTTTGAACAAACCGCCAATTACTCACGAGGCGCCCCTGCTGACAGGAACCTGTCAGTGACTGTCCAAATCAACCCAACAGCGTGTGCTGTAAGGATGCCGGAACGATCTTTGTTTCAAAAACGTTGAGGTGACACCGCGTACATTATTGGAGTCATTTCTTCAAGGTCAATTAAAGCGGTGGAAAGAACATTAAACCGTGGCGTCGGGTGATCGCGACCGTCGTCTGTAAGTGATACTTTCGTAGTCGGAACTGATATTGATCCCGAGGGCTGGACGCGAAATGAAGCGATCCTCCAACATGGCGATCGTGTCCGAACTCCAACAACTGTTTCGGGCAGTTCGTATTCCTTCTTCATTTCTCGTTCCTCTACCGAGCGACAGCCAATTTCAATCGATTAGACAAAGCAAAAGGGAAAAAAGCAAATAAAAATCATCAAACATATGTCAGCACGTGCGCCACAGAACGGAGAATGCAGTACGGAGAAGGTGTGCTTGGAATAGCGCTGGCCACTGGACGGCAAACAGTAACAGCGGGCGCAAGCGAGCGAACTAGCGAAGCGATCTAGTCCTGCCAGCGCGCGATCGCTCCGGCTGAAAGCAATCTAATGACCAGGATGCACTGGAACTTGGGTTGCTTTGATCCTTCGCGTGGGCAAGGATTCGAGACGAGTGGATGAACACGTGTCCACGAGCGGCAGCAGTATCGCTTCTCCTTTTTCTGTTGGAACATTGTTGCTTTCGATTTTCCATTTCCCCTCTACAACACGCTCCTGCCGTCAGTTGGTGTCAGTGCCGAAGCCGTAGTCCTCGTCAGGAAACTGATCCTTCCGCGTCAATCGTTCAGCTGGTACGAGAGTTTTCGGTTTCCTTGCTCCAGCGCAGGAAGGGTCTCGAAAGCAGTGCTGGATTGGTAATTTCGGCAAAAGTACTTCACCTCGAGTTCACCTGCTTCTTTTGGATTTTTGCGCACAGAAACAAATCGGAAGTATCACCTGGAGTTTGGAAGTGTTGCTGACTTTTTTTTTCGTTGAACGCACTCTCTTTCTCCCGCCGTCGCTTGGAACTCACGTTGGAAATTGCTCACCCACTGGCAGCTCGTTTCCGGTTCACCGCAGGGATTCTACTGGCATGGCACCATGTTGGTGAGAAGTGACCGGATTTACATAATCGATTTCCGGCGCTCTTTCACGCGGCCACTTCCGCAACCAGAAACAGACTTTCTTTTTCCCTGGACGCTCGGAAGTAATAAATAATTTGTTTAGCGCTTTCTGCCCCAAAAAAGGGTACAGCAACCCGGCGGGATATAATGCGGCGGAACATATCCTCGAGATCGGGCCCGACTGCTGACGAGGAGCCTGACGAGCCAGCGCCGATCGTACCGCCGATCGTTCCGGATCATCACGGCGTGACGAGGCAACATTTGGAGGCGTCCTATAGCGTCCTTCGCTTCTCGGGAACAGCGCTTCCAATATGGATGGCCTGCAGTTTATCGTGCACGCCCTTGCCGCTCTTGCCGCCGTCATGTCCTCTGTTTTCTGGTGCGACTCCACCATCTGTTATCGCGGTGCGATCACCGTTCGCGTCCTCCATTTTCACCTAGATCAAGATGAGCTAGACCGAAAAAAACAGCCCAACGAGGATCAAGGATTCGAGGGATTTCACCGAAAAAAAACGTCGTTTTTCGGAACTAGGAATTAAATTAATGTTTCCTAGTTCGGGCGAATCCTTTCCCGCCCGAACAGCCTCCACCTTATGTCGAAACGAACGGATTGGGAAGGGTTTGCTCTTCTACGGAAGAATCCTTCCTTTCTGCCGAATGATGACACGCTGCCACTTTAAACGGTGTTGCTCAGTTCCTTTTAGCAATCGACCGGGTACGCCGGATAACCGGAAATCGATTTTGATCCAGTTCGATCAACGCGCGACTGACTTAATGACTATCATCAGCCGTGACGGCAGTGTCTGCAGTGCAATTAAACTGCTGCGATCTAGGAAGGGTGTTGTTTTTTTACCTTGCGGGATGATTTGCCAAAGAAGTTGAGACGGAGAGTTGTTATTATCGGGGACAATTAGGTGGGTTTGTTGTTTTTTGAAAACGTTTTTTTGGGCGTTTGATTTGCGGTGTGTTCGAGAGCGATTGAAAATTCCATTCCCAATAATGATACTTTATTAGCGTTTGTATTAATGAGAAAGTAAAAGATGCGTGCATTTGACATGGGTTAAGAAAATACTAGGTGATAGGGTGATTATCTCAGCACTTTGGTCGTTGTTGGCATCGGCATGAAAGCGGCATGCAAGTCGCCTTCAACAGAACTCTTTGAACGATACATTGAAGATCCTGCAGGGTGAGCTCTTTTCATTTCAGACGTGATATAGTATATTGTTGAAACGAAAAATCGAGCTAACTCTCTCAAAGTTCTTGAAAAGAACAACAACTTTAGTGTCCGTTTTTCTTCTTGGATACTTCGTGTCATGTGTCTGATGTGATGTGATGGTTCATCAGTAATTATGTATAAAAGTTTACTCAATGTTCTCAAACCTTCACATTAGCTTAGTAAGAAATCAAAATTTGGAATGGTTCAATAACATTTCATAAATTCAAACCCATTTTTTAAACTATTTTTTTACTAATTTTAGCATTTTTCTTCTTCATGCGCCTAGTTGAATGCAATCATTCAAGATATCCTTTAGGTTCGGACAAACTTCAACTGTACCAACAATTCACGGGTACTATCAAAACGCATCCTTCCCAGATCCTTCCACATCAATCAACCCCGGCTTCATCGCCTTCTTTGACGCTTCACGAATTTTCACCCAGTCACGTCCGCAACGCTAGATGCAAGCGCAACGCTCCTTTATCCAATTAAACATCCTGACAGGCATGGCAATTCGTGCGCTTGGAAGGAGAACTCAATCGCGTTTCAAACACAACACATCGCTCTTCACACTCCCGACACACGTTTCGGCGTCGGTGCGCTATCGCAATTCCCACCGAAAGTACCTGGAGCGTTACGCTCCGTGCTCGCGAGCGAATCCTTTCCCTCCGTGATGGTCAAATGATGAATTAATTTCGGTCCGGTCGGGGCGATCTGTTTGTTTACCTACCGTGGACGTATTCGGGGCGTGTTTATTGAAAGCACCGCGCGATGACGTTCAATCAATTCCGGCGCTGCCCGGGTGGAGTGGAGTCCTTTTTTATGCTCCGGGGGCACACGCTGCGATAATCATACGCATCCAACGTCCGCGGGTACGCACATTTGAATTGGGTAGCTCGATGTCCTTGTCGGATAGGGGCTTTCGAACAACGATTCACCCCAAACTCACATCTCTATCTACGACCGTGTTGGATCCCTCGGACCATCCGCGGTTCGGAGATCGGAGACTCGTAATAAATAGCATTTACCGTGGGCCGCCGAAATTCTCGGAAAATGGTCCCGTAGATGGTGCGTGGTTGGCACCCAAAAGAAAGATGATCCAGTTCGGGATGATCCTCTCTCTCTCTCTCTCTCTCTCTCTCTCTCTCTCTTTCCTGTTCGCTTAGGTGCGTGCGTTTGTGTTTTGAGGTACGCACGCACTACGCCGCGGGTTTTCTTTCGCTTCCTAATGCGGGCTACAAAGTTGCGGACGCTAAATAATTATAGGTTTCGCCGCCTGCAAGACCGAACGAGCCGAGCACGAGCTGAGCTGAGGATCCTGGCGGGCCCTGAACGCACAACTGGCCCCGTTGTAGGGAGAGCGCGGTATGATCGATGGGCCAGTTTGTTGTGCACACTTTTATCACACCAGTTGAAGAATGTTTTGCAAGGCAAACGAAAAAAGAAGACGATTTTTAGCAGACCGGTGTAAGATGACCCACCGCGAGAGTCATTTACCTGCGCTTTATTATGACAGTTATTTGACAGTGATTTGGCCGCAAAAAGGGAGCCTCCAACGTCGAGAATTGGTTCGTGAGTCCGGCACAGTTTCCTGGAAGCGCTGAGTGGTTCGACGACTACCTCAACCATGTTTGGACTGGTCCACGAAACGCACGGCATGCATCGATCGATGCACGTGCATGAGAGAAATGAACGATATGGAAAATGGTCAGTGGCAATCGGTCTTTATTTTCCTTCCCACTTGACGTTCCGCTCTCGACTGGAAAGCGTTTTTTCAAGAGTGGACACGAGCGAGAATGATGCGTGCCCCTCGTATGATGCCCACACCGAGGAGCAATTCCACATTCTCGTGTCTCCATCAAACACCAATCGGCAGACGGATGCGAAGCAACAATAGAGTAAAAAGCCCCGTTTGCAAATAAATAATGTCCATGTTTGCTCAAGAAGCACCCCCAGTCGTTATGCAACCACAATAGGGGCACCCCCTGCGCCGGCACGTAATCGGTTGCTAATTGTTTCATTGCCAATTCCGTGCAACATCGGACCGTTTTTCCGGAGGCCAAAGAGTCAAGTGAAACCGAATCTGGGCGAAACCCAGTGCCCCGACCGACTCCGCTCCAGCCCGTTGGTCCAATTAATGCGTCAATCTCACGGCAGCTCGGTTCGGTTCAGCGTTCCGTAGAGCTACGAATGGAACGTAAGTCAATATGTGCCGGACAATTGGGTGCCGAACGGTGTCCAGATCCGCCCGTTACGTCTCCCGGCCAGCCGGGATGATACTCCTGGCCGATGCATGTGTAGTCCGGCTGTGTTTGCACTGGGCAAACGGTGGAAAATTTCGCGAATTGTTGTTTATACAAGCGGCCACGGTGCGCGGATCGTGGACCGTGTACAATAAGGGAAAGCAATTTTCGCGTTATGGGCAAACCAAAAACGTACCGTCCGGGATTGGGATTGGAGATGTCCCGGACCATGCATCCATGGCTCGAATCGATATGCATTATTTAATGATGGTGCGCTGATGAAATTTGCCTCATTGTGTACGATCACATTCGGAACGATCTCATTAATTTGTGACAATTGTTTGTTGTCTCAAGTAAACAGAACACAAATTGTGTATGGCTCGAGCGGTCTATTCAAGAAGAAGGTTGACAACTTCTCTTTGGCCGGTTTTAAGATACGTTTTCCAATCGTTTTGTAGGATGTTCCCACAATTTTTTCGGTAAAAGTTCTTGATGGTATATTTATTCAAAAATTATTCATACTAAATCAGGTGTTACTTTCAAAACTAAGTAGAAAAATTTTATTGATTAGTGTAACAAAATGATGAAAAACATGTAATCCATCAGCCAATGGACAATTTCTAGACGAATTCGCATGTTTTTATACGCAACGAAACTGCTCCAGCGTTCGTTTATTCAGGACGAGCCACGCGACTGGCACACGCGTCGGTAACACAATACAATTAACATCGCCAGCCTTACACGGAACCCATCCATGCGTAAGGCTCACCACAAACACCGGACACCGGCCACACTACTGGCGATCGAGCAACATCCACACACACACACGCACACTCGCTTTTTTCCTCTTATTTTCCATTCCATTTTCCTGCGCCACTTCCAAAAGTGAGTCAGTTGGAAAGCCACCCGAAGGAAACCGCACCGACCCATAGACACGCCCGGAGAGGTGCCCGCGGAGGCAAAGGGATCAAACGATCGGTCGCCTGCGGGTAAGGGAAAAGCGGAGGGAGAGGATTTGAGACGTTTTGTTTTCTTCCATTTCATTCGCTCCCTACCCGGCCTGCAAGGGACGCACTTCTTGCCTAAGACGCACACCGCGACGCGAAGTAGGGGAAAAAACACAACCTTCGGGCATAGGAAAATTCATCATCGAAGGATCTGAAAGGCAGCATATGTTGCCATTTCGAACGCTAGCTGGGGCATAGCAGCAGCAGCAGCAGCAACAACAAAAAAGCGATGAACAAGTGACGTCTTCTGCTGCTGCTGCTGCTGCTGCTGCTGTTGGTAGTTTCTTCCTTCGAGAGCGGGTGCAGGGGTTGACAATGGGCGTGTGGGACGAACCGGAGGTGCAAACGGTTCCTGTTTCTTCCTTGCCCTTGACGGCCACTTCCGGACCAGCAGTGAGGGGCGCTCACGGCGGCAACAAAGGGGTAAAATGGCTCCCCAGGCTTCTACCGCCAGGATCATCATCCCCGCCAGGACCTGCTTCTAACATCTCGAGCGGGCGCACGATCGTTTCCCAAAGCACAACCTAACCCCAGTTCCTGATGATGCTCATTTTGCGTGCCAGTAAATTATGGAACTAATTTTCGGTGATTTTGCTCGTCCATCCTCCCAGTGCCGGTGCGTTTTGTGTGGGGCGCAGAGTGATCACGCTCAAATTAAGTGCCTGCCTCGTGCCTACGCGTGATCGCGTCGACCGTCCGGCCCGGTCCGGACAACTGGTCAACACGTGCGGCCGTTTTCGTGTTAGAGCGTTCCCGCTGGCGCTCTTTCGGACTGCCATACGACCATCCCTGATGCCGGTGATCGAGATCGAGCCCTTCGCCTACATCAAGCATCTGTGGGCGCGCGTTACGTCACATTAGTTCCAGTATCCTTTTGCTCGAGTGCCACAACCGCGTGCGTCGGCCGGTGCACCAGTTGGCGAATTTTCTAGTCTCCCTTGTGCCTTGTGCTGGTCCATGACCGTGTGCTTATCTTATCCTGGCGTGCTAGAACCGTCTTCTAGACCTCGCCACCGAAAGGGAAACATATGCCATACGTTACGTGATGTTTGTTTTGTTAAAGTCGGCCCAAAACGCACCTCACACACCCACGTGCTTGCGGGTTCGGTCCTTTGTGCTTTTGCGCCGGGTCCTGTATCCTGCTGCCCGTAATTTGGCAGGATGAAATATCGGTTTTGCCACTTTGCGTGAGCTTCTGGGCTAGTCAGAGGGTATTTCGCTATTTCGAGTATTTCTAAGGTGTATGAAGATGGGATAGACGCTTTTCTGTATGTACGGAAAGAAAGACAGAAGTTATTCACAACGTAACAGCGCGACATATTTGAACTCTGAAATTTTAATAGTTTTCTTCTGGAATGGAATGATTTTCAAAGCATATTTAAAAAATAAGTATGAAAACAGTTGAAATATGAGTCTTTCGTCAATATTTTGAAATTACTGACTTAAGTTGTTCCAAAGGTAGTGAGAGCGTTCTTACATTTATGTCAAACGATCTTATTCTTCTGCTCACCTTCCAAAAAATATAGTTTTTAATATTGTTTACTAACCTCAAATTGTTTAATTTGGCTTCATATGGATGTAAACATTTGTCCGTAACTGTATGATGCCAATACATTTAAAAAAATATATTTATTTATAATTTTTAAAATGTATCTCTTTAATATTCTCTTTGAAAGAATAACCAGATCATTGCCATAGAAATTTAGTACTAAAAAACTATCTAAAACTTTTAGAAGATTATTTACTATCATTCTAATTTGTAATGTTCGCAGTATTTCTTTCAGTCGTTTACATTTCTTTCTTGATTATAGGATAATCTATATAACATAAGCAAAAACTTCGATTGTTTAATTTGAACGTTTTGTATTTAACAATTAACCCAACTTCTTGCTCTATGTACATCCCCCCTCTTAGCGAATCATAAATTAAAAACAATTCAATAAGTTAACTATTGCATCCGTCGAGTTCCTCTCAGGCACATATTTACACCGGGACTCCGCAGCATCCCGCTCCGACTGCTAATCCAGCAGCTCCGCCAGCGCACTGATGTACGATTGTGCCATTTGAAGTGTTTCGTGTTTGGACAGCTGCCGGTCGTTTCCCAGCGAGGGCAGATACTGACGCAGCCGATCGAACGCCTCGTTCAGGCCCTTCATGCGCTTCCGTTCGCGTGCGTTGGCCGCCAGACGACGCGTTTTCCGCACGACCGTCGGCACGGTGCCGCCCCGTTTCCGTTTGCCCTTGACAGGAGTGGGCTCCACCGTCACTGGGATGTCACACTCGGAACTGGCACTGCTGCTGCTGCTGCTGTCACTGCTGTCCTCGGACGTGAGACTTTGCAGAAGCCGCAGTTGGGGATCCTCGCTGGTTGGAGTGCTGCCACTGTCACTGCATGCGCCACCGGAACTTTCAAACTCTGGCCGCTGCAGGAACGATTCGCTGCTGCTCGCAAACTCTCCACTGTTGCCTTCTTCCGACGTGCAGTAGCCGTAACCATCGAAGTAACTCTCCAGCCTGCTCTGATCGAACGCTGACTGACAGCCGCCAAACTGCTGCCCGTAGTACGACGGAGCGAAGCTTTGTTGAAAGTAAAACACGTCTGCCGCACTCATGTTGCCGTCAGTTTTTTCCCGTTTACAAACACTCCCTTGCGAAACTATTCCAGAACTGATGGTGTTGTGAGCCACTGGCTTCTTTCGCCTCTGAATATTCCAGAACTGAGCTGACTTGTCGGGTGTTCCGAGCCTTTTTATACCCTTCTGCAAGGGTGCCGCAGTCGGTTCTTTTCGGTTCTTCGGTCTGCCTTCGGCTTCGTTCCAGCGCCGAAACCACTTCTCCATCCCAGCCAGCTCTCGGTGGGCTTTCCGTGCGTCTCTTTTCACCGTTCTATCCTGCCCCGGGGGTTCGTTTGGGCTGCGGTTCCTCCAGCCAACTCAAACACGAACGCGTGCCGTCGCTTCTGCACCAATCAACGCGGCTCTCGCGCCCGGCTGCACTACTGCGCAGAAGTCATCACCGAGTGTTGCCTTCCGCCGGAGGCTCTGCCCGGATGCTGCCGAATGGGGAAGCCGCTCCAGGGTCAAGGGTTGATCCCGCCGGCTTGTATCGGTGTATTGCAATCCAATTTCAACCCGTCACTTATTATAACTCTCCAGTTCCCACGAGCGAACGCGCTGAGATTTCATCGGCTTCCGTGCATTTTTGTGGTGGGCAAAAGTTTTCCAAAATATATGGAAACTGCCTGTGCGAGCGGAGAAATTCTCACGGACGCCCGAGTTGACCCTGAGGCTGTTGGGGGGGGGGGGGGGTAGAACGAAAAACCAACACCAAAAAGATAATAAGGAGGGCGGTTCCGCCCGGTACGGCTTTCGATGGCAGATTTGGCTTCCTTTTTTCGCTTGGCCCTCCAAATATTGGCTGATCGTAGATACGGCCAGCGGAAATTAAATAGCTGCCGATCAATTTCCTGTCCCGCTGTGGACGTGAGGAGGTTTTTTTCGGAATCGGAATGCGATCCCGGTATCCTTTCGCATTAGGACGTGCCGTTCGCTCGGCAGGAAGGATAATATTCGCCCGCACCGACGATCTGTGCTTGATTCTAGGTTAAAAATGTCTTTTTAAACCGTTTGTTTTCCGTACGCGCTTCTTCTGTCTTTCTTTCTTCCAACGCCGCTCCCTGTTTGATCTGACCGATGATCGCAACACCCTTCGAGCGTTCGAGCGCCTGAGAGTGCCACACACATATCGAAAGCTCCTGGCGATCTCGATCCCTTTGCTATTCCTTGTCTCCGGGCAGGTGGTTAAACTACCGCACGGAAAAATGCAAAACGTGCACGTGCTGCCACCGATATCTGGTGCGGAAAATCAAAATTCCCCTGCCGAAAGCCGCTTTGTGTGCATGGAAGCGGAACCTGTCCCAGACGGAGCGGCAAAATGGGACCACCGCCCGTAACATGCAGCCGTCCCGTGCTGCTGTCCCCGTGCCCGGGGTGATACTTTGATATTGATATGCCCTGAGAGGATTATAATTTTATGATTATCGATTTGAGCCCCTCCACTGGCCGGTGCGGATGTTGCGGGAGGGTGCATAATTTTTCATTCTAGTTTATGTCTCCATAGCGCAGTTTTGACGTCGTGCAGCAGGTCCCTGTCGCCGAACGCTCGCTTCGTACAGCGCGTGGCCCGCGATGCATTGTCCTGTCCGTCACGGGTGCGACGTTCCGCGATCTGCATCTTACACATTCGTCCAGCAGAAGCCGGTCGTCGAACTTGTTGCGAATGTGCCGTGCCGTGGAATGCAGACAGTGGCTCGGAACAGGTGAACCGTGTGCCTGCTTGCGAAAGGATCGGAACCATCCACCCAGAAGGACGATGGAAGGCGGACCCGGGCAACGTTGTCCCAGTTTATTTATGATGCTCCGCACAGTCGTGACAGCCCGACCGGTAGGCGGTGTGTTCGTTGATATTGTCCTACCGGGCGGAGATCCTGACGACAGGATGATAAACGGAGCTACCGCGGCAAAGACGTCTCTCAAATTAAAAACCAATAAAACGCCTCTTGTGCGATGGGAGTCCTCTCCTGGAGAGCTGTTCTGGCGCCATCGGAGCCGTTTTTGTTGCTGCTGTCTCCTGTCGTCCTCACATCGCAAATCAGATCATCTTTCGGCGGGCTGCGGCTCGCACCGGACAACCCCTTATACTCTGAGAATTTATTGCAAGCGCCGGTGCGAACAACCTACCCTAACGATGCAGGAGGCTAGATTCACAGACGCTTTCGGGAGTCGGTCAGGAGTGTCGGGCACGACATGCAATGCCACCCACGAGTACGTCTGGGATGCGGCAGAAGGATTAAGACCGGTCCGGTGTTATTCAATACCCTTGAGCGGGTATGTTCCTTCGCGGAGGATCGCTTCGGGGACCGCTACTAGCTACAGTGACGAGCGATGGAACTGTGTGTATGCAAAGAGGATGGATTAGAAAGGATAATCGTTTGAAAGCTAATTGGAAACAGTGAGCAGTTCTCAAAATCCTCCAAAAAGAGGTGTTTAAGAAAAGAACACAAAAAGAGCTGTCAAGACAGAGCAGAAGTGATACAATCGATGTTTTTACAGATTTCATGAGATTTAAATTTGTACGCATTTGTTTGAAAACTGCCGTGTCGATATTCATTCTACTAATCGCGTTACTATAGATACGCCTACTAGATATGTGACATCTGTCAAATGTTCGTGACCAATCCCTCCCATGTCAAGAATAATCGCATGGGTGACAGTGTGCAATATTAGGCGTACTAAAAATCGCCGAAATTTCATCCTTTTTCGAAGGTCCCTGTACCACACTGTCTAGCCGCTCCGTAGTGCCCTTTCGCCTGCCAAACTAATTGATTAGCCGTTGTTTTGATCCGTTCCAACACTTTCAGCAAAGCGTAAAATTCAACACCACAAAACGCTCAACCCATGTCGTGAGCGACCGTACGCACCCATACGCATCTTTCCTCAGCCACGATGCGGTGCGTGACGAGCTGTGCGTGTACCTTGTTCTAGAAAGATCTCTTATGCGTTAGATTTTTTTTGCCTAATGCCATTCTTAACCCGATCCATCGCCGGCGCACCGGTAATCGAATCCTCTCGAGGCCGCCCTAACGGTTCTAGCGTGGTCGCGATCGAACGCGGCCTTCTCGGAAAGGAACCTTCAGAACGAGGTCGCTATCCGTTCTGCCCTAGGTTCTGGTGCGAAATTTAAATTCTATCATCCTCTATCGTCCCGTCACGATCAAAAGAGGGTTTAAGGAGTTTTTTTTTTTGTGTTTCTGAACATTATTTTTTGGTCAATAGTTGTTTTTTTTTCGTTCGTTTGGGGGGGGGGGGGACTTACGCTCAGATGGAGCTTCCGCTTCGGGCTGGAAAAAAGTGCCACAGGAAGTCAATTCCTGATGGGACACTGTTCCCACTGGAAGTATGGGAAATTAAAATCACATCTTCCGTTTCTTGGGGAGGTCTTCGATCGACTCACGTCCCGTAGAACGTTCTGACATCCTTACGTGCTTCACTTCTTCGTCCTGTGCTATACCTTAAACGCAAGCGTTCCTGCAGCACCGAACGTTCTTGTGACGGTTTTTGTTCTGGGTGCGCTCCTCCCTAGCGATGGTGTAAAAGGTGCATTCAGATCATCGAAAATTTGCCCCCGGGTAGTTGGGAGCTCAAATTTCACCCAAACCTTGCATGGTTGGAGTTTGGTTTTTTGTGCTTCACATCTTGTCTCCTCTAAGACCCCACACACTAGAACCACTGCAAGCGTGTGGTTCGGTGCGGTTTGGTACATTTTCCGCACTACTGAAAGTTTGCGGCTTGAACAAACGGTTTAAGCGACCGAGAAAAAAACGTTAATTTAAAACAGCAACAAAAAAATGCTGGCTTCCAAAAAACCACACACCACAGGTGAGAGAACGTGCAGTGCGGTTTTCTGGTTTTAACATTTATGGTCATAATTAAGTGATGTACCAGAGCGTTTTTTGGAGGCTGCGTTGACATCGACTGCTTTTTGCGACGCAACATCCAAGCGTGAAGTGACTTTTTTCATCTCTTTCTCCAATTTCTACCAGCCCTACACGGAAAGTGCATGCACACAAACGCTTTATCGTCAGACGGTTTTTTTGTTATCAAATTCAACCGCTTGCGTCTGGTTTTTGGAGGAGCTTCTGCAAACGCCATCTGCGACATCAGCCACAGGATCAAGTTGGTTTCAAACACGCTGGAGACTACCACATACCCAAGCGCAAGCAATTTTCCACTCAAACTCGCATCGTCATTTGAAATTCGTTTCCGGGTGGTTTCCGAACGATTTCCTCTTCTGCGATGGCAACATTGCCCGTAGCGTAAACTATGATTAGCGAAACAATAGCCCCAATTACGGCTCTGACAAATCAAATCGGCCCAGTTTGAGACAGTTATGATTTGTCCGGGCTCAAGTGCGCCCGCAACGGAACTCTCGTGTCCCTGTCGCTCACGGAAGGCGACACGATCCGAAACTATAATTATAAATCAATTTCTGCTCGTCCTTGAAGCGCGCTGGTACTCGTCCTTCAGAATGTTTTGAGTTGGAAGCGTTTTTTTTTTTCTTTTGCTTCCACGGCGATTTGAAGACTTTTCTGCTCCATTTCTTTTCCCATCGCCAACGGACCAATCTTCCACTTCCTGCTGCGGACGCCCCTCAAGTGCTCTCGTTTTCTTCCGCTTCGCAATAATTTCCACGCAGCCACAGGGATACAAAACAAGCAAGATACGTGTAATCATGGGCACCCGGATCTGAACCTACGCGACGGTGAACAATAGAGTGAAACAATTATTTTCAAATAAATGCTGCGCCCTGAACGCCCTGGCTACGTGCGGAATCCTGACCGGGCGCTCGTACAAGGATTTCGACGGCCTGAACTTGCGTGCGTCCGAGGAAACGGACTCTTCAACCGCGCTACCTGCCGCTCCAGGATTTGTTTCTAGCACCTTCGCCCAGAGCAAAGAAAAACCTTCCCAACACTTGTCCGCATTCGGTGGCAAAAGGTACCTCTTGGTTGAGGATCAGTTTTTTTTCCAATTTCTTTAATTTCGTTTCCCTCATCCCACTTCCCAGTCGACCCGGAGCGTTGTCAATTCGGAATAACTTCAAATGAAAACCCCGTCGCTACCCCCCCGCCGGGAGTGATATAACCTGCCTTGTGAGCGCAATAGCTGCTTCGCCACAAAAGGTACAAATATTATTTCCTTCCCGAGACGCCCTCCTCGCGCAACAATGGGACGCAACGCAATTGCCAAACCCCGGCGCGGGCGATGATAGAGATTTTATTTCCCACAACAAGCCACCGTCAATCGGCACCAGCCCGCGGCGGATGAGGAGGAAAAACAAAAGGAAACCCACAGCCCCGGGTTCGGGTGTTTGCCAAAGCGGTGCGCGCTTTGGCTTTTCACTATTTGCGGTGGGAAGGCGCGGTGATGCTTTAGAAGTTCCTTTTTTTCGTCCCCATTGGAAGGCGTTTACGCATCGGTAAACGGTTCATCCCCCTGGAGTTAAAAGTACCATCAAAATGACATCCATTGACGGACACAGGAACAGAAGACTTGTTCAGTGCCGCAAGCGACGAACCTGTCACATTGACGTTGCATTCGTTTTAATCGAGCAGGCTTCGTGTGGCATCGTAACAGGTAGCGAAAGGATAACGAAAAGGATAACACGGCCACACAGACCGAGCCCATGGGATAGTCCACACTCAACCCATTGCCAGCGGCGCTTGGTCCCGTCGATCTTATCGGACATGGGAAAACAATCGCAACATCCGACCGCAACTTGTTCCCATCGAGGATGGCTGCTCTTGATGGCTTTGTAGGCGTGATGTTGTTACCTAGAAACAAAAATCTCCCATTCACCCTTATCCACCGAGCAAGTGACAAAACCAGTGTCCTTCTCACGATCGCATGAGCCGCACGATCGGCGGTGCGGTGACGGTGCGCAATAAAAGTGTAAATTTATCGATCGTTAAAGGCGCAGGACTTTTACTTTTACAACCATGCCGTGGTCCGGTTCATTCAAAAAGTGCTCATCGAAATTCGATTTCATTCATGGTTTTCTTGCGACGCTTTCTGAGGCCGGGCAACTTCCGTCCGTGCCGATCGATCTGCCCGGAATCGAACGAACCTCGGGAACCCTTTCGGCGGCGTGTGAGAACTCGAGCTGAATGGGATTCTCAGAAGATCCAGAAGCTCGTTCCCGTGGGGTTTATTCAAGGGGGGGGCGGGGTGGATCGTTTTAGTTTGATTAATTCGATAAGCCAATTGGGAGGATCCAATCCTCCAATTTGCTTTCCTTTCCTGCGAGAGGCGCGTGAAAGAGCGTGTTTCGGGTGTGCGAAAGTGTTTTTTTGTTGCTCAACGAAAACGTGTTATAAATCTTACCTAAACTACATTCTCATTTGTCAACTTCATATAAAAGGGGACATGAAACGTTTCTTTATTTCGCTTGCGATTTTACATCCTAAACCCAAAGTTTTTTAAGGGTAGATTCACTTTTCTCCTTAAACCTTAAACATTCATGTCGACCGCGCCCAGCCACTCTGGGGCAAAGCGCAATATAATATCCTCATCATCGGACGATTTTTCATTATCAAATGCTCAAAACGGACACTTCCAGTGAAGCAAACCTCCGTTCGAAACGTGGGCCCTCATCATTTGAGGCGCTATTGTTGCGAACTGTATGCAGCGTTTGGCGTTCTGATGCAAAACCTCAGTTCTTGCACCCTAGCTTTACAATCTATCGCTATGAAGTCAGCATCCCAAAAGGATGCATCCAAAACGATGGAGAGGTCAATCAACTTATGTTCCCTTTTTTTTGCACACCATCCTTCCAACGCCGAAATGAAGTCATCAACGACCACTAATAGGACAGCGCTGGCAAGTGGCCTCGCGCGCGAAACCAAATCACTCATAACTCACGCGGCTCCCGGTGCCCATTAATTAGCGCGTCAGTGTGCGTTTGGCTCCGGCGCCTTCAACCCTTCTGGCTCGAGCGTTGAGTTGTTTGTTTAACGCCTTCTAATTTGAACGCCAAGACTCCCTTCCCTGAAGGTAACACTCAGAACACAGCCGCGATGCAGTTTGCTCGATACCGATTTTTGGGGTAGATTTTTTGTTTTCGTTCTACCCCTCACTAGAAACTAATCTGCTTCATTTGATGGGCTCCCCCCTCTTTCGATGAAAGGGCGGACGGATTCTAGGAAATTTTAGAAAACAAGAAGCATGTTACCCTTGAAGGGCTTCGCGACAAGCACTGGGAGAAGGTGTGTTTTTTATCTGCTGGGCGTTATTATTCCTCTTTCGGGTTCGGCGTTCAAGCTTCGACTTTTTTCCAAACGATTACGATTTTTTTAATGAAACAGTACTTTTTTCATCTTAATCGAGCCGATGCTTACGTTGTGGTTTGTTCCCGAACCGCAGGAGCGAGCGAGCTGCAGCGTCCGAGAGCGTGCAAAGTGGAACATCTGCTGAATCGCTGACGCGTCTGCCTCGTGCTGCCAGTTTCTGGGAAAAAAAGTCTACACATTTGATCCTACTGCTTGCGTCAAATGTAGAAAAAATCAGGAAGTTAAGCTTCCTTCACCATAACATACGGAACAGCAGGAACTATCGGAACAGGTTCCTTTTAGACCCTTTTTCTCCTTTTATTACAAAAAGAAAACATCGTTTTTATATTGCTTCCGAAATTCGGTAGCAGAACATGTGACAAATCTGTAGCTTCGATTTCACTGCTGACATACTCAGGAATATTACGTTAACAAAATTGTTGCTTTAGAGTTGGAATTGAAACTAAAAATTAACATTATGCCAAGAAGGGGACGATCTATAGACTTTCTACAACAGTTCTCTACACCAACCCAACAGGCAACGGAATCAGCACATGACTAATGGCACGATCATGACTTCCGATATCCTTAACCACTTGTGATTAACCGTTTCTCATTCTCATCTCGACGTGCACAACGTGGAAGCGGTAAACTTCCGGTGCACTCGCATAATAGCGCTCAAAAACCACAGTTTCTTCGGCGTAATCGAGTGCGATATGTTTCCAATTGATTTCACGCTATACCTAACGGTACCGCGCAGACATACTGCTTCCGTTTTGTTCCTCGCTACTGCTCGGCTTTAACCTTTCGCCGAAAGGTACAGTACCATGATTTCACTATTTCAAGCCGATAAAAGAGTCCGACTTCGAAGGCTTCTGCATCGGCTGCGAGGTAGCTGTTTACAAAGTAAGCGTTATGAGTTCACCCTAGGATAATTAATCCGATCCTAACCTTCGACTCTGCCACTGTGCATCGCACCGGCACCAGAGTTTTCGATTAATAAAGGCGAACGAAAGCGGAACTCAAATTTTCCACCTATTAATCACCGTCCTCGATCGGTCCCAAGCAGTAAGGCTTGAGAAACGAGCACGCATCCGGTGCTACTGCTCAACACGTTGAAAAAACAACACTCTGCGAGTGACTCTCCGGTCAAAGGATACACATTCTCGGTTGCAGATATCTCCCCAGCGCCGGGGCTTCTACCTGTTGTAAGGCTTTTCCTGTGCGATGTCGCACGCGGCAGAGGCACACTGTCTTCTCTGCGCAATATTTGTCCACCGGCATAAAGTGCCAAAGAGGACCGAAAACAAATCACCTACGGGCGACCTGTCAGCGAGTGAAAGTGAAGACATAAATGCTACCCGACGGAAGGACATCCTTCCTGGAGTCGGACGGGACGAGGATGAGCCGAAAAAAATGCAACCCCTTTGCGCTCTCCGACACCCTTGTCACTTGTTGTGGTATGTTTTTTTCGCCTTCCATCCTTTCCCCGTTCAGATCCGACTCGAAGGACCAAAATCGCTACTGACACTGGCCGAATGTACAAATTAAAAAACGATCAAGGTGACAAATGGTAGCTCATTTGTACCGGCACAGTAGGCGCCAACCTTTCCCCGGTTGACACTATCACCACGTACCGATCGGGCTCGTGTCGATCGTAAGGAAAAGTGATCAAGTGTCGCCCCACCTTCCCGGAAGCGTACAAAAACACGATCGATGGTAAAAAAAATCGTGATCGCGATAACGGGCGAAGGAAAGCGAAACGCCTCAGGAGAAAGTGCTGACAGTATCCGCAGAACCAACAAAGAAACACGAAATTATCTTCACGATCATTCTCCTTCAGGTGTGTTTCTAAATTCTGGATCTAAATCTCTGCCCTACAGCCAGCGCAACAGTAGCTGCTACATCTGCATAAGAAATGTAGAGCACGCGCTCGAGTGGATCCTCTCCATTGGGCCGCGATCATACTAATCCAATCATCCCACTCCAAAGCGCACCCTCCGGACAGCGATACGAATGCTCTCTATTCAATTATCACGCCCCGGGACAATGGGATCATTTTATTGGAGCAATTACGTGCTGCTCACCCTGACATGTGCTCAGCTTCCGATGCTACCATGCGCTAGAAGCACCGCCAGAAGAGGCCCCATTGTTTGCCGTTTCGTCATGGTGGGCCTCGGGGCGATCGGTTCACGAAACGGGAACGTCCATTGAGGAAACAAAAAATCAAGAAAACCGTCTATAGTTATCCAAACATCGCACTGGATGACGGGAATGAATTTACATAATCTCAATGGGGCAAGCGAGACCCGCGCCCGGCTTCGATCAAGATCCTCGACGAGAGCGGCCGTGATGAGAACGACGCTCATCGCCGTGGTGATGATGATGATGATTAATCGCTTTCCCAACGTCCAAGCGCGTCGGAAGAAAGCAACCAACCAGAGCTCCAGGCTCCGAACGCGGACTCATCGATCGGTGCCGGCGATGGTGCCCGGCGCGGTTTTGTTATGATTATTTTTATTGTTATTCTAACAAAAACTAAGAATTTCGAGCTCCTCGAGCACAATCGCGCACGGATCCACTCGCGGGGCCCCCGGAACCCCGGAATGTCCGTGGACCACTGGGAATCAAACAAAATCCTGCTCTAGTGGGTGCTCGTTTACATACTTACGGGGAGTGCAGTGCGCTCTCAGGGCGCAGTTACCCGTCGCCGCGGCCGTCGCACGGTCGGAGCTACTTGAACTCTATGGAATCTCCCTGCCCATCGCGCGTTCGATCGGTTACTTCAATTTCCCTCTCGCCCCTTCGATGGGACGTCTCGCACTCCGGCACTCCGGATCCACATTCTTTTGCGCCTTGATTCTTCCTATCAGCCCAGCTCCACTCGAGTGTGCCAGGGGGGGTGCCTCACGGACGCTTCGCCGCTTCGGTCCATGGCACTCTAAAAATTGTCCGAAAAAAGCAAACCTCGGACGGCTTCGGAGGAGTCGGCAGATTTCAACATTGTAGGCCAGGCCACGTTCTTCCGCACGGCGGGAATGCCGGGGCGAGTAAATTGATTCCAATATTGCCGGCAACAATCGGGCAAGTGGCCACGCGAGATATTCTGGGCCATCCGTGCGCACGATACAGCGCCCGAGGACGTCCGGAGGCTGTTTGCTTAGTTGCTGGGCGCGCCGTGCGTTTGTTATTTGCTTGCCAATCGTCAAATTGCCATCACAGCGGGCAGCGTAACACGCAAACACGAGGTGGCAAGAGCCTGCACCGATCGGCTGCACGCAACGGATTAGACGATTTGCATACGTAATGAAAGTGAATCAGAAGTCTGTCCATCGTCGGCTGGAACGCGCGTTACCGGTACACAATCAAAAGGGAGCGATGTGTCGGAGCCGATACGACCGATCGAGTAGATCCCGAAATGGAAGAAAAAAAAAATCACCCCGCCGGCTAGCAACTCACCCGGAGTGGAGAGCACTCGTCACTGGAAGCTCAAGATCTGAAGGGTACGATGAAGATTCGTTCTTCCAATTCCCTAAAAAACGGTTCGTTATGGAAACGGTCGGACCCAGAATGGACCTTCTATTTCTTCTCGGTTCGTGCTCCTCGTCGCGATAAGCCTCGGAGCGCTTTATTTGTAACCTGCCCTTGTAGCCACGGTCTCTTCCTACGGTCCTTCCCGAGCGTGCACTTCACATTTACCGAGCGTTTATTAGATCTCGCACCGGGACCGAAATTATCGAAATCAAATCATATCGGACCTCCACATCCCCGTCCACACCGGTGGCAGATGGCTACTGGGCCCGAGGCTTCTCCACCTTCGGTTACACCTTCGGTTCGGGCGCCTTCGGACGGCAGAACCGGTAGTAGACCGTGCCCACCAGCATCAGCGCCAGCGTCGTCTTGGCAACCTGCAGCAGCGGAAGACCCACGAACACCGTCGAGATGACGAACTTTGAGAACCGATTACCCCCGCGTGCCGACTAGGGAACCGTGCGCGCCAGTACTTACATTCGCTCGGCCACGTATCGTGCGGTTGTTGAAGTATCGGGACCACCCGCGAATCGACGGATCGTCGATCGGTATGCCGTCCTTATCGGTTTTAAGCTTCTGCTCCGACATGCTTCTCAATGTCGCGCGCGCGCGGCTCGTCCGTCCTTCTGTTCGTTGTGCTGACTACGTTCGAGAGGAGAACCTGTCAAAAGTGATACACACCGTTGCACCAGAGGCTGCTGTGAAACGCTCGCAACACGTTCGTCAGGGGACGTTTGCTAGCCGTCGCCTAGCAACCGGACCCAGTAGCCGCGAGGTTCGCCGCGGGGAATAGGAGAAGGTGTCGACGCTTCTGCAGCGCTAGCCCTTTTTTGGCACTCTACCAAAACTCCGACTCTACCGAATGGGCGATGCTTCCTGGAAATGCACCTTTTGCCCACAGGAACCAAATCTTCCCCGTCAAGGCAAACGACAGCAACGCTGGTGTGTGACCATTTCCTTGACCTAAACTGGAGGAAGAGCACGATGGGATGAAGTTTGTTTTTTGTCTGTTGTTTTCTGGCGCTACTCAAGCGGAAAAGACCCCCTGAGCCTTTTCACTCACACACTCCGCACCCCCCGGCACGATGGTGGTGCTATACTTGAGGAGTAGCTGAAATTTGATCGATTTTTCGTAACTTCAGCCCGTAACATCAAATGTGCAAACGTGGTCCGGTAGGGTTTTGTTTCTCCAGCTTTAGAGTTTGAACTCCGCAGACTGCTTCTGTGGACGACGGACTTCGGCGCGGCAACGGCGTTTTTTTTTTTGTAGCTGTTGCTTGCATCGTCATCTTCAAAGTCAGTGAAATTGGTCGAAAAAATCTGCATGCGCACTTTGCTCGCTGTTTTTGATTCCGATGCAGGAGAAACGCCGACGTCAAACATTAAACTCCAATTACACGTATTTTCTAACAAACCACCTGTGGAGCGCTGGTGTGTGCTTTTTTGGTTTGAACAGTCCCATCCACAACTGACTCCTTCCCGCGTGCTTGTTCGCTGTGTAAGCGCGTGCCGTTTTGAGCACGTTTATTAGTGTCGCTGGTGGGCAAACATTAATTACGAGTGCTGGCGTGCAAATAAATGCCCCGACGCTACATTGTAGCTGCTCCTAAGCTGCAGCATGAGCCCAAAAAACACACCGCTAAACACGGGGTGATTAAAAGCTACTCACCTTCATTGCCCGCCCGGCACCGAGGGTGATTGATGACAGTGAGATAATGCAAATCCAACACTACACCCAACACTCGTCCCTAGCCACGAACAAACGCGACAAAGAAAGCGCACAAAAAACGAATTAGAACCCGGTTGAGCGGTGTGCCTCAGAAACGACAGCACACACACACACACTCCTCAAATCGCGTCCCCAAAATGCACGACGACGCGATCAGCCACCGTATGCACGGTTTGGACCGAACGTTGCCCATTTTTGATCACTGAATTAGTGACGTCTCGTTTGGCAGCTTAACGTTCTAAACCACACACAGTTTATCTGAAATTTGACACACACGCCGTCATCTTTTTCGGTGTCCTTTTCTTCGCTGCTGCAGTTTGCGGGACCTTTGGCAGGACGCTGCCGGCACGGGGGTTTAGGCAGCAATGCAGCTTCCAAGGAGCGTACTGCCGGCGAGAGTGATCGGTGAAGAAATTGGAAGTAGTCATTAAGTGATATCGATTTACTGTAAGTTGTAGCAATTTCGACGTACACGTTTTTGCTACGGATCATCTTTAATATGGAGTTTGATTTGTCTTAGTGAAAGCTATTATTTATTGTTTCGATTCCGTCATACGCCAAACCCGATTGGTCAGTATGTAGAGGCACGTTCCAGATGGAGTTTTGATGGCATTACCAGAAAAAGTTTTAGTGATAAATCTGAAACATCTTCGACTTATTCGAATTTATTTTTATGTTTTATAACATTTTCTAAAATCTTGTTATTCATTCCAGTTTGGAACACATTTCACATTAAACACACTCCTTAGAAATGTTCCTGCTGTGTTTATTTCCGACCGATTCATGTTCAATCTGTTTAAACAAGGCTTTTATTAGCTCCCTTTAATGTTCTTACCCATTCAGTAGAATTCAATCTTGATATGTCTATTAAACGATCAAACAGTCCCGACCCGACGATCAAAGGATCTGTGGCGCTTTCTAATCGAAGTGCGGCTCCGAAAGAGCCCTACAGCCGACGACTATTAACAATTTCACACAACCATTACGACCACGATTCCTTGTAATTTAAACTGCGCCCGCGACGCCAGCCGAGGACATTCCAGGACCACCCGGACTCGGTTTACAGTCACGAACCACTTTCTACCTCAGCAACGAAAAGCCCACTTTCCCCACGAATCGAATGTAAATCGACGCTAAACAAATCCTGTTTCTGTGTGTGGCTGCACGAGTTCACCTAGGTCCTTCGGCCCGCAACCGAAAGGACGAACGGTGGTATTAAAATTTTATTTTTATCGACAATCCGTCCTAATTTGTCGAAACACACCCCCACCACGGAATCGGAAAACGATCGAACCATCGGACGTTCCGCATCCCGATGGAAGAAAAGGTATCCTTTTGCGCCTGTCCGGTCGAAAGCTAACCCCTTTCTGATCGGTTTGAGCTGGCCTCCGCCTCCGGGCTGTGGCTCGTAAAAACTGAGTTATTAATCTCGCTCGAAACCCGCTAACCGCCCGGCAAGGATGGAGTTGTTGCGTGCCGCCGCGGCAATGGGTGACTGGAATGTTTATTTTTATTTTCCAAAAGAATTATTAACAAAACCATCCCCGGCGGAGAGGCCCGACGCCCGGAACGATTACCGCGAAAGGACCGCACGGTCGCACTAGCTTTTATCGCACTACGAAGCGTTGCCGGTGCCGGAGTCTATAATTATTTCCTTTCTGGTTTGTTTTACCTGCAACGCCCTCGTCCTCCGTGGTATCCTTTCCTTCGCCGTGCGATAGTGAGCCGACGTCTAATCAGGACACTCTGGTGGCTGGCTGGTACCTGTGGCGGTCGTTATTCTGCCACCGCGAGCGGTTCGTCCAGCGGGATCGGCTAAATTCGTAAAACAAACAATCCTAATCCTCGCTACCCTATCGCCCCCTGGGGGGTTAACGTGCGCGTTTGCTGGTTTGCAGGTTTCCTGTTAACAAGGCTCGTTCGTTCGCGGATTGTCTCAATTATGTCTTGTTCCGTTGAACTAGGTGTCGGTTTGACACGCAAATGTGCCTATTGTGACGGCTGACGAATCCATGGTCACAGAATTCAATGAGAACGCCATGAGCAAGCACGAGTAAGCGATTTCAATCGGGTACAATTAGCAAATGTTTGTTATTCTAACCTCAAAGGCGCTTTGAAAGAAAGAGCTCAATTTGTGTTACTATGTAGTGGTGAACAGGGGTGAGTGACATGAAAATGAAATGAAGCATTTTCCAACGTATGAAGGTGCATAAAAAGGATTTAAATGATTCGTAGAAATGCTCCTTGATTGTAAATCAATTCGATCTACGATGTGAAAGCTAATTAAAAGAGCACATAAGAGCATGTTGTCGTGTTTTTTTTTTTAACATTGTGAATACTACGCTTCCTTATAATGCCACATTCAATATAAATAATCGAAACATGCGTCTTTCTTTATCCAGAGAATCATTTTATCGCATTTTGCTACGAATCGGTATTATTTTACCGGTTCACCGGTTACCGGTCGCGTGTAGTGCGGATTGCATACTTTAGCGGGGCCTACACAGTGGCTGCCTCAGGAAATGTTTTAGCACATGGTTTTAGTACAACGGTTTAGTACGACGCTAGTTATCTATTTCTTAATTTTTTTATTTATGAGTTTTGGTCTTCTAAATTGCATTGAGTGTTTGTTTATGGTGAGTTTTTAGCACAATTTTTAGTACAAAGCTTTTGACTAGTTTTTTTTTAATTAGATTTAATTATAAGTATCGTTGAGTACCCTGTGATAATGAAGATTTGTTTTTTGCACATTCTTTGGTATCAAATAATACTCGAAAAGGTTAACAAAGTAAAACGTCATAAATAGGTTTTAGAACATTGGTAACACTGACGGGACAGCCGAGTGAGAAGGGTTAATGTATTTTGTTAGTTGTAAATGAAACATGTTGTAAAACAGAGGTGCATAAAGTTCACATATATTTCATGTAAGAAAAAAAACACAACACAATCCTAATGTATCGCTTCTAATGCAAATCAGTCACGCTTGAAATAACCTAATGGGAGAACTTATCTGTAATAAGTGATAAATTACGCATTTTCTGGCGATCTTACGATTATCGAATATGCGATTTAAGATTCTTATAAAACGACAACTATCACAATTAAATTCATTTGACGTTATTCGACGTGTTGTACGAGGAGGTCCGCCCAGGACGCATATCAGCATGAGGTCACGCGTGCCGGAAATTGCACACTCACTATTTTCGTGTTTGTCTGTTTGCTTGCTTGGTGGAGGTTTCGTACTGTTGATTCAACTAGATATGAATTAAGTCGGAGAAGTAGAATCTCACTTTTCTGAAACTAAGCGATGAGACCACTACTCCACTTATTCCATATCGTGATATTTAAACACTCCATCGGCCGCCCGACAGCACACGCGTCCGAGTTGAGTCACGTTGACGTTGCATCACGCCACCATTCATGGGTATGAAGTAGATCTGACAGAATGGGGAAAGGCTCTGGCGGGAGCAGATGCGGCCCGTTCGTAGGCAGGTGCCTCACCTGCTCACCGCGAGCCTTTGCGAAACGTGGTCTGTCCACGATCTAAAATACCCACGATCGTAGCGCGAACGTGTGTGGGGAACATTGAGCATCCCGCTGGCATGCAGCAGCTGGCAACGGCTGCTTCGTATCCTCGTTTGGTGTCCCATGTTCACTCACTCAGCACACTACGGTACGGCAGCAGCCACACGGGTTCCCAAAAGTCCCAATTCCGTAACGAACACTTTTGCTCCTGGCAGAACTGGAGCACACAATCCTCAAGATGGCTGCCACGTCAGCCCAACAGGGTACGGTCGTACACGCTCGAGCACCACACACCGAACCACTCGACACTAAGCGATCCATCCAAGGTAATAGGAGCATTTTAAAATGTACACAGCTTTTATAACCGATAAACGGTCGATTTTTGCTCTTGTCACCACGAACTTATCGGTGAGTGCGCGATACACCACCGCGACCACAGCGGCGGGAAAGAGACGCCAACTCCTTATCGGACGGAACGTTCCAATCGATACCGAAATGGCCGCTCCTGATCGCATGGTGGTGTGCGAAAGAACCATCCCCCCAACGGGATGCCGGGTCGGCCGTTATCAATCCGCTTTCCCAATCCGCGGTTCCGAATCGAACCCGATACCAATACTGCCGCAGCGCAGAGCGTTACGGTGGTACGGCTCGAAAGGCCAACAGATAACTGGGGCCCTCAAGTGTCGATGTGAACGTGCCATCGATATTTATACACATAACACGCGGTGCGTGTGTTGGTAGGGCCGCTTACCGCATACCGGAGCCAACCCTGTTCGATCCCGGTTCCATCCTGTGTGAAATCATCACAGATAAGAAAAATCGCTCAACGTCACCTCGATCACCACCCTAGCCTCTACCCTTGTGTTCGGGGCGACAGTCGCCCGGTGCGATACGGGGACTTTTGATCTTTTATTTGGCTCGACTCTCTCGACACTAGCCCGCAAGGGTGCCCAGGTAAGGGTGACGTACGCACACACCGTCCCGTCCGTTCGAAACTATTGATGATAAGGGTCGAGAGTTTGTCACGAGCTTTCTACGAGCCCGGTGTTGGCGTGTTGGTTCACACCTATCGCGCCAAATTTCCATCCGTTTTTCTCTTTTTGGCAACAACGAGTGCCCTGGAAAGAAGCCGAAATTGCGAAATTTACCAACAAACCCCCCCATTATCGGACGATCGTGTGATAGGATCGCGTCGATCTCGATTGCGCCATGAGTTGCAGATTTCGAAAGCCGCGCATGACACGCACACCCTTGCACAGGAGGGTAAGTGTGCTTCAGAAGGGCGGAGGTATCGGTACGCCAACGAGAAATGGAGGACAAACCATCCCGGATTAGTGCGGGAGAACGCTAGCGCAAGAAGGTCACTCGCGCACCCCAAATGCGACCGCCTCGTCATAGCTCAGAACTTAGAGGCATTGGCGCAAAAAAGAAGACCCAAAACGGTACAGTCACGGCGTTGCGCAATGGCTCCTGCTGCCAGTACCAGGCCGGCAGGTTGTGGCCGCGCTGGAACACATGTTAGTGATGTGTCTCGGGGTTCGTTTTTTCTGGCTCCATTTCGTGGGAAGCTTATCGGGCTTTTCAACGAAACACCGCCCGGATGCTTGTGCAACGGTGCTCTACCCCAGCGTTCGCAACATCCATGCATCCATCCCGCCGGCGAAAAGACGGCCCGGGCCTGTTAAACACAAAGCCCGGAAGATAACGCCCGGAAAGTTGATCAACCTTGCTCTATCGGTGTCATAAATCGGGGCCAGTGTGGCGCGCGGTGCTCAATAAAGTCCATAATCTTCACCGCACCGGACCGTAGCCCTCCGGTCAAGTCTCAGGTGGAGACCGTACCTCGGTATAATCCACTCTAGGAGGCTAACGTTAATTTGGGGGTTCTTGTGTTTTTTTTTGTAATTCTTATCACCGCACGGGGCTAGCAAATTGAATCCTTGCGTCCACTGTACCGTTGTTAATCCTATTCGGCTTCAAGACAAAGTATTATGGATTTGTAGAACTCTGGTTCAGGACTTAGAAGTGTCACATGATTTCCTGGATGATCTATGTTACATGGTTCATAGGCAGTAAAAATATCAGCAAACCTATCAGTAATCATATCAGTTTGCAATAAAAATATTGCAAACTTGTACAGTTTCTACAGAAGTGTTTTTTTAATTACCGAAATCAATGATGTATTACCAATGAAACTGTTTTATTGCAGGGCTTCATGTAAATGTTGGGGTCTAGACTTTCTGATAATGGGCAGGTGTTTTGTTTTGAACATATTCTAAGGCTTTCATTGAGACAGGTCGAATGAAGTCTTAGTACAAAGCAACTGTCTATTAGTTTAACTGGCTTTCTCGATTACTTTAGCTTTTTCTAAATTATGCGAATGTGGAGTAAATACTTTAAATATCTGAAAAACAATAAAGCGAGTTTGGAACATTGGTGCTTCTAAACGAAAAGTTCAAGAGGTTAAAGAAATCCCATTTGAAATGCACTCTATCGAAAGCGTATTGTGACGTACATTCCTTCTCGAATTGAAGCGCTATTTTCAAAACCTGCCAGCAATTGCAAAATCGTCCATGCTCGGACGAATCATTCCCAATAAAAACATCCTATCCGCCCCGACGGCATTAAGACATCCGCCGTACCGCTCCCTACCGGACAAAACGTGGCCGGCGAGAAGGTGATTTTGACGCACCGAAAACTACGACCAAGAGAAAAAAGGAATTTCCTTATCGATGTACAAAATGATTGATACACAGCGCTACCATTTTTGTCCCTCCGGCTCAGTGTGCTTGGTGCCCAGTGTGGGTTCGCTTGTATTGCGCAGCCGGCCCATTCCTCTTCCCCGGGCCCCGCGCGCAGCTTACTCACCTTCGCTTCGGCCGGTACAGCACGTTGGTGCACCTTAAATAAACACGCGAACGCCGGAGCGGCGTGGTGTACCTGACGAAAGGAGGCATCTGAACTGATAAGATAAGTGAAGTTCTTTCTTCGTGTTTTTTTGTTGTATTCATCACCATTCCACGCTTTCTTGATGGGAACGAGTGACTAGCGGAGAGTTTTTCTAGGGTTTAACGCCCGAGCGGCGGGGCCCAAATAGTTATCCGCGACGACGGTTGATACGCACTTCACAGCCTACTAAGCGGATGTGCAGACATCGTAGACGCATAATCGTATCAGGAGATGTTTATTTTCGCAACGATTTGTCTGGGTTTGAAAGTTTTTTTTACGAATTGTTTCGCTGCCCCATGTAGCTATCATTTTATTTCGTAGAAAACGTTACTCAGCAAGGCCTTACGAGTGGATTAATTGTTCACTGCACGATTAGATAACTAATCAGAAATCAATGGAGACCCCTTTCCAAGCGTTTAATCTACTTCGAAAAAAGAGTTGCATGAGCCAGATAACATGGATTACAAGTAGCAGTCCTTTCGTAGACTCAAATATTTGCTCTACATCGATTCAGACTTTGAACAACTGAACTTGAATTCAGGATGTGGCCGATAAAAAAAAACATAGTGTTCATTTAGTTCTACAAGTTTTGCACAAATTCCTGCAATGGCTGTGAGTAATGCAAACAGCAGCCAGAAACGATTCCCACCTTAAACGGTGAGGACATTGGTGAAAGCATGCTTTGTTGGATGTCTCTCTCCGACACCACCTGTTGATAGCGATCGGTAACGTCCACCCCGAGAAGATACAGTTTGGTATGAGCCGTGGCATGGTTCAAGAACGTCGAATCGTGGTGCCAACCGGCAACCAGCTATCGCTTATCGTGTTTGCTTGGTGCGTCGGTTAGGTTCTCTAGAACGTTGTGTAATATTTGTACAACAATGGATCGCTTTCGGTATACTACAGTCACATTCGCACCACAATATCACCACAATTACCAATTCAATTTCATCATCATTTCGCTTTATTCATTCGCTTTCATTCGTGGGAGAAAAAACATCAATACTCCGTCCTACGGTAGAGCGAAAACATGGACAGTAGAACGTAGAACAACGGAAACGACGGAACATCAATAGAAACGAGTAGAAAGAGAACTCGAACATACTCGCGCGCGCGCGCGCGCGTGAACAGCAGCATCCTAATATCCTATTCCACAGCCCTTCCGTCGGAACAAGCGGGGAAGCGGAGGAGGGGAAGCGGGGAACCGGAAACGCACGACCTCACTGGCAAATCTGGCTGATAATTTACATACAATTCAAACCGGCATGTCTGATTGAGCCAAAACTACGATAACTTTACACCCCACGCCAGATCATGTACTGACTCCCTAGTAATTTTCTTCTGCGGAAAGTAGCAAGCCGTTACACATTATCTACACACAACCATCTCGCTTACCCCGAACCCTTTCGTTCGGGTTCGAGAAAACCCAAACTGCGGCTTTTCTTGAGCTCATCACTGCGTTCACCACTGCGCCGGAACCGATTGCAGATGGCCTGTACACTGCCGGACTTCTTCAACGGTTCGCTCTCCGCATCGGGCTCGCCACCACCACGACCACCACCACCAAGGCGATGCGGTGATCCGAGGCTTTGCGCACTGCCCATCCGAGATGCCGCTTCCCCGCTTATGTCCACCATCAGGCTCTGCCGACAGAGGGCGGAAATTGCGTGCATCTTGCTGAGATCCTTGCTGCTGCGCCGAAGCTTCACTTTGCGAAGTTTCGACGCGAGATTCGAAAGACCTCCGAACCGGCCTCCGCTGCCACTGGCCGCAATGGAACCCCCGGTGCCGGTCACACCGACCGCACTGGCCGTGCTGATGCTGTGGCGTGAGGGCGATGCCTCCCCTCCTTCCATGCACGATCCCGAGCCAGACTCATTGCGGCGTAGCGTTTGTGAACCGTCCGGATCGTTGGCTGATCGTACACCGATCACACCCGCACTGGCACTCTTCATGAGAAGCGTTAGCTCTCCCTCCACCACGCTGGACGACGCCGTGCTAGTGGCACTGATCTGACTGATACGATTGCTCCAAATCTGCTGCTCCACGCTGTCCTCCAGCACAGCCCCACACGATTTATCGCCGGCGACGGGCGCCCGAAGGAACTCTTCCTTCGCTTTCTTCAGCTTCAGAGCACGCTGACTCAGTGGCACCAGTATGCTGCGGTTCTCCTCCAGCGGAGTTGTTGGAGCAGATTTCGAGAACTCCATCCGGTGCTGGTCAAGATTCAGGCGGCGACGTGCGATCAGCCGTGGACTAGGTGGCTTAAGCGCCTTGGACGAGATCAACACCTCCGAGGCACACTCCTCGTTCGGAACGGACCGACAACGGGCGTACTTATCTCCCCGCGTGGACACCTTCTTGATGCTGCCGGTCGTCGTTGCGGACGTTCCGATCGCGATGGGTGATTCGGTGCGCTTTTTGTACAATCGTTCCTTCTTGATCGTACCCGTTCCGTTGTTTGCCGTCGGGCAGGTAGTTGAGCTCGAAATGCTTGCCGCTTGCTCCTTTGCAGTTTGTTGCTCACGCGTTCGCTCCAGCCGGGACAGTGTATCACGCCGACGTAGACTGTCGCACGCCAGGAACGTACCCAGCTCCGGGGACGGTTCCTTCGCGACAGTCACCGCTACTAGTTCCTGCTGCTCCAACACCTCCTTGCTGGCGCCCTCGATCTTGCTCGTACTGAACGATTTAACCACTCTCGTGCGATCCCGATCATCCCCGAACTCGCTGCCTTCGCCTCCGTTTGCTCCCCGCGACAACAGTTCCCGTTCCTTCTCCTCCTCCAGCTGTTTGAGCGATTTGCGCAAACTTCCGGCACTGGCCGATTTGGAAAGCTGTATCGTCTCCTGGTACTTTTCCGTTTGCTTGCGTACGCGGCGATCGAGTACGGGCGAGCGCCAGGCGACTGGAGAGCACGATCCGGAACTGTGCGGAGACGCTCCGCTTTTCTCCGTCGTCAGCCGCTGATTGTACTTGGCGATCATCAGGCGAATGTTGGGCGACAATTCCTTGATCGGTGCCTTCGACGGGTCCATCCTCCGTTGCATGCTCGGTGATTGCGGCAATGGTGGCAGATTCGTTACGATCTTCTGATCCTGGCTGGGAGAGAGCACCACGTTTACCACCGACTCCGGGGCATCGTTCCGGTCGGATGCTCCCGAGCCGGACTCTAGATCCTGGCTGATGGCGACCGTTTGATTGCCACTTCCGGGGCCTGCCACACTCAGGCTATCACTTTCCACCGTGGTAAAGATTTTGCGCTTCGTTTTCACCAGCACACTGGCCGTACAGCTGACGAACGTTTGGCCGGCCGCTGTCGGGTGAGACACCTCCATCAGCTCCACGCAGGTCTCCCTCGGAGAGATGAGCACATCCTCGACGTGGACCTGGGTCACCGGTCCGATCGAAGCGTTCTGTGGTTGTGGACGTTCCACCTGCTCGATCTTCTGACCTGGCTTTATCTTCAACACATACACCACGTCCTCGGTTACTTTCTCGCCACCGGTGGCAAGCTTCTCCGTCGAGTCCGAGGTGGGTTTTTTCGCTCGGCTCGTCTTGCGCTTCGCCTTCCGCGGTACATCCAGCACGTAGTTCTGTGGACTATCGTCACTGTCACTCTCCGTTTTGCTGCTCTGGCGCGAACCCATGCGCTTGATGCGTGCCTTCCGGCGGCTACCATTGCTGAGATTCCGTTGCAGCTTCTTGCCCGACGCATCGCGAGATTCTTTCTCCGGGGAATCCTTTGGCTGTGTCGGTTGCGCATCAACCAGCACCGGGGTGTAGGCCGACGAGTCGGGTGATTGTGAGGTAAGTGGTGCTGGTTCCGATTCGGAGCTGACCGGTATCCGATGCACCGTCGGACTGGGCTGAACCAGCTCCACGGTGTTCACGCGCACGGCGTTGCACACGAACGTCGGTGTCACGTTGATCGTAGCCATGCTGCGGAACGAATCGTCCGTACGTTGGATCGATGTTGTCGCCTGGGCCCCTACGGCCGGCGTAATACTGATCTGCGGAATCTCCTCATCCTTGCGCCCATTGGCAATGCCGGTGGCATACTTCATGTACGAATGGAGCGACTTTTTCAACTCCGCCACCGATCCATTGATGGTTTGTACGTTGCCGAGCACCTCGCCGGCGTTCTTCAGTGTTCCGTCGTCGAACCGATGCAGGTAGCGAAGTATATCGAGCGCCAAATCCTTCATGTAGGCAAAAAATGCAATACTATTACGCGAACCGGTCTCCACGAACTCGGGCAACGTTGCGATCAAGGCGCGCAAAACGATTTTTAACCGACGCACCTCGTCCCGGTCGACCGAGTCCTGTTCGCTCAATCTTATCAGCAGCTTGGTGGAGTCCTTGAGGATTGTACTGCTATTGCTGGACGGTCTCGACGAATAGCCAGGCCTAAGGACAGTAAAAAAGCACGATTAATCAGTCTTCTGACATCACTCAAACCCGAGCTCCTCTCGAAGCACATACTCTTTAGCTTTCTGGCTCAAACCAAGTGAGGCCGACTGTCTCCGATCTTCCCCGGGCAGTACCGGCATCAGTGGATCGACCACCTCAAGTACTTCGTCCTCAACCTCCACCAACACGGCACCCGGTTCCTCCCGTTCGGTCGATAGTTCCAGCTCGGGATTGGAAGATACCCGCCGATTGGAGCCACTATCCTTATCCACGTCCTTCAGTTCGTCGGCGTCGTTCAGCGAAAGACTCGACGGTTGGTGCGATATCGACGAGGCGGAAGGAATCGGTGCAATACTGTCCATGGAAAGCGAACGCGCTAGTGCTGGCGATTTTTCTCCTGCAAAGTATAGCGAAAGTATAAATCACTCGTTAATGGCTCACAGCAACTACCACGACACGCCACTTACGCTTGTTCTCCAGCACAGCGCCCCGTGTTTCGACTACCACCGGTGCGTAGCCCGGGTGCAGCAGCGCGATTGTGGACGCCTCCGGACCGATACCCTTCGCCTTCTCCCACTCGAACAGCTTCCGGGTGAACTTGCGCGAAATACCCTCGAACTTGATGAAACCCTTCGTCGTTTGGACCACCAGTTCTTTCTTCGGTGCCTCGGACGTGGTCACGAAGGCTTTCAGCTTGGAAAGACCCTCCGCTTTCGGTTGATGCTGCTGCGACTGGTGGTGGTGGTGGTGTTGTTGCTGCTGCTGCTGCTGTTGCTGATTCCGATCTTTCTCTAGCTCATCGGACGTTTTGGACTTCTTCACCGCACCACCGGACGCCTTCGATTGTTGGCGTTTCATTGAGGGTCCGCTGTCGCTGGAGCCTACTTGGGACGATTGGGTCGAGTAGGTCGGAACTTTGTTGGCTGCCTTCATCTGCTTCCATTCAGCTGCAGACAGAGAGACAATTTGTTATATACAAAGCAATAACGATAGTGTCAGTGTACTCAGTGGTACTTACAGAGCTTTTTCTGAAAATCTTCCGGTAGATCCTTAGCATCAGGCAGCTGCTTCAATCCCTGGCCCTCCAACTTTATCTGTCCCGTCTTCCACAGCTGCCAGTCGGTGATCGGTTTCTTTTTCGAATCGACCAAGTCCTTCGAGGTGCCCGGTTGATGCTGCAAGGATAAAAGTATTACTCGTACAAGGCACTGGTTGTGTCGGTTTTTGTTCAAATCAGGAATACCTTTGTGCGCCACTCATTAAGCTTTTTCTTGAAATCGGGCGTCAAGTTATCCTCCACGAGCGGGGGTGGTTGCGATTTCGACATGCCTGTACCATGCACCCCGGAAGCCTCATCCTTCAGCAGCTGGTTCACTGCAAGCAATACTTATGGGAATATACCAACCGCTACAATTTTAAGTACTCCCTACTGGTACTGAGACTTAAGGCCTACACCTTTCACCCCTTCCTTCCCTGATACCCCTTCTCCGGCAGACGATACTTACAGGGACTGTTGTTCAGCAGCAGCGCCGCTGGTCGCATCCGTTCCCACTCCTGCTGTTTGGCATCGAATTCGCGCTGCAACTTCAACTGCAGCTCCTGATAGCGACGCTCGATTTCTTCCCGCTGGCGCTGCAACGTACGATGCTTCGGCGAAGGTCTCCGTTTCGGTGTGTTCTGATCCGACACGTCTCCGCTGGAGTAGTCCGGTTCGACAAGCTCCGCCACCCGCTCGGCTCCGCCGAAGAAGCTGAACTTACCCGACGGACTAGCCGGCAGGGATCCCTCCGGATCGAGGGAGATACCGGCGTAGCTCCTCCGCTTCGGCGAAAGCTTTGGACCGGGCGATGAGGCCAGCGAGAGTGCCGCACCATCGGGATGATCGGCTGCCGTCACGTCCATCGAGTCCTGCTGCCGGCTCAGGCTGAGCGGCTTGGGCGGAGATTTTCTTAGCTTACTAATACTGCTGCTGCTGCTGCTACTGTTAGCGTTGGCGCTGCTTGTACTGTTGGGTGCTAACCCGTGCGACATCGTACCGCCGCCGGTGTGTGACCTCGTCTCCACCGGGACCCCCTCAGGTACGGATTCAATATCAGGTATGTGTTTACTTTTCCGAGATCCACGACCGATCGCCGGCGATACTGCTGCAGTAGTCGATGTTATTGCTGCGGTCGTAGTCGTCGTGCTGGCTCCACCCGGTACACTCGCCGGTACGCCTTTGTCTCCACTACCACTTCGGCTCGTACGATACTCGGCTGCCACCACGTTCGAAGGCTTCCAGTCGCCGTCCTCGCCGCTCGAGAACGTACCCTGCGTACCGGGGATGGAGCCACACGGTGAGTTTGGACCGCTGGGGGCACTGTTGTCTCCACCTGGCAGCAACAGAAAGGTCGGTGTCATCGCCGACGATCGATGGCCGGGTGACGTTTGACTGGAGGAGAACGAATCCGACCGATCGCGCTGCAGCGTCATCTCGCACGCGTCCATCGACTCACAGGGGCTTGCCTCCCGGCTGCAGCCGACACTGTTCGACGGTTTGGCGTTTCGGCGCGACTCGTTCGACTTGAGCGATCCTCGGTGATTCTTCACGATACCCTTCACCTTGCTCCAGGCTGATTTATTTTTATTCTAAAACAGAGAGAGAGAGGAAGAATGTTACACCAGCACACTGACCGATCACCAAAACGCGTCCCACACACGCACACACTCTCTCTCACTCGTATACTTGCTACGCATACCTTATCCATCTGACGAATCGGTTCGAGTATGGCCTCGCCATCGAGCGATCGGGATCGTCGCGCGTCCTCCTCCTGGCTGCCCCGCTCCGTGCTCTTCACCGAGTCTCGCTTGCCATCTGAAAATTAAACACGGAGACAGCATGACACCAGCCGGTCTGGGGCGATCGCCGCCCGATGGAGTCGTCTAGTAAACAATTAAGCAAATTGACGGTGACCAACGCCGCTCGCGGAGCGGCATCCCGTCGCGAATGCATGCACCGTGCTCGGTCGCTATATTTAGCAACCCAGCCACAGCGCTTCCACTGCCCGTGTTCTGCGCCCGGTTCCAGGCCCGGTTGGTGACCGATCACCCCCGCCGGAACTGAAGACAGACGCACACATCCAACCCAACGGTTCCATCTCACTCGCTGGGACAATGTCGAGAGCAGCGCGCGTCACCACTCCGTCCAAAGGCCGCAAGTACCTCCGGGATGGCCGTACCGACAAATTCCAATCACTTCCACGCAACGACGCAACAAGGAAGCGAGGGGGGGGAGGGTGTATGCGCACCAGGACCATATGTTTTCACTTTCGAAATCATCACCATCCGCCTGTCCACCGCTTTTCCCCCGCGGTGATTGAACCCCGCAGAAGGAAGCGGCCGCCGCCGAAATCTCGGAGCGTTGCGTGCGTGCGTTTGGATGCTCGACTTTACGACTTGTTTACTTTGCGCTTAAACTGTGTTTATCCGTGTGTCTGTGTGCTTTTTTAGTGCGATTAAATGATCGTTTTCGTCGCGGTTCGGTTTTGCAACATGATTTTTTTCTATCCGCCGCGTGACCGCGTGGTTCTTCTCCTCTCTTTCTCGCTCGCTCTCGTGAACTGTGGATGAGTGTATGTGCGCAAAGAATGATATAACATCCGGATCCGGAGGAATATCCCTTCATGTACTCTGCCACGTATTGTGCTGTAATTTGCATGATAAGTGTCAGTTCTTGAGGAAGCTGAAGTCGGTATGTACGTACCGCTCACCAACTGCCCGAATTGAGCAATATAAACTAACCAAAAATCTATCTGTTAAAACAAGTTCTCGCCAGGAAATCGTAAAAAAGCCATTTCTCTTCCTTCCCAACAGTACTTTGAAGGTTTTCCCTCTGCACGCGCGCTCTTCCAACAGCAACCGTCATATTTATTTTCCCTCGCTGCGGAAACACGTTTACGATTTACGCGAATTCTCGCCTGCGCTGCGCTCTTTGAACTTTGAGGCTGCTTCGACGCTCCGAAGGGTGTGGATATCGGGATATTGGGAAATCGAGCGTTCAACCGGATCCCTCCCACTGGCTGTGTGATCCATCGCGCCGTTGGACAAGATGGCGCGATGCCGTCAGCAGCCAAACGAGCACGTGCCCCTCGGTTCGGTACGTTCGCGTTCTCCGGCGCAACTCCTCAATGAGATGCGTGCGTAAGCGCACAAAGCACGAAACAAACCCCGCCCCTGCATACAACCCCAGAGGCAACTCGAGAAGGAACGCTTTCATTCAACTCTGCTGGCATTGCGTGACCGTGGGTCACGGTGATTATGCCGCGGCGGTTCGTTCCCTGCGTCAGATGCGCTGCGTCGCGGAACGTCACACGCACTCGGAACAGCAGCCGTACGCATCCTTGCACTTTCGGTGCGGCTTCTTGCGTGTGCACGCAGTGCGGTAGAGGGTAGAGGCTACTATTTTTACGTGACATCTAGAGCACGGTGCGCGTCATGACGCAGGTGAACTTTGACATCCCCACGCGTAGGTCGGCAGTCACCGCGCAGCGCCGAAGGTCTCCGTAATACGCATTAAAGTGTGTTTCCCCCCGGCCGGGGTCGATCATCGATCAAACGCACCGTCGTGGATTAATGCGATTTATTTATTGATCGATCGCGCGGTCCCTCCCCCTCCCCGCGAGCATCGTACGCGTGGATGCATCGTGCCCCCGAGCGCGCAAATGGATGCATCCCGTGCGGAATGTTAAATAAACAAACCGCCATTCGGGGACGGAGGTGGACGGCGGAACAATTAAACTAATTATTTCACGGCGTGTGGGGTTTGACGCCGACCGCCGTCCGCGACCACGAACAGCCCGTAACCAGTTGGGGCCGGCGGCTCAGCGCCACACGCTCCATGATTGTTCGCCCGCGCACACATGTGTCAACGCGAAAGTGGGTCAGATAGCAATGCGCGAACCCAGCACATTTCGGACGGTTCCAAGCCTGTGGGTGGACAAAAATAGCTGCGTAGTTGATCGTCAGTACGGCAGACATATGGTAGATCGGTTGTATGTTGCAGGCACCGGTTTGGCAGTGTCACAAGCGTTATAACACTTTGGTTCCTAGTATCGTCCACGTCCATGTCGTAACCGTATCCACATCTATTTGCTTCACGCGGTTCAAAATCTTATCAGTTAACGGGCTTTTTGCGAGGTGGTACTTCTTTTTGTGCGACCAACTTGTATCTTAACCGGGGCTTAACCTAACACACGATAACTTCGCATGTGTCTCCAAGAAATGAGTCATAACACTTCACGTGTAGTAAAATATCAAACCAAATCTTATTGAAAGTTACTGACCTGCGAGTAATGGATAAAGTAGGACAAGTGATGTGTCCAGAAAGGCAAAGTATGTGATTGGACAAAATGGTCTCCATGTTCTGCCCGTATCAGGCCCAAAGATCCTCCTTCGACACTTAGGAGTTCGTGTTGCTTTCATGAGTCTTTTCCAGATTTTTGATTATTCTTTACTCTCTACTATTTGACTCCTGTTAAAGAGTTGCATTGCATATAGGAGCTTAGTAGGCCTTTTTAATGTTTCAATAGAAGCAACTCGTCCGTCGGAAATGTCTCAATTCTAACAGCATTTTAAGCTACCAAAACAACTTCCGCAGTGGATGAACACCGAACGACGTCTTCGGTCTCTCCGTGTCACTGCGTCACAGCTTAGTGGCCGTGGTGACAAACACTGGTTCGCGCACCGCACCGAGCAGGTCAAATCAACGCTTGCAGGAAAAACAATCACAAAACACCACCACCCCCCGTACGCCGCGTTGACCGCAGGAACGGAAAAAGCAAGGAAAAACTGTCCGCCACCGATAGCGGAACCTGCGTGGTGCGAAAAATAAATAAACATAAACACACGTCTCGACTCGCTGTCTCTGCTGTCGATGAGTTGGCTTTTCATCGTCATGCACGCCTTTCTTTTTTCTTTCGGCCTCTTCCTGGCCGACAGCATCATCCTTCCGTGTGTGTGTGTGTGCGCCATTGGACGGAGTTTTTCTTCGCATCCGCGATCACCGCGTGTAACCTTCACACGATGTGTGTATAACAAAACCCTCGGCCGAACGATGTATATCATGGCCCGGTTGCGAAAACGATCGCCCACATGCCGCACCGTGCGGCCGAACACCATCATCAAGCTACCCGAGTTGCTCAAGGACTAGCGAAACGGCGGATCCTTCATCCTCCTCCAGCGGAATCAGAACCGAGGGCAAAAAAAGCTAACCTCCCTCACGAGCACGTCTCGCAGGGTACGCGTAATAAAACCTCTTGAAAAATTGGACCCACACACACTCACACACACGCGCGCGTGTTTTGGGTGGGTTGAGTCCATGTTTGGCCGTGTTTACTACCTCGGCTTCACTGCGAAAGCAAAACATCGGACCCCTGGCGAACCGCCCCAAAGAGCACACGCACCCTGCACTTTTGCGATTTTCCATTCTGTTCCGCCACTCGCGATCGCTGCCGCCGCCGCTGCTACTGCAGGCCATTATTTATTGCCCGGCGGGGCGAAAATATTTCGTTCCTGGCCCATTCCGCGTTTTGATTTACGAGCTGTACTCCGGAGTCCGGAGCCGCCACGGACACTCGAACGGGTGCGGTGCGTGGTGGCGAAGAAAGTGATCATTATCTGCGCCATTTCCACTGATGTTCTTGTTCGGGTTGCGCTCCTGGTTGCGGCGAGATTTTCACACGTTTCCTGCGGCCGAAGCGTACAGGGTAAAGTCCATTTCTGCGCCAGCGGAACTGTGCTGGAATGTGCCCGGCAAATAAAGCGGAGTGCATTGCGTAATGGATTTCTGCTTCGTTTCTTGTCCATTAGCCCACTCCACTCCAGGACTTGTTGGGTGCGCCCGTATTAAACGCCTACCAATTTTCCGATCGGTACCCGATCCCACCGGCTGGTCCGCATCATCTGTCGCAACGGTGCGGAATCGACGCCGCCGCCGCCGGAAAAGCCTTTTCATCGATGCCGCCCGCCGCCCGAAGCGCTCCATACGGGCACCGTAAATAATGGGTTGCGCGGAAAACGCGCCACACCGCGCGCCCCATCCGCCGCCGAGGTCACATTATTTCGGGTGCCGCTTTTATCTACTCGAGCGCCCGGTTCCACTCCCGGATGTGGCAAAATGGCGGCTTCAGCCGGGGTGTTCCATTGTTCCGATCTGTCGGGTGGGTGAGCGGGAATGGGGGCGGCTTGCCTCCCGATAAACATTGCCGCGATCGCGAAGATCGCGATCGCGAAGATCCGGGCGAAGGAAGCGCGGTGCGCCGTCGCGGAAGTGCGAGCTGATGGAAGCCAGAACACCAGGAGAGCTGCGATGCCGAAATCGATGATCACTTCTTGCGATTATTTTAAGCTTGTTTATTGTTCCCAACTCGACCGCTGGACCCGATCGCGCCCACCCCGAGAGAGAACAATCCCCGAGAGGCGCGCGAGCGCATCCGCGCGGTTGCCGCCTCAGGTGAACTATAAATTCTTCCAACGCCGCACGCGCTTGTGGGCCGCGTGGTTTGACCTACTTTCCATTAATGATGCGCTGTCGGGTGTGTCAATTGAAAGTAAAATCACCTGTTTTGCGTCGCGACCCACCCGGTATCCCCGGACGCCCGACGTGCGTCTATCTGCATAGGAGATCGCGCGCTCCTAGTGCAACGATCGACACGCCTGACGCTCGACGCGGCAGGAACGCTCCGCTCCGTGCCGCGTGTGCGTGTGTGTGTGTGAGTGCGAGCGGACGGTTTCGTTCGCTCCGATGCAGAGAGACCACCGACGTACCACTCTGGTGGTGCGGCGAATTGGCCGGCAGCAGCATGTTAAAAATAGCGCGATTATGTCATAGCATATCTTCGAGCGTGTAACGTGGCCTCCCCGATGGCAGACGCGGGAGGTGCGAACGATCGGCACCCGGCTCCAAGCGAGCGCCCGGCGGGAGCGGCGGGTGCCGACTGCAACGTGCCGCGGCAGCAACGCCAGTTGAACCCGGAACCCTTTACCCGGATCGCGCGCAATGCACGCCAACGGCGAAGAACGCACACCGTACGCACGCACGCACCATCCGGTGGCCGTTGGGGCGTTCCTGGGATTATTTTTAAATCACTCCAACAACCGCCCTACCGAGCGCCGGGGCGTTCGGTCAATGCCGCTCGAATGCACGCAGTGGCGAATATACGGCAGGACTCGCAGGCTGCATAGCGCTACGTCAGTGACACGCCACAGAAATGTCACCCGCGGTATGGTGCGCCCGCAGGACTCCGGGGGTGCTTTGTAGTGCAACGACTCCACGGCAGCCGTGACGCGAAGGTTCTAGCGCAGGGTTTGGTACGGGCACAAGCTACACAACAGTCCGAGGCGGGAGGTTCCGCAACACCCTGAGCAACCGAGCTACTTAGACCGCGGAAAAAAAGAACCCCAAGAACAACCAAGTCGCGCTCTACAGGTGCGGCACACGGTTTGTGTAGACACGGAGCGGGCGCGAAAGAGTTTTAAAAATAACCCCAAATTCCTGCCACGCTCCATTCGCCTTCGGTATTTCGGTACACCGCCGGTCGGACGGCACACGGCGCGTTGGGACGGTTGGGACGCTGGGCGAAGGTTTACACACCCAAACAGTGGAGCAGAACCGCAACACCCAGTCAAACAACCGAAGCCGCAGGATGAGCTGCAGGCGACCTGCAGCCGTTGCATCCTCGCGTCCTAATCTCTCCACGGCCGGGGGATGTGGGTTTTGGGACACTTAACCGCCGTCCGTAGTAACGTGCGGATTAGGGGCGATTGCGCAAGTGGTACAAGTGCATTTTTGCATCCGCCACTCGAGTCGCGTCCTTATGGGCACTCGACTCACGGCGCGTTTGCCTTGCTCCAGACGCGTTCGCACGGGCCAGGAAGTGCCGGATCGGGCCAGTGCGCACTCCAAGTGCGCACGCCATACGCTCGTACGCTCCCATTCCCCGGCAGCTTTAATAGGCTCATCATTTTCTTTTGACGCAAATCACACCCTAAGGTCGTGGTGCGTGGTGAGCGCCGGGGCGCCAGGTATCGAGTGTGGCATGGCGCGCGTAGCATTAGTAACCTTTCACCAGTACTCTAAACAAACGGGCACGAAGGCAGACTGCCGCTGCAACTGCTTCAGAGTATCACGGCCGGGAGCCGGGATGGGGATTGATCTGGTTATGGTAAATCTATTTCAAGTGTACACGCATCATACTTCTCCGCTCAAGACGAGTAAATCTTCCATTCCAGTGCGCCCTCTCCGTACTTGTGCTTGACGGTTCCATTACGAAATAGACGACCACCGCCTACTATGCACGCGCCACCGTCTATTCGCCGACGGTTTGACGTACGAACGGTAACAATGGCGACCGCTTCATCCATCAGTTCGTTTCGATTGTGGTGGATGTAAATAAATGTCACTTTTAATCTGCCGAGCGCACGGTGAATCTGTAAATCATACGGGCCCGTCCGGGACCACGGGACCACCGGGCAATGCCGCCGAGGAATGCCAATCACCTTAAACGTGGGACGAGCGTCCTAGGAAATGTCAAACGTTGAAGGAATGCCTAGCGATGATTTAAGTGTACGACCAGGATACTGTACCGCGCGGATCATGTTCCATTCGCAGCGGCGTGCAAGAAAAAAAAAACCCCTCCAAACCAGGAGGTCCGCGCCCCGAAACGCTCAAAATAGCGCTGCTTCTGCCCCAAAATAGCTCCAACAAATGCAATCAAACTCTTCGCTCATA